>QLOH01000840.1:0-348945 GCA_026901365.1 Sesbania bispinosa
AAATCAAACAAAACCTCACCAATTCTTGAACCGACATTACGAGTCGGACCATCTAGTATTTTCTTCATCGAAAACATCCCACACTCCTGAACCGAGTCCATCAATAACTTCCTCACAGCCGCATCTTGTGGGGAGAGAGCCGACTCAACCACCTCATAGTCGGAAGACTTCTTATCGTAATGCCTTTCATTCCAATAAATAGGAAACTTTGGAGTATTGGACGAGACTGTTCCTCCCAAAATGGCTTAACACCGTTAGCCGCTTGTACCTGAAAAAACTTCTTCCTAAAGGTAATGCTCCCCCTTTTGGCCGACTCAGCAATGGGCGTTATCAATTTGCGATCCTCATGCCCTCTCAATGAAATCCAACTCTTTAAAGTCTCATCCTTCTTCCCTTTAGGATGCTTCCTCAACACTTGGAAAAAATGAAAGAAAAGTTTCATAGAGGGAGTAAAGCCGAACTCGGCCATAATCAGTTGGAAACATCTGATGAATGCCCAGGAATTGAGGTGTAGTTGTGAAGGTGCACAGGTCAAATACATCAAAACCCTCTCTTCAAAGGGGGTGAAAGGCAACCTCAACTTTATTTTGGAATGAAGAAAATCATAAGTGTATAAAAAGGGGGTATTGGTTTCTGAAAGATGGCAAACCCGGCTCCCCCTGGGCGGGATTATGACGTGATAATTGTCCTTCATCTCGGACGTCCCAAACACTTCTAAGTCGAAAAGACGCTCTTGAAAATGCTCCGGACATCCAGGTCTATACAAGGAACACGTACCAAGGGCCTCCGGGTCCACCCATCTATACCTATCTGCCCACACAAGCATAAAATAATCTACATCACGAGCCTCAGCCATCTCAACACCTGCAGAGGCTGTATAACAACTATTCTTATCAGAACCGAGACGATCGACACTCGACTCAGACCAATCAAAAATACTATCATATGAATCTGACTCGGACTTCACCAAAGATTTATTCATCCCGTCATGATCATTGAGATAGGAAATCATGTTCCTTCGTTTCAACACCTCGGCTACATCGGGCCCAAAACCCTCATCATTATCCCCACAAGATGACCGACTTCGAGACACCCATGACTCAGGTTTCCCGGATAAAATCTCCAAGGACTCGCTATCACTTATTCGCACAAAATGAATTAAGAAAAGGAAGAAAAATACCTAATAGACGGATTCCAAGTTCGAGTTGCTGCGCAAAACCGGTTCAGTCGTCCGAGATCAGTTTCTCAAACGAGGAAAATTCAGAGAATTTGGAGCGAAGTGATGAAATGATCATTACCATCCTCTATTTATAGGACCGAAAAGGCCCATAATCACTAACGGCCCAAAAATTCGAACCGTCGCGACCCTATCCCAAAGGGACACGTCACTTGGGATATGAAGCGTCACTGGGAACTGAAACGTCCCAAAAGAAATGAAACGTGGTAGCGATACATCAGTGAGAAACTCGTCTCGTCCCTTTTCAAGACTCATCTCGAACGGTCATATCAACAAGGGAATAAACCTAAGGCCCATTAGCTAACACGGCCCATACGCAACATAATTACATCCATAATTACATCTTACATAAGAGACCCGTCCCGAACGGTGACATTATTGAGATATTTCAACTCGAACCACAGGCAAGCCGTCTCGTCCAAAGTACATATGCCTACAAATGCCAATGTCGTCTCAGCGCGCAAGCAAATACTTAAGCTCAAAGCCAACTTCATCAAGTCGACTTGAGCTGGGGGGCTTCTGTTACGGTCTAAACCTAAGGCCCAATAACCCAAATGGCCCATAAATAATATAATTATAATATATGATTATATCTGCCATTATTACAAATACCTGCAAACTTACCCCTTTCTGTATATGCCCACTTACCACATTTATACAGGGAAAACCCCTATAAATACAAAATGACAACAGTTCATAAGGTACGCAATCTTACTCAGTCAATCCCTTAATTGTTTTACTTATCTGACTTGGGCGTCAGAGTCCCTTTGCAGGTACACCCCCCGGGTTCAACTCGGATTCAAGCCTCTGCAACCCGGATTCGGATCCGACTTCTCTCCTGCTGACTCAGACCCAAGTTCGAGTTCTACCCCAGAACATACACGTTGTTGTTTTATACTTTTTACAAAACTCTTTATTTCAATGTGAGCAACTCCATAAGAACTCTTAAATTGAAATACAATCTACTTCACATTCAGTATTTTTCATCAATTTTTTTCCATAAAAACTCATAAAAGTGAGTTGATTATTTAAGCAATTGGTGCTTAAATATAAGAACTATATTGCCATGTCATTATGCTCTAATGACGTAGAGGTTGCTTTCCCGAATTCTTTATTTTTAAGACCCCAATAAGAAAACCATTAGGGATGCTCTTAGGGTGATGGTTATTTGTCTGTGGGAAACGTGTTCTCATCATGAACATATTGGAAATGTAACAATCGCTTAAATAATAATAATAATGAGATGTTATCTTGTGAATGAGAGATATTTTGGAGTAGTTGGTCTATCAAAGCATCCAATTGAGCCTAGCTTTTTGCACCCCCTTTTTCTTTTTGTAAAAAGTCCTTTTAAAAAATACCCTCTATCTATTTCCAGAAATTAAATTGCAGAAATTTCCAAAAAGTATTTCTAGAAGCTAAATAATAAAAAAGAATTGTTTATATATATATATATATATATATATATATAAATTTTTAGAGACGAAAAAAATTCGTCTCCAAACTTGTTAGAGATGAATTAGAGATGGAAAAAAATTTATCTCTAAAATCTGAAACATAATTTCTTTCTAAAAGTTTTTAGAGACAAAAATTCTTCTATCTCTAATTCGCCTCTAATAAGTTTACAGGTGATTTTTTTTTCCATTTCTAAAAACTAAATATTTTATATAAAAAAGCAACATTTTCCAAAACACCAAAAACTTAATTCCAAGAATTTTTTTTTTCTAAAAACAGAAAAAAAAATGTAAGTGAACTAGTGTAGTGAGGTTACAAGAGGTGGAAGTAGGTTGGGGTGGAGGTGGCAGGAGCGGTGGAGTGGAGGTAATTTGAGAAAAATGTTTTTTAAAAAGGAAAAGGAGTGTAAATAATAAAAAAGGGGTGTTAAAAGTAACTCATCGTCCAAATGCCAAATCACCCCTTTAGGGCTCAACAAGAGGCCTAACTAACTCGCAATCGTCAAAAACACATTTTCTTTTTGTAGGCCAAGTTTCTGTAGTTTTTTATTGAGAAATTTATGTTCATGATAAAAAAAAAGATAAATTTATGTTAAATTAAGGAGATCATAATTAAATTATGGGGCAATTGGTATAAAATTTTCTAGAATAACTTATAAGAGGAGAAATTATAGAAAATCAAAAAGATATAATAAATTCAATTTATTTCATAAGTTGAAATTAGTATATACAATTCAACTTCAAAATCTCTTTTATTTAACTTCTCCATAAATATATAATTGTTTTATTCCTTAAAAATGTAAAAGTTATTTATTTTTAGTATTGAACCCTAAAAATGATTAAAAGCACGTTATTTTTATTTCATATTAGAATTAAAAGCAAAACATTAAAAAGATTAACATCATTTTTCGAAGGCAAAAACATATTAAAAATTCTAAGTACAATTATGATGTCGTCATATTTAATTTTCAATATGCCTCATATATCAAATGACAAATTAATTTGGTTAAAGTTTTATACCAAAATTGAAATAAATAAAAGTTAAAAGGCCAAATTCCAAAAGTTTTTAGACTATCTGTGCATATAGGTTATATAATGCTAGTAAATATGAAAATTGGAAAGATAATGAGGGGTGGAGATCACTTAGGTATTGTTTTGTTTGATTCAATTTTTTAGGAGGGGAGGGGAGGTGAGAAGAGGGGGTCAAAATCCCTCCTAATAGGGGTGTTCGCGGTTCGGTTTGGATCGGTTTTGAGGCAAAAAAACCATCCGATTCGATCATTGCGATTTTATCATTTCATCATCCGATCAGTTTTAATATTTTTTCAAATCCGTTGGTTTTCTGTTTTTTAAAATGACAATAAATATTTGATAAATTGATAAAAATAATGAAGTAATAGTAAACATTTTCTTATTAAAATTTATATTTACTACAATTAATATAAAATTATATAAAAAGAATGACATGAGACATGAAAACTAATTTAAACTAGTTTTATATTGATATATTTATTGAAATATTAACATGATATAAGATAATAAAATCATAAAAAATATATTAGTATAAGTATTTTAATAAATATATACGTATACAAGTATAAATATATAATTATTTTATAAATAATAATATATGTATATATAAGTTCGGTTTGGATTGGATTGGTTTTCAACATAGGATCCGAAAACCAATCCAGTCCAATAAAAAAATTTTCGGTTTTTGTGGTTTGCAGTTTTTTGGATTTCGGTTTTCGATTTTTCGGTTCGCATTGTATTAGATTGGATTGGATATGAACACCTCTCTTCTAATAGCATTTTGCCTCCCCTCCAAAAGTGAGGGGATTTGGAGGGGAGGGGAGGAGGTTTAAAATAAAACAATCAAAATTACTTAAATATCTCTCCACTCAAATTAATAAAGTTGGATGTTAAAAGTATAAGGATATAAAAGTAAATTAGTTTTATTTTCCCTCCCCTTCTCGAACCAAACAAGATAAAATATTATCTCACCTCCCCTCCCCTCCCCTTCATTAAAATCCCTCCCCTCCCCTCATTTGAAACTCTCACTAAAATTATTGCATTAAATTAAAGAGTTTAATATATATATATATTGTCAGTGTAAAGAAATTTTACACAGATATCTAATGATGTGCTGCCACATCATTTATTGAATTTAATAACACATGAGGTGTCATATTCATTAAATGATGTGGCAGTACTCTATTGGATGTCTGTGTAAAACTTTTTTACACTAATAGTGTATATCAATTAAATCCTAAAGCAAATATCTTTTTATGAATATTAAATTTCATCAATCTAATCATTAAATTAAATTGAAAATAAATATATAAATAGATCAATTTTTTAAAAAAAAATCATACAATTAAAAAAATTGATTCGGCTATTAATTTTTCTTTACGACTACAAGTAAAATTATATCTATTAATAAACTAAAATTAATCCAAACATGTAAGAAAATAACATAAAAATGTTAATTTTGGAACTTCTAAATGCGTAATAAATAAAATATTAGTCAATATAAAAAGAATTTAATGGATAAAAAAGTTACACATAAATTCAATTGGATTTAACCATCTTCTTGCCATATCATTATTTTATCATGAACTAAATTATCTTAAGGGAATTATATAATTACATATATAGCAAAATTAATGATAAAACTCAATTAGATGATTGAGTAAAACTATTCTACATTAATAATCATGTGTATTTATTAAATCCCCAATATATAAAAAAAAGTTTGAAAACTCCTTCTATCATTTCGTTCGATCACTTTCCAAATCATGGAATGAAAATTTTGCGATCGTCTTATCCTATATCATCATATATAGAAGTGTCAATTTGGTTGCCCGGCCTAACCCGGCTCACTGGTGGGTTGTGTTGGTAAAATATAGGCTCACATTTTCGCGGGTCAAAAGTGAGTCAATTCACTTAACTCGCGAGTCAAAGTGGGTTCGAGCCGGTTGAGGTGGGTTGACTCACTTTTTAATTTTTATTTATTTTTTAATTCATTTTTATAATTTTTTCTAATTTTTTGAATTTTTTTTTATTATTTTTATCATTTTTTAAGTTAGGTGAGCCAGCTCGCTTAACCCACAAACCCGCGGTGGATCGAGCCGGGTTGGTATTTTTTCATCTCACCAGAAAAGTGAGCCAACCCGACACAGCTCACTTTTAACCTAACCCATAATCATATATCACAATAATCATACAAACGTCTCATCTTGAGGATATATACATCCTATGCTTACCACCTAACGGGGCTAGCTAAACATACACTTAAAAATTCCAAGAGATGGACATGTTACATGTACATGTATATGGTATATATGAGTTTTAATTTTTGTGCCATGCTTAAATGGAAATAGGTATATAATAACATCCGGCAGCTGCTATTCTTTTATGTCATGCCAATGCCATGGTAGCTCATCGAGCAGCCGCTGTTTGTCTGCTGGTTAATTTTCAATTTGTCCTTGTCCATGGCGGCATATAACAAATAATAATAAGAGACAAGAGTCGTGTTCGAGTACTATTTATAATATAACTATGGGTCTTTACGTACGGCGCTTCGCTCTTACTAGACTAGACCAGTGATTAAGAGTTCAAATTAAAGCAAAACAAAAAGATGGGAAGAGCTCCTTGTTGTTCTAAAGTTGGGTTGCAAACGGGACCATGGACTCCTAGAGAAGATGCATCGCTTATCAAATATATTCAAGCTTATGGAGAAGGCCAATGGAAATCACTACCCAAAAAAGCTGGTAATTAACATCACTTAATTTGATGTTATATATTAATCATGATTTTTTTTCACAGTCAAATTTATACACTAATTTCTATATACTCATTTTTATTTTTTTCAACACATCAATTATTACATTTTTTATTTTTTCATTCTCATATTGAGTGTGAAAGTAACATTTTACAATATATATAAAACTTCGACTCTCTTTCAATCATATCCTTCACCTAATTACCCAATGGGGTCGAACTAGTGGTGGGGGGTTTGGGTAGTTTAACCTGAGCTTTTAGGTTCAAACTCTGTATAGCTAGCATGATTTTCTCTCTCACACACATATATATGTTTAGCCTTTGATTTTTCTTTGAATTTGATAGTGTTTGGTTTCTTTAATTTGATGAATTTCTATTTTTGTTTTAATTAAATTTTAAGTTATATACAACTCTCTAATTTTCATTTAATTAATGATATATATATATATATATATATATATATATAATATGAAAAATTAAAAAGTAGTGTACGTGGTTGATCGATGCAGGGCTTCTTAGATGTGGGAAAAGTTGCAGATTGAGATGGGTGAACTATTTGAGACCAGACATAAAGAGAGGGAACATAACAGCTGAAGAAGATGATCTTATCATCAGAATGCATTCACTTCTTGGAAACAGATGGTCCCTCATAGCTGGAAGACTCCCAGGACGCACAGATAATGAAATTAAGAACTATTGGAATACCCATCTCAGTAAGAAGCTCAAAAATAATCAAGACCCTAACCTACCTGCAGATCCTGATCAACAAGAAGCTGCTGCATGCAGTGCCAAGAAAAAGAAGAACAATAATAATAACAAGAAGCAGAAGCAGGAGAAGAACAAATTAAAGGCAAATAATGCAGAGGCACCGAAGATCCAAGTTTATATGCCAAAACCCATTAGGCTTAAGGCTTTGTCATCTAATTTACCGAGAACGGATAACGGCTGCTCCTTGAGTACCGTTGATATTCTCAATTCGTCAAGTTGTGCATCAACAACAAACCTAGAAAATCAAGAGGGAAGAAAAGAAGAAGAAGAAGAAGTAATGGTAAATAATGTGGTATGGGAAGATGGTGAGCAGCATGAGGTAGTAAATGATATATTAAACATAGAATGGGAGTTATGCCATGTCCCCACAGCCACTGAGCATGGCACGTTAGAGAAATTGTATGAAGAGTACTTGCACCTCTTGACCATGGACGACAGCAGCCAATTCCAATTTCAAGATTCTTTATTGGGGTGAAATAATAATATTAATTGTTAGCAACTCACTTATTCATGTTACTTTCTAGAAGTTTTGATTTTTTTACACACATTTCTAGAAGCTTTGTTTTTTGGATTTTCTTTTGCATATTTTTTTATTCCATATTTTTCTATTTGTTTTTTATCACAATAATTATTATATTTATCATTTCTTCTCTCCTAATTTTTTTTATCTCTAATTCTTTCTTACACCTTTCATACTCATAGAGTATAATTTTCCAAATTCTATTATCATTTGGTCTTAGTATAGAAAAAATACTTTATTATATCATTAAATTGATAACATTATTTTTTTTATTATATAAAAAACAATACAAAAAATTATTTTTAAATTTAACTCTTAAATGTTATTAAAACCATAAAATTGAATTAATTTTCTACAATGATAAAAAAGGAAATGTCAATGATGGATATCAAAGCAGCATATATATATATATATGGGATGTCAATGGGTGGGGCATAGTACCCTCCGCTCATACCTGCGTTTTAAACCCGGACTCATACCCGCATGGGTAGTGATTCTGATACTCATACACTTACCCGCTGGGTACTTAAGTAACTATACCCGTACATATTATATGCACTTTTGTTAATTATAAAAATAATAAATTGATTGGAAAATAAAAATTAATTAAAAAACAACTCTAGCGTAAATGAAAAATAATTCATAAATCATCCAAGTTTAACTATAAAACAACTTTGGTATATGGAAGTGAATGAGAGATGAAAATAGTGGGATGAGAAATGAAAATTAGTTCAAATTTTTCTATTTTAGTGTTTAGGACAAAATCATAATTAACATTTTCAAAATTATAATATTTAAATTAATAAAATTAGTAATATATATTAATATTTTTTGTGACTATAATATATATTGACATTAATTATTTTTTTGAAAAAATATTAATTAATAATATAAACACACACACATATATATATATATTAAATTAATCATATGTATATAAATTACATTAATTATATATATTATATAAGTGTGGGTATGATCAGTAGGGTAGGGTATCCTAGTACCCGTACCCGCACTCGTACCCATTAAAAAGTGCGGGTAATTACCCATACCCGGGCCCAGAGCCAGACCCATTTAGTGGATAATTATCCTAACCATTGTGAGTAATTTTGACAGGTACCCATTGGATCTGGGTCCAATTGTCATCCCTGCTTGTTTAATAAAATTGTACATAATACATATAAACCATTAAAGAAAAGAAGGAATATGAGATTTAATGAATGATATAATAAAAAGAGAAAAAAAAGTGTATAAATTATATAAATTATATTACTATACGCTTTATTCGTATGAATGAAAGGAGTAGCTAGTCATGTATTATGTGGAGGCCAATACATGAATTCTTTTCTTGGAAGCCAGGAGTTTCAATTTCTTTTTTTGATAAATGGAGGGGCAAAACAGCCCAAAAGAAAACAACTAGACAACACGAGGAAGGGAGACTCCTCCACAATCATCCCTAATAAAATCAACTAAGGATCTAGGAGCAGAGGAGAGCCAATGAATACCCAAAGGGGATCCATGACCCATATTAGCTAGACAATCCGCAGCTCAATTGCCCTCCCTATAAGTGTGACCCAAGGAGGTAGACCAATCCCAAGCAAGGGCTTCCCTAATATCTTTAATAAGACTAAAACAATGGTGGGTATTAGAACAACCCTTTTTGATAAGGTTAATAGCAACCTTAGAGTCACCCTTTTATAATTAATTTCCTACAGTTGAGACTTCTAGCCATTTTAATGCCCCAAAGAAAGGCTCAAAGTTCAGCCTTCAAAGCTGTACAAATGCCAAAATTAGCAGTAAATCCACAAATGTATCTCTCATCCTCATTCCTTAAAATCCCTCCATCAGCAGCATTAAGAGGAGTCTTGTAAACTGACTCATCAACATTTAGTTTTAGCCATCCGGATGGGGGAGGAGACCAGGCAATGTTGACTTCATATTTAACCTTTTGGATCATGTGATTAGCATAATGATTCATAGAAGATTGCATTTCTGCATTGTAGCTCTTGGCTTTGAGCAGAAGGGAATCCAACTCAGTTCTCTGTTTGAAAACCAAGTCGTTCCTATCATTCCACAACATCCAAATCAAGATGGGGAAAAGGGAGCTCCAATCCAAGCCAAGATTGGAATCTGAGATGTCTTCAGCAAGGTTCATCTGCATCCAACCATAAATACCCAAGCTGAAAAATCTAGCCCAATGATCCGGGTGAATTAAAGGGCTCCAAAAGTCCATGACAACAGGGCAGTCTCTCAAGGCATGTAAGATGGATTCATCCTGCTCCTGGCATCTACTGCAAGTTAAGTCTTGGGTTAAACCTCTAGTGTGTCTCTCAGCATTTGTTGGCAGCTTCCCATGAATACATTTCCATAAAAACATTTGAACTCTGGGGGACCCTTTCCACTTCCAAACATGATGGCAGATTTTAGGATCAATGTCAGAAACATAGTTAGCACTAAGTTTTGCATACAGTGATTTCATTTGGAAGTTGCCATCACTAGCATCAGCCTAAGTAGGAGTATCCTCCTCCAGAGACTCTCTAGGGGGAACAACCTTGATCTTCAGTATAATATCAGTAGGAAGACCACCTTGAATATTATCCAGCATCCAATCTCCATTTGCAGCCATATCAGAGACCATAGACAGAGCTTGTGACTCATCCATTGGTTGGGTAATATATTTGATTAAAGGTTCAAGGCCAGGAATAAATGCATCCTCCCAGAACCTAACTGATTTACCATTGCCAATATTCCAAGATACACCATCCTGAACATTCTTCCAAGCCTTAGTAATACCTTTCCAAAGAATAGATTCCTTGTAGCAGTTGTGGATTGAAGGAACTTTGTTGTTACCACACTTGTATTTAGCCTTCACAGATTTGACCCACAGAAGGTGAGGTTGACTCAGAATTCTCCAGCCCAGCTTAGTCATAAAAGCTTCATTTATCAATCTGAGGGGTCTAAATCCCAGGCCCCCGAGATCCTTAGGTTGACAGATCATCTTCCAGGATATAAGGTGCATCTTCCTGTGTTCATCAGATGATCCCCATATGAAATTTCTACAAAGTCTTTCTATCTCATCACAAACACCAATTAGGAGAACAGTGGCCTACATAAGGTAGTTAGGAATGCTCATGACTGCAGATTGAGCTAGTGTTACTCTGCCAGCCATTGACAAGGAGTTAGATTTCCACCCAGCTAGCTTTTTCCTTACTCTATCAATTATTGGAGAGTATGTGTCCCTGTTAGGTCTTCCATGCAGGATAGGGAAGCCCAGATAAGTTCCCAAGTCTTCAGACTGAGTAATATTCAGAAAACCAACTATAGAATGCTTAATGTTTAGGTCAGTATTTTTTGAGAAGAAGAGCCTGGACTTTTCTCTATTGACTCTTTGACCTGAAGAGTGACAGAAAACCTCCAAGACTTCATTGATCTGAACAGCTTGCTCAATTGAAGCTTCAGCAATAAGCACAATATCATCTGCAAATAAAAGGTGAGAAATAGTGGGAGAAGATCTGCCAAAACAAAATCCTTTCCAGACCCCAGAATTAACTTTGTTTGAGATAATATGGTGAAGTCTATCCATACACATTACAAAGAGGTAAGGTGATAGGGGATCACTTTGCCTTAAACCACAAGATGGGTGGAAGACTTCAGAATGAAAGTCGTTCCAATTCATTCTAGAATTAGAAGATCCAATACACTTAGCAATAATGTTAGTTAAATGATTAGGTAAGCCAATTTTTTGTAATGTATCAATAACAAAAGACCACTTCATTTTGTCATAAGCCTTAGCCATATCTATTTTAAGAATCATGTAACCTTTTTTCCCAGAAAAATACCTAAAGGAATGCACCAGCTCCTGTAAAATAATAGCATTATTTATCCCTTGTCTATCTTTCACAAAAGAACATTGATTAGGCCCAATAATAAGAGGCATGCTATCACTCAATCTATTAGCTAAGATTTTAGAAAGAAATTTGTAACTGACATTACAAAGGGAAATAGGTCTAAATTGAGTAACATTGTTAGGGGATTCCACTTTAGGTATCAGTGTAATGCTAGTTTGATTTATGTCAGAAATTAAATTGGGGTTAGACCACATGTTGTGAATCAAATCAATAACTATAGGCTCCAAATTCATCCATTGACTTTTATAAAATAGAGCATGCATACTGGTGTAAGTTTGATAAACTGTGGGTTTAAACTTGTCTCGAGTACTGGAGCTCTCCGTTAGGTGAGAGATAGACACATCACATAATGGAGAGCTCCAATGACCAATGGAGAGTATTTTTATTCGCACCCGTGACCTGAGAGACAAAGTGTTGTTGCCTTTTGGCCTGTTGTAAATATTTCAAAAGTTTTAAAATCTTATTTAAATTCCGAAGGAAATAATTTGAGTAACCGATCGACTCTTAATTTATTTAAGGGTTAAATGTGTTTTTGATCCCTCAAAATATAGCGAAATTTGGTTTTGGTCCCTCATTTATTTTTTCATTGGTTTTGGTCATTTATTTTTTAAAATCACGTGATTTTAGTCCTTATTGTTAGCTATATTTCGTTAAGTGATGACGTAACAATATTTCTTATAGATTTTGCTATGGAATTTCCTTTAAATTTTCCTGCAATCTTCAAAATTCAAGAGAATTTTATTCAAATTCTAAAATCTACGGAAAATTTACTATAAATTTTTCCACAATAAAGCAAAAAAATTTTATAACAGCATTTTTATGTAAAAATATTGTGTTTTTTTGGAAGTTTACTACATATGACTTTTTTAGAGAAAAAATTGTAAGAAATTTCCTGTGAATTTTGACCTAGAAAAAGTCGTAGTGGAGCAGTGAAAGTGATTTAACGGAGTATAGTTATACATAGAGGACTAAAAACACGTGACTTTATAAAATGGAGGACCAAAACCAATGAAAAAATAAATCAGGGACCAAAACCAAATTTCAGTATATTTACAGGAACCAAAAACATATTTAACCCTTTATTTAATTGTTTGATTCCTAATTTCGTTCTTTTTAAATTTAAATTTATTATTATTAATTTTATTCTTTTCAACTTTAACGTCAAACTATTAAAATTGAACCATAACACGGTTTGGTCAATATTTTGTGACAATTCATTTCAATTTTAATTCAATTGATTGACATTGAATTGAATTGGACATAAAGCATTGCTTCAAATGCAGGGGTTTAAAACTTATTTCAGTTATATTTTTTATTCAATGCCATTCATTCTTATTTTATTACCAAAATTTATATAGATAATTAATGTGTTTCCATTAAAAAAAAATGAAAGATTTTCCAATATAAATAAACCCAACCCCAAAAGCTAGTTTGTATAACGAGGATTGTCCAAAGCATATGTACTATAATTTGGCCTTATCTCTATGCAATATGAGACTCTAATACATTATCTCACACGTCTAACTCAATCCCAAAAGCTAGCTTGTAGGGTAAGGATTGCCCAAGGTTTATGTACTCTATATAATTTGATCTTATCTCTAGACAATTTTAGGCCCCCCAATTGCTAGTATCATCTTTTATAAACAAATATGAGCTTATACTATTATTATCAAACCTAGCATATTGGTTTACAAATTGTTCTTCCCCCTCAAGGTTAGGAGTTCAATCCTAGCTTGTTGATTGAATTTTAACTTATAAGATCTTTTTTTTCACTTATGTTTTTTTGAAAAAACCCCAATATAAAGGTTTTGCTTTAGGCCTCCCAACATGTTGGGTTGACATTGCTGACACTTGATAGAATAGAGTCCCAATTAGATTAACAAAGGAAGGGGGTGTATGAGATTTGAAAGACATACATTTTTTTATAGAAAATTTTATCTTGAGAGAAAAGAAAGACAATTTTTACAATGATAAAATTGATGATTGATATTATATATACCACTCATGCATCTATTAAGTTATTAGCAGTTAAAATTATCATAAGCAATTAACATAATTTTTTTCTCTATGAAGTAAGAGGTAAATTTAGAAAATAGGTGTCTAGAGGTGAAGAATAGTACAATTGTAATGGAGGTGTTAATATGTGTTAAGCTTGGTGAGCAAATCTGGCCCAACCTGACTCACTAGTGGGTTGTGTTGGTAAAAATTAGGTTAATTGAGTCCGGTTGAGATGCGTTGGCTTACTTTTTATATTTTTAACTTGTTTTTTATTACTTTTTTCTTTTTCCCAATTTTTTTGTCTTTTTTAAAATCATTTTTAATTATTTTTATGTTTTAAATTATGTGAACTAACCCATTTAACACACAAACTCATGGTGGGTCGAACAAGGTTTATATTTTTTTACCTCACAAAAAGTGAACCAACCCGACTCGACTCACTTCTTAACTTAGTTCGTGGTGAGTTAACCTGGGTGAATCGGTTAAGAATGTGTTTGGTAAAACCAGCTGAAAATGGTAAAATGACATATAAAGACATCATTAATTACTAAATAACAATGATGAGTGACAATTTTTGAAGGATTCAATTATAATAAAATTTCAGTTAGTAGCTGAAAATATGAGCTTTTAAAAAAAAACCTCAAATAGCTTCTAAAAAAAGCTACTAAAAAGCTAGTAGTTACTAAAAAAACTACCTTATCAAACACAATTAAAATGATTTTAGCTACTAATGTTAGTTTTCAACTATTAGTTGAAATGTCTTATCAAACACACTATAAATAATAATAATAATGAGATCTCATTATAAAAACGACTCTCCCATTCTTTTGTTTTTGGTCGAAACAGATTTCATTAAAGGGACAAAGCCCAAAGCCTCATGTGATGAGTGGATGATATGCTTTATTGGTTGTTTTTTTTGGGTCCATAATGATGCTTTATTGGTTGTGACTTTACCAGTGATTTACTGGATATTTTTTTTTTTGGTTAGGACTTGAGTTTCCCAAAAGGTATTGGGCTCTTATTGGGCCTTGTAATATTGCTGACTGGGTCTTGGATATCTGGTGAGGTAAAGTCATTGTCCGCGTTATAACTTATAAGCTTCACTGAATCACTGGTGTTGTTTGTATTGGCCCAAACATAATCCTCCGCAACGCTTTTTCCTGGATTATGCAGTTCTTTTGGATTTCACTCCCCTAAAATAATTGACCAAAAAAAAAAAAAAACTCCCCTAAAATAAAGAATTTACTTTAGAAGGTAAAATAATAACTAATAGCTATTAATTAAAAGTTCAATTGCGGAGATTATAATTATATATAACCACATGTATTATAAATCATGCTATTATTTAAATTTTATTCATTAATTTTCCAATTAACGGTTATTAATTTTTATTTTATTCTTTTAAGTGTATTTCTCGAGTCACGTACCTTCATTATTTTTAACTATTTATTTTGTTTACTAAAGAATGAGATTACAACTACAAGATAGTATTCCGTGTTTAAGCTGATGGTGTCAGCGTGTATTACTATTTTTTTTTTTCAATTTGAATTGTGAAAAAATAAAATAAAAGAAAAAGTGTATTAGAAAGGTGAAAATTGAGCGAATTTTAGAATGAAGAAAAATAGAAAAATAAAAATTCTCTATTTATTTAAGCTCCGATTGTTTTAGTTCTGAACGTATGTTGAGTATAATAAGACTATTACTTCATTTAAAAAGATGCATTGAGATATATTTTTGCCCATTAAAGCTGCTATAAACTATAAATTAAACGTGATCTTAATTACTTAAAAATAATTGTGAGTGGGAAATTTCAGGGCATATAATTGCTTGATTACTAGGGATAATGTCTTTCAATAAGCGTTAAGGGCATGATTGGATTTAATTTTTTTGGGTGAAATAATCGTTTTAAAGATCATTCAAAGAACTCTTAATTATACAGAGTAAACTACTTTTTAAATAAAACAAGTTTAATTATAACGACCGCTTAAATATAATGAGATCTCATCACATGAATGAGAGAGTCTTTTTATTTTGTCAAAATGGGAGAACCTCGACCGTCAAATCATTGAACAAAATTTTAGTACTATTTGAGAGTACTCGATACTCCTTCAATATTTGACAGTTTCTTTGAAAAAAAAAAACTAAATTTTGAGAGTGTATAACTAATCATACGTGTTTAATTTTAAATAAGAGGATTACTAACTGTAATTTTCTTTTTCTCAAAGCATCCAATTGCCAAATCAGGCTTTAAGGGCTCGATAGAGAAACCTAACTCCTAATCATAATTTATTAAATATGTTTTTTTAAATATGATCGAAAATATGAAGTTTTATGGAATTAATTCATCTCTATTTTTCTAGTCCATAAAAATATAAAAAATATTTATTTTTAGTCTTTAAAAACACCCTGATGAGGAATTAAAAGCACATTTTGTTATTGCATATAAGAATTAAAAACAAGTAATTTAAAAAGAGATTAATTCTAAAAAAACATCATTTTCAAAGGCAAAAACCTATTAAACTCTCCTAAAACAATTATGATGTAACATTTTTACTTTTAATATAATGGACATATATCAAATGACATGTTATGTTAGAATTTTATATCAAGAGTGAAATAAATGAAAGTTAAAAGGTCAAATTCCAGAAAAAAAAAAAAGACAAGTTATAATGCTAGTATGGAAAATGGAAAAATAGTGGTGGGTGGAGATTAATGGTATCTCCCGCCAATGTTATAGTGCATAATAACTTTTATCAAACGTTGAATTTCATCAATCGGATTGTTGGATTGAAAGAATTATATAATCACATATCAATAATTTAAAAAATTGTAAAATTCTAAAAATAATTGACACTTTTATCATGTGATTGTATTTTAACATAAATATTTTTTAAAAAGTATGAGGAAATATTAACTATAAAATTACATACATATGAATGTCTAATTTATCTTAAACTTGATATGCATAATCAACATGTTAATATCAAATTATTCAACAACTAAAATTATTAAATTTTTAATTTATTAAGAGTTATTAATTGGAGTAACCTTGTCACAATATTTCCCAAGTGAATTACAATTTTATGTTGATTTTTTATGTATGACTACAAATAAATTTAAGCACAAAATTCCATCAATAAATTAAAATTAATCTGTTAATCATTGAACCAAACATGTAAATAATAAAATTGAGAATATAAATTTTGGAACTTTTAAATGAATAATAAATAAAGAGATATTAAATTCATACAACAAAAAACATACAACAACTCATACAACATATTTTTTAGGATCACATCCCACATTTCTCACTCTTCTTTCTCTTTTCTCTCTTTATCTCACTATGTTGTATGATGTATTGTTGTACAAACAAAAATACTCATAAATAAAAGTGTTAAATATGTTTTTAGTTCTTAAAGTATGCGTGAATTTAGTTTTTAGTCCCTAAAGTTTAAAATTGTTGGGTTGGGTCCCTTGTACTCTAAAACCACATAATTAAGTTTTGTCACTTCCCTTAACACCGTTAATTTTGATGCTGACGTGATAAATATATATCTATATATGTGTCAACTTGTCCAATCACCTTTAATAAAATGATTTGACAATTAAATAACATCTCAGTTCATCACATGATTGCATGACTGTGTGTATTCAACTAGCAAGCTTCTTTTAAGAATTTATAATTGTTAATTAGGGTTATATTTAATGTTTCTATCTAATTAAAATTAGGGTTAAAGAATTTCAAATATTATTCAATAGAACATTTGGAGATTGTGTTAACATTGTGACATCTATAATATTATATTTAGGTAGATTTTTGGGTACTGTTCATTGGGTTTTTTTTTTGTTAACTTTTATATTTGGGTATTTTAATTAATTAATTGAGTTTTGTTTTGTTATTTATTTATGAGAGAGTGTGTTGTGATTTGTGATGGGTGAGACATTGTTGATGTCATAACTTAGGAAATTGTTCACTCATATCTAAAGAGTTGTGGTTCAATTGGTAACGCAGATTGATATTGTGGGAAGAGCTTTCGGGTTCGATCCCCACTAAACACACTCTTAGGGAGGGGTGGGGAGTCTTAACTGTAAATAAGCTCCGAATAATATTACCCTTGGTAATAGGGGATACCTTTGCAATATTGCAGAGGATAATAAAGCAAAAGTGGAAAGATTTTATTGGGAATTACAACCATTAACATTGTCAATGCATTGAGTGTTGTGATAGTTATTTTTTTAATGAACTATGTATATCCTCCACAGGAAATAGTTATGGTTCTATTGTTTTCTTTTTTATCACACTTTATTTTTTTTTATTATTATTATATTAAAATAAAATCTTTCATTATTCATTTCTATTTATCTGTTTCATTGCATAAAAACACACATTAAGAAATATCATAAGTGTGTCGATTTCATTAAATTTAATGTGTTTTTTAAAGACTATACTAGCAAATTAGTCCCCGAGAGATTCCTGATCGTGCAGTTTAGTCCCTGAGAGAGTCAAAATTTCAAAATGGCCCCTGAGATATTGCTCCGTCATGCAAAATGGTCCCTAAAAAACAAGCAAAAACAAGCAAATTAGTCCCTAAAGACATTAAAAATCATGCAAAATAGTCCTTGAAAAATGATCTTTTGACCATTTTGCATGATAAAGCAATCTCTCAGGGACCATTTTGGAATTTTGACTCTCTCAGGGACTAAACTGCACGATCAGGAATCTCTCAGGGACTAATTTGCTAGTATAGTCATTTTTTAAATATATTATTTATCTCTCTACTTTATTCATTAATATTTTCACATATTATTCTTTATCTATTCTATTTATCTATTTACACTATATTAAAAATGCTCCCACCGTACACGTGTCATGTTTTTTATTTGGTTTTTTTCTAAGTTTTTTATTCTCACTTTAATAGGGTGATTTTTTTTTATTAACCACATTTAGTCATTTACCCTTCACGGGAGGTAGTCATGCTCCTGCCTTTTTCTTTTTTCTTTTTCTTTTTGTTTCTTATTACAATTTCAATTTCTTTTTTATTATTATATTAAAATATTTTCTCTCTTTCTACTAATCTGTTTCATTACAAAGGTTATTTTTTTTAATGAACCATGTATATCCTCCACTGGAAATAGTTCTGGTTCTATTGTTTTCTTTTTTATCACACTTTAATTTTCTTTATTATTATTATATTAAAATAAATTCTCTCATTATTCATTCATGTTTATATGTTTCATTATATAAAAACACACATTAAGAAATACAATAAGTGTGTTGATTTACATTAAATTATTTAATGTGTTTTTTAAATATATTATTTATCTATCTGCTTTATTCATTAATGTTTTCACTTATTATCTCTCTTATCTATTCTATTTATCTATTTACTCTATATTAAAAATGCTCCCACAGTACACGTGTTTTTTACTTGGTTTTTTTCTAAGTTTTTTATTCTCACTTCAATAGGGTGATTTTTTTATAAACCACATATATCCTTCACGAGAGGTAGTCATGCTCCTGTCGTTTTCTTTTTCTTTTTTTTGTTTCTTATCACAATTTCAAATTCTTTTTTATTATTATATTAAAACATTTTCTCTCTTCCTATTAATATGTTTAATTACAAAAGTAATATTTTTAATGAACCGTGTATATCCTCCACGGTAAATAGTTCTGGTTGTTTTCTTTTTTACCACACTTTAATTTTTTTATTATTATATTAAAATAAATTCTCTCATTATCAATTCTTGTTTATTTGTTTCATTACATAAAAACACACATTAAGAAATACAATAAGTGTATTGATTTACATTAAATTTAATTTGTTTTTTCAATATATTATTTATCTCTCTATTTTATTCATTAATGATTTTACTTATTATCTTTCTTTATCTATTCTACTTACATATTTACTTTATATTAAAATTGTTCAACAATTACACGTGTCATGTTTTCTTACTTGAATTTTTTTAGTTTTTTATTCTCACTTCGTGATTTTTTTTTAACATGAGTATCCCCCAATGGAGCAGTCATGTTCCTGCCACTTTCTTTTCTTTTTTATTTTTTTATCACACTTTCATTTTCTTATTTTAATATTATATTAAAACATTTATCTCTCTATTTGATCATCATAGTCATGTCTTAAAAAAATACAGATGTTATTATACTTATTTCTATTAACATATGCTAAATTGTTGATTTTCTTAAAAGGAGGTAAATATTATATATTATTGATCTTAGATTGTATTTTAAACTTAATACATGTGCATCGCACGGGTTAGATACTAGATAATGCCTAAGTGAAATCTTGCATTAGGTGATGGTGATTTAGGCACTTATGGTGATGATGCGGCTAGTACTGAAATATCGAAGGATCTACTGATTAATTCTACAGGTAATACAATTGGAGATATAGTTTTGTTTGCATACCCTAATTTACTTTCAAATTTTGGAAACATTGCCTTTTTTAGGATAAAACAATTCTTGCTCCTACATTAGATGTTATTCATTCAATTAATGAATATGTCATGATATTATTTACTAGAGAAGAGAGAGTGTATTTGAGTCCTGACACTATACGGAAGGTAGATAAGGAGATTGGTATTGAAGCTGAGGTGTTTTGCACTTCCTTATCATAAGTTGGTGTTAAAAATAGGAGTGTCTGTCATGCTAACGAGTAATCTTAATTTATCTGCTGGACTTTGCAATGAAACCAGATTAATAAAAGTGAAGATCAGACGTTATCACATATATATTAGTGTGTATTTACCAAAACCAGTTTTCTCGCATGGTCAATTACATATTGTTGTATCTAGGTTTAGTCTCAACAAGAACTTATGATCCTTATATGTAATGACAATTTTAAGTGTTGTAATGTGACAAAAAAATAGTGTACAAGGAGACATTTAAAAAAATTACAAATGAAATAAAATTTATAATAGTTTCTATTTTTAATTATTAATGTTTTCTATTTGATTTTCCAAATCCATTTTTTATTTTATTTTTTTAATATTCTTTATATACTAATAAATATAGAATTAAATATTAAAAAAATCATTATTATTTTTTAATTATACATATTTAATAAATTGTGTATATTATATCATTCAATTTTAATAATTTATTAAAATAATAATATCCGTGCATCGCACGGGTAGGACACTAGTTAATCACATTTTATATTAAAGAAACTAATTAAAAAATAATTAATCTTCAGGTCGATATCTAAAATTTAAGTGTTATCAATTATTTTTCATATCCCATTATAATAAAATTCTATATTAAATGGCAATAATTGATCCAGTATATGAAACATTAAAAAAAAAAAAAAACATTGAGATCCCTTCTATCACGTTATATTGTAGATTCTAGACTTCTAGCTACAAATTAAGAACAACCAGCAAAACTTGGTAGGGTATATATCCTTGTACTTATTGTTCAGTGGAAGGACATGAGTTATACACTTGTGATCGTTTAAATCACATAATGTGTACGTAGCTAAACAATTCCAGCTAGCTTCGTATTAAAATTGAATAGAGTTGGAATGATGGAGGGTTGTTTTGCTTCGATGGTAGGAAATCTGAAAACCTTGTTCGTACCAATAATTCATGAGCATATCTTTCTCGCTTTTAAGGACTCTCCATTAACAGGACCAATGATTAGTTGGGAATGGTCCATTCCTTGTCAGTTGAAGGCTTGAAATGCCCATTTTAACTCTCCATTAAAATAATACAGCTTTCCTATTATTAGGAGACGCTAATTCGGAACAAGAAGCAACACATTTTTTTTTACAGTCTTTTCAATTACAATCTTGGTTAAAAATTACATGGTCTCATCACATTAAAAGTGAGATGCAAGTATT
The DNA here is from genome assembly GCA_026901365.1 of Sesbania bispinosa. Taxonomy (NCBI): domain Eukaryota; kingdom Viridiplantae; phylum Streptophyta; class Magnoliopsida; order Fabales; family Fabaceae; genus Sesbania; species Sesbania bispinosa. The sequence goes on from QLOH01000840.1 coordinate 21,525, forward strand.
TTGATGGTATCCATGTGAATTTTAATAGATGAATGTGTTAGAAAGAATATGTTAGAGAGTGTGTTGGTAGCACCATTCTTCACATCAATCTCTAAGCACATAATAAGACAAAAATATATGGGTGAGATCAAGTTACTTCAAAAGACTTAATACCTCTGACCCATGGCCTAATGATTGGAGGTTTGGGTAGTTTAGCACGATATTTTAGATTCAAACCTGATTGCATTCCATGTAAGTAAAAAAATAGACTTAATAACTCCTTATAAATGTTGAATTTTTTCAATCCAATCGTTGAATTAAAAGTTTTACATAGATCAAATGGTTAAATATGTTTTTGGTCCCTAAAAATATGGTGAAATTTGGTTTTGGTCCTTCATTTATTTTTTTCATTGGTTTTGGTCCTCCATCTTTTAAAATCGCACGCTATTAGTCCTCCTTATTAATTGTACTATGTTAAGTCACTTTCATAGGTCTACTACCACTTTTTTCAAGTAAATTTTTACAAGAATTTTTTTGCGATTTATTCTCTAGATTCATGAGTAATAAGTTTCCAAAAATCTACAAACTTTTTACATAAAAATGCTGCTATAAAATTTCTTTGCTTTGTTATAAAAAAATTATATTAAATTTCCTACAAATTTTAGAATAAGAACAAAATTTCCTTTGAATTTTGAGATCAACAGGAAAATTTAAAAGAAAATCCATAGAAAAATCTACAAGAAATATCGCTATGTCATCACTTAGTGGAATATAACTATCGACGATGACTAAAATCATGTGATTCTAAAAAATAGAGGAACAAAATCAATAAAAAAAAATAAATAGAAGACGTCCAAAACCATTTCAAAAATTAATTATTGGCATCTCATGATCAACAACTTTCTTTTAATACATACTATATTTTTTTAAAATATGATTAAATATTGACTATAAGATTACGTATCTATGATGATTTTTAATATTGTGTACGTAATCAACATGTTAATAATATATTAAAACATACAGTTAAATTTGTTAAATTTATATTTTACAAAGTCTTATTAAGTGAAATAAGTTGAACAAAAGTTTCACTTACAATCATTTGATCTCCACCCAATAAATATATATAAAGCAATCTTAAACCTTATTTGTTTTGTATATACAGATACTTTTAATTTGAATTTCATTTCAATTAATTACTAAACTCTAGCTATTCTTATAGTACGTAGGTCCTTTTGTAAAATTAAAATCGACTCAGTAATGATAAACAAATCTTAACATTTACATAATAAAAATATTAATATTTTATATAATAATTTAAAATGTTACATTTGTTAATAAACATTTTTTAGTTTTAATTTCTTTTGCTTATTATATTATAACATTTGCTAACATTTATCTAAAAAAATAAAACGAAATGTGCGCTTGCTGTTGGAAATATTCAGTTTGCTTTTGTTTTTTCTATTATTGGCTACCCTATGTAGATATATAGTCCGTTTTATAAAATTAATTTTAAATTACTTTTGTTGAACGTGCTTTTTGGAAAAGATGCCTTACTCAGAACACGTATAACTGTGTAGCCGTGTAGATCTATATGCGGCCCAGAAGGACCACGTTGTGGTGGAGGTTTATTGGTAAGTTGCACATTTGTTTCTCCACTTCATTTGGCCCATCTCAATGACAAACACATATACAAGCTTTCACGTTTGCACATGCAACAGTCTAATCAAACGCATGATGCATGAGTCATTTATGAAAGTAGTTTTCTTAGTACATCAATAATTTGTTTTTGGTAAAAAGTACATCAACAATTTTGAAGAATGGAGTTCTTTGTTTATTACTAAGGATTTTTTTTTTGTTCGAAAGTTCATTCATTAATAAATGTCAAACGGTACTTACAATATTTGTAGGATGCTAAACAATGAGTATTATAGCAGTACACTACAAATCAAAATAACAAAGCAAGCACGCATACTCATATATCTAAATAAATTAGCAATCCTAAGTAAAAACATAACCTCCGATTACAAAGAAAATCTAAAAGAGCATTGGACCTTTTTCCTTTTACTTTTTTCTATTCCTTCCGGATCAGCACATCCAAAAAACTCAAAGCAGGCATATCAGAAGCATCAACTGCAACTAGACTGTGTAAAACAATGCTGCAAAATCATGCTCTATTGGTAGAAATGCATAAAATACAACAAATCTGAGTAGATCAGTACTGTAAAGTGCTAAGAGGAGCAACTCAATTAGAATCCTTGAATAGCAGAACAATAGTGAGAAGAGAAAAAGAAAAAGAAGGTGAATCTCTAGAAGGGAGGACGGAAGATATGGTGGTGGTTGCGGCTGGAAAACAGAAAAGGTAGAGGTGGTTATGGGGTGGAGGAAGGAAGATGAAGTGTAAAAAGAACATTCTCACTATAGAGAGAGAATAACCCACCTATTATATATGGGTAGAAAAAACCACTTGAAGTATGGTAGAAAACCCTCCCATGGAGGGCGAACTCTTCTCTGCCGCGACGCTCTCTGCTAGCTCCATCCGCAGTATGCCAACTATCGATGATCCATTTGGCACCATTTTACTAAGGCTGATCATGGATTAGGTTTGGTCGAATTCGAGGCTAACAAGTCCAATCCGGCATAAACCAATCAAAACTATTGTGTGATCCATTGTTGATCGTTTGGTCTATTAAATTGGGCAGATTCTATATTGAATGGGTCTCTGATCCATCAGGTGGGTAGAAATGATTTGAGCCGATTTTTGGACTCAAACAAGTTTTCTAGGTCTCATCAAATTTCATTTCTTGTTTCTATTTCTTTTGCTTTTGTTCATTTTTTTGAGATCTTAAAATAAACACATCCATATTTGAATTGGGTAATTAATGGTTCGTTAGTTTAAAGGCCAAACTTACAATAAAAAGTCCAGATTTTAGAATTCATATTTAAAAAATTATCATATGCATTTTACAATACCCAATTTATTTAACTAATTATTAAATTATAAAAAAAATAATATATAAAAAATAAAAAAGAAAATACAACAAGTTTTAGCCTTGAAGGCCTAAATAACCCAGACAACCTAGGTTCCCTCAACCCCACAATATTACCGATCACTGCCCATAAGTCAGATCAACAAATAGGATCTCAGAAGTTAGATCCAATCACCCACACCCTTGAAAAGGCAACATAGATGGTTAGAGCATCAGAGTAGTAAAAAAATAAAACAAGACGCGAAAAAAAAAACTTTCTACCACCAACACAAGACCCATAACCTTATCATTTTTAAAAAATAAGAACAGTACATCCGAATCGCATCATCAACTATCTTTGTTGCATGTGTCATCATCGTCGTCCTTAGAGCACCATCGTCCACCATATTCGCGTTGTGTAACGCCATTTCATCACACTACCAGCCATTTCTACCACAAGCATCGTCGTCGTCATCCTCATAGCACCACCGACTAGTATAGTCGTGTTATGAAGCGCGCGCCCTTTCATTGCACCATCGATTGCTCTAGATCGCACCACCACCCAACTTTGTTGCACGTGTCACTGTCATCATCCTTAGAGCACCGTACCACCGTCCACCATAACCGCTCCTGACCTATGTCAAAAAAACACAAACAAAAGAAATAGTAACACGAAAGTAGATCAGAAAAATCACAGAGAGAAAAAGGAAAATCAAATAAAGAGATATTGAGAGAAATTAAATATATAGATTATGATAGAGATTGAAAGTGGCTAGTGTTTCATGAATTGAGAGAGTTTTTATCTCTAAGAGTAAGAGGAAACAACTGCTAGGGTTTCTTCATTCATTGCTACTAGTAAAATATTTCTTGTGCGTGAGAGGGTCTGAAATCTGATGGACAACTAAAAAACTAAAGAAAAATGGACGACTAAAAAAAATTGAAAGCACACTAATTGATGATATGGCAAAATCGTTTGAACTCTTTTTTTTTTAAAGTATTATTTCGGTCGATTTGAGTCACCGATGGATGGTATTTTGCAGACCCGAAATTGATCGTTAGAATTAACCTATACTAAACCGCAAATTTTATCTGATTAACATGTTAGTTGCACTGATTTGTCTGTGACAATTTAATTCACATCTGATGCTTCAGTTTTTCGGTTGCTTAGCATAAAGATACCCACCCCTATTTATTACTTCCTCCATTCCATGTTTCTTGTTTCTTTAAAATCATACATTAGTGATGAAAAAAGTTTTATATTGACGTGCTGCCACATCATTTATTGAGTTTAATTGCACATGAGTTGACATACTCATGAAATGACATGGAAACACTTTATTGAATATCGATATAATATTTTTTTTACACTGACATTGTATACCAAATGATCTTTAAAATTAAGGATTGAAATAGAAAATGATAGGATAATATTTTAAATCTCAATGAATTTCAAAATTAAGGAATACCATTTATTATAGCATTTAAAAATTCAAATACAAAGAGGGTGAAAAGAGAAAACGTTAGCATTATGGATTAAGATGGGGAATTTCACTCTCAGAAGTTGTATATGGAGTCTAATTAACATGAAATGAGAGAAGAGATGGGAGGTTAAAAGTCACTAAAAGAAAGGGGGTAAGGTGAGTGAGTGTCTCACTTTCCAATATGATGTCTCAAATTTATAATATAGAGAATTCATTATTTTTAATTTTCCTATCATATACATACCATGTATCTCTCCTCATTTATCTTCCTATAGTAATTTGTTAATTGTTTGAAATTTGAAAATGAGTAGGTAGATATAAGGGTATAATTGATAAAAAAATAAATGTTATATTGAATTTATAATGTGGACAAATAAAAAATAATAATTTTGTTTAAGTAAAGTGGATAAATAAAAAGGAATAGAATGAATAATACTTTTATTATATATTTAGTGAAAGAGTCCTGATGACGACGGCCCTAAGGACACTAATTAAGAAATTAATAAATAATTTTTTTATTAGAAATTACAAAATTCTATTGCATTTGTAATATAATATGACACATTTCAATAAACATTTTCAATTTTTTCCTACTGTCCTATGGACTCTCACAAGCATGTCCCTTACTAAAATACTCTTGTTTATCTCCATATATTTAAGTTAGTTGAAGTAATTACTCTCAATGTTCATTTTTATCTGCCACAATTTTGCTTGGACAAAAGAATTAAAAAATGAAATTAATGTAACAAAATAATATAATTCCTTTTCTTTAATTTTAATTTAAATTTAAATATGTTTTTTGTCTCTCAAAATATCACGATTAATTTTTTTCATTTCGTCCCTCAATTTCACTTATTTCCGAACTAGTCTTTTATAAATCACTTTTGTTTGTCAAATGCTCCACTCATTACATTTCGCCATTAACTTTTCAAATTTATGATTGAATTATATTTTCCGTTCATAACTTTTCAATTTTTAATTATTTTATTTGAAAATAATTGTTGTACACATGACTTTAATTTCTCCATTACATTTAAAAATATGTAGGATTGAGAATCAGATTCATGAAGTCAAAATAAATTTTTCATAAATATATATTCTATTATTTTTTAAGAAATAAATAAATTGATCTTTCTTATTTTTTTACATAAAAAGGAATAAATAAATATATCAAAGTTATTAAAATTTACACAATTAACTAGATGAAGTGATTTTTAGAAATATTGTAGGGTGCTAATACACATTGTATACATAATTGACTCTTGAATTTAAATTTATTTTTTTAAAGACCATTTTCTCATTAAGAGGTCCAATATTTTCCCTAACAAAATAAATTTTCCCTAACATTATTCATGTTTTTTCCAAACAAAGTAATAAACAAAAAAAAAACATGTACCACCGAGCGCTTAAATTAACTTACACGAGTTCTTTCAGCTTGACCAATGTTGACCGGATACTAAGGCGGACAAAACCCTCGTTTAGGCCCCAAAAAGTACTCTTATTTTAGACATTAAACAAAATTTAATATTGATATTATTTAAAAAATAAAAAATAGCTAACACTTATTTAAAGTTTTTTTTATAAGTATAAATTTCATAATTATTAATAATTGATTCCATCCATTTTTAACATTGACTTGCCTCATCACTTTATTTATATTTTATGACTTTTCTTTTTCGAGTTGTGATATAGTGACAAAAGATTTTTGGTGGAAGATGAAAGTAATTTTCTTATTGATGAAAGCAAAGTGATTGAACTTAAATACAAGAGAAACCTGAAACAGAAATCTAACAACAGAAAACAACTATAACTAAACCCTAAACTAACCAACTGAATTGACAGTTACAACTGAAATTAAACTGTATTAATAGAAACTGCTATTTATGATTTAATATTGACATTGTCTATTCTCTCTCTTACTATTCCACTAGTATCTCTCTTTTTTGTGTTATATTCGGTGCATGAGTGTAGAAATTCATTTTTCAGTGAGTATATATAGATATGCATGTCTCTTTACTTGATTAGAGTCGATCTCTTATGTCAGTGTGAGTAGATTTATTTATTTAAATAAATAATTATATTTTTAAAAAGTAATATTTTTTATAAAAATTATCATAATATATTAAAGGATAAAAAAAGTCCTATCATATAAATTTCGCTTTAGCTCAGGGAAATGTTGGATCGACCTTGAGCTTAACTATTGGTATGAGGATCAAATCCGGTACGCGGCTACATTAAGTAAGAAGAGTTCTGCTACTTATAGAAGTCCTATTTAGCTTCTCAAGCAGGATTGTCTCCGGTGGAACGTATCAAGTGGTATGATAAAAAACAAAAAATATATGTGAAACTAATAACTATATACCTTTTTCTTTTTCAATATGAATTTCACATATGTAGAAGTAAACAACAAATGATGAACACAAACTTTCAGTTAGATGAATAACATTAACACAAAATTAATTATTGTATTAGTTTAATCATGAAATTATTTACAGTTAACTATAATGTAATTATTTATTTAACTGGTTTAACTTCTTACAAGAAAAAGTAATTAATAGTATATAATATAACAGACATTTAACCATTATATTTTGGCACATCACTTCGGGTAGAAGTAGTGCTGAAGATTTTGGAATTCCCTCTAAAATTCGAATAAGATAATCAATCGTCAATTCGTCATTCCTTATTAATGCACAATATTGATACAAAATTTCCCTTTAACCAAGCAAACAATTACTCTGGATTGTCGATTTGTCAATGTCTCAAATCCCAACATAATAATGCTTCATCGTCTAAGAATATATTTCACGTTGAAATATGTGAAACTCAAATCTAGATACTGATACAATTATTTTTAATATTAAAAATGTGAATTTATAATATTTTAATGTTAAACCAAACATACACTAACATTGTGTACTTTGTACGCTACTCCCTTTTGTTAATCATTTGAGCGCAAGCAAGTGAGGCAACTAACGCAAATTTTGGTCCTGGTCTTCTACGTGTTTCCATTCTTTCTGTGTCCCAGCATCTGATCCAAAATTATATATTGCTAGTATAATAATTCGTATAATACACAAATAAAGATATATTTTTATATAATTAAAATTAAAATTATTTTAAAATTTAAATCATAGTGAAGGAGAATAAAAGAAAAGGAAAAGTGATAATTTTTTAAGAAAAATGATAGTGTTTAAAAGTTTTTTTTTTATGAATTTGGATTCGTAACAATAATTGAGGTACAGTTTAATTAAGAGAGACACTTCGACCAAAAACAAAAAGTTAAAGAGAGACACAAAAAGAAGGGTAATTATAGGGTGGACCCTTTGAGTTTAGGTCCACCATAGATCTTTACCATAAATAGTATAAATTTAATATTAAAAAATTTATTAATAAATATTATAAAATAAAAAAATTTTTATAGTAAAAGAAAATTAGTGGTTTATGGTGGACCTAAACTCAAAGAGTCCATCTTATAATTACCCACAAAACAATTCCAAAATCAGATACGATCGAGGTACCACACGAATGTATCCACATATTTTGGTGGCCATGTGTGTGTTGTGTGATTGTGTCACTTGTTTTCAGAAAAAAATATTAATAAATTATAACTTTTTATTTGTCAATATATATTTATAAAAGGAAGGAATCAAATTATTCTAAAATTATTCTAAGAGTAACTCTTGGTTAAATTATTTCGCTTATAACTTTTTATAGCATAGAAATTTAGCAAATTTAATCGTTTAATTGTGTGATATTAATATGATGATCATATATACTCATAAAAGTTTAGATAAGTTGAAAATTTACATGTATGTGATTTTTTATAGTCGACATTTACTGATATTTTTAAAATATATTATATATTAAATTAAAGTTATTTAATGGAGTATCAATTTTTTTTTAAATTTTATAAAAATTTATAAACTTGATCTATTTTATAAGAACTTTATTTTATTTCAACGTACGGTTAAATTTATTAGATTTATAATTTATAAAATGTTATTAAATTTTTTATAATTTATAATTTTAAAAATAAATTATTTACAAGTTACAATTTACAATGCAGCGCTAATAAAAGTGATTTCATTATAATTATTGATTAAACACTATACAAATACGTTTGCAAACAAGCTCAAAATTTATATTAAGTTAAAATTGTTTGATCGAGACAAGTGGAACTTTCATAGACAGACTTGACAATTTACACTTATATAATTAAGTAATTAATGGCACCTAAAAGGGGGTGTTAGTCTATTTCTAAACTTACAATTCGCCTTCACCAAAAGCATCGTTTGGTGCTTTCTATAACTAAATTAAATCATAATGACAAAGTGTTGGTTGCATATTATGAGGATTTGAAAATCTTAACAATGATTGAAATGAAAATATAAATATAGAAAAAGATAAGATGGTTCATGTGATCCATGGAATAGCGATCGTTTTCAACTTTCTCTCTATCTCCATGCTCAAAAGCTAATTGGCCAACTAGATGATATTAGGCAACAACAGTGACAGATGGGCTTTTTGTTTGTCCATTTCAAACCCATCAATCCCGCAACAACAAAAACTCCATCCCACACCCAAAAAAGCCCATAAAATTTTGAAGCACAAAAAGGGAACAACTCAACAACAAACACTCACCCCAATCCCGTGCAACCAAATAAGAAAAGTGGCTTCCATCGAAGGGCACTTTGGTCATTCTCATGCCACCATGTCCTGTTCAATTAATGACTCCATTATATATCTACCTCTTCTTCTCCCTTGACCCTTGGAGACAGTGGTGATAAATTTTGTGGGGTTCACCACGCGCCGCTTGTTGGTGTGGGCCTCACTGCCTGGTTCATTTTCACAACGGGCCCAATTTGTTTCCCCTCGTTTTAAAATTCACCTTTCCTTCTCATTGCAACTTGTACATCTTGCTTGTTAAAATGTCTGAATCATTCGAGGAGATTGTTTTCTTCCTCTTTTGGCTTTTGCTTTTCCAATTTTCACCCGCGTTCATCTAGATAGTTTCTTTAGAGTGTGTTTGGATGGGCGTTTTGGGCAATTAAACTTGAGTATTTGGTCTTTAAACGTGAGTTCAGTTTTTTCTATAATGTTTGGATGAGCATTCATGACCTGAGTTTGGATGAAAACTTGAGTTTACTTGGATGTAATAATTCCTAGCTTTTGAGTTTGTTGATACTAGAGTTCCCTTCAGTTTTTTCTTTAATTCACGTTTGCAACAAATTATCCAAACAAAATATAAACTTAAGTTCCCTTCAAATCACGTTCAATAAATCATGTCTACCCAAACTCAAGTTAGCAAACGTCAATCCAAACACACACTTAATAATTTTCATTTCAGCGTTTGACTAAAACAAGTGAAAATTCCAATTTGCATCTTATATATGGTTGTGCTATGTTTTCTTTAATTTATAATTTGCACGTCTAGTACTACATTCTAGCTCAAGTTAAAAATCCAGGCTTTACTTTATTTTTGAAGTGTCGTATTCAAATTAAATGAGTTATTGGGGTGATACCGTGATTGTAGTAATTTCGAACTTTTCAGGCGTCTTCTCCAAAATTGTCACCCGTGAGTTTGATCTTGTATGTGTTTTCGCTATTAATTAAACCAGCAAAAAGAAAAGTAGCTACCGAATTTGGATTTAGTTTGGCCATGATTTTATGGATAAAATTGATAGTCATTCTGACCCAAAAAGTTAGAGCCGGTAAAATGGGCTGGCCCAACCGGGCCGACCCGCAAAAGCCCGCAAAAATATAGGATTTGAACATCTAATTTAGAAGCCCGAATAACTCCCAGGTTTTTTAGTCCAGCCCAATAAAGTCCGCTACCCGCAAAAATACAGGGCTACCCCGCAAAAAAACCCGTTAAAGGGTAGGGCTTGGGCACATATATATTTTAGAAGCCCGAATAACTTCCGGACTTTTTAGCACAGTCCGATAAAGTTCGCTACCCGCATTAAACCGGGCCGGGTAGCCCGAATTGCCAGCTCTACGAAAAATTGCAATTTTACATTTTCACACTACAACAATACCAACGAATCGTTGGATATCATATTGCGTGACACAATAGCTAAATTTGGTCGTAACATTCATTACGTGTGGTTCATTCGACAATGTAAAGGAAATTTATTTACCATACAGTTAATTTAATGTTACTCAAATTACAAATTCTCTTCCGTTACAATAAGCATTATCTAACTAAAAGAATGGTATCACTTCACTTGTCCTAGTGGTGCGCGTTGTGAAGGACAAAAAAATGCCAATGTCATCTTTAATTGCATGCTGGTCCTTTACGTAGAAAATTAGAATGAGTAACTTTTACTCTTCTCTCTCTCTTTCTATACAGGGGTATGTCAGTAATTTCACACAGCTCGTCCTTGTAAAGCTTAATATAAAGTGTGGAAGATAATCGTAGAGACAAAAACCGTTGCTCATATACAAATTCTGAATGGAGCAACATTTGCATTGCGCCGCCGAAGATGACGTGGCAGTATCATCCACTACCACTAGCTCAGCCGTGAAATCCGGCAACGAACGAGGCGGCACGCGCCACCCTGTCTACCGCGGCGTCCGGAAGCGGCGATGGGGAAAATGGGTTTCGGAAATTCGGGAGCCTCGCAAGAAGTCGCGCATATGGCTTGGGTCTTTTCCGGCGCCGGAGATGGCAGCGAAGGCTTACGACGTCGCCGCCTACTGTCTCAAGGGCAGAAAGGCGCAGCTCAATTTCCCCGACGAGGTGCACCACCTTCCGCCGCTTCCTCCGCCGTCCGCCTGCACCGCCAGGGACATTCAGGAGGCGGCGGCTAAGGCGGCTCGCATGATGGTCAAGGCCGCTGCCGTCGACTCGCCGGAGAAGAGCAGCATTGGTTCCGATGGCGACAGCGGCGGCGATGATTTTTGGGGCGAGATAGAGCTGCCGGAGCTCATGAACAGCACGTGGTGGACTTCCTCCGGTGACATCACGCCGTGGACGGAGGTTGAGCTTCCGCCGCAGCAACCATTCACGGCGTGCCTATAGTGTGTAGTATTAAAGCTTAATTAATATATGCTGCACTTTGGTTGGTAATGTATATTAATTCCTTAATCATATATATAACCAACTATTTGTGTTCTTATAATAATAATTGTAATTATTAATTAGTAGTAATAGTAATAATTTCACTCATTATTTTTGTTACTAACTAACTCGGCATCTGTTTTTAACTTTTAATATATGCTTATATATTTAATGTTTATTTGTTATACTGGGTTTAAAGTTTTTATTCCATGCCAGTATACTACTAGTGTATTGGAGCTTAATTTGGTTTATGATTTATGAAAGGTAAACCAAACAACATGCTGCGGGTTAAGTTACTATCTAATTTTTAAGCTGAGGTTGTTTTTAAGCTGCTTCTAAGCTCAATTTGCCAATATTTTTTTTAATTCATAAATATTTGAGAACTCCTTTTCCTTCTTTTGTGTACTAAAACATGAGTTCTTAATTAATTTGTTTTGGGGGGGGGGGGGGGGGGGGGGGGTTGAATCAGAAATTCAGTTGAGTGGGGGTTTGAGTAAACTTGTTCTCTTGATGCTTTCCATGTGTTAATTTATCTTGTTAGTTGGAAAAAAAAAATTCTGGATGATCCTCTCTCTATCTTTCACTTTCCTTTATTATCGCGGAAAACTCTGCATTTACCTTTAATATGTTATGTTGAAGTAATTATATGTATGATAAGTAGTATCTTTCATATCAATAGTTCTTCAAGAGTACAAAGAGTAGAGAGTAGACCATAGCTAGCAAAGAGACGGTGTGTCTGTTTATCCATCTAATTTTTATTACCTAGATCATTTCAATGAAAATCTCTCCTTAATTAGCTCTCGCGTGCAAGTTAATGTACGTAACTAAACAAATTATTTAAATCCATTTCTTTTTCAGTAATTGGAGAGTTCTATACTTTTTACGTTCTTTGCAAAAGTTTTTCAAAGTTGAATGATCACCGTCTTGCATATTTCCTTTTAATGGACATATTATTTATTGCAGGGATACTTGTACATATTTATTTTCATTAAACCAAAGTCAGGAATTTCATTTTAAAAAGTCAAAGATTATTTTAAAGCACCAATTAGTATAATTACCACCCTAATTTCTTTTAACAAAATTATTGAGGGTTGTGCCAGCAGGCAGCACCATTCCCATTGCTGGGGCCTACTTTGACTATGTTTGTACTTAGGTATAATTTTATTAAGAAAAAAGCTAACCTGTGGTTAAGAAATTGAAAATAGAAAAATTTTATTAGAGTGGGCAACTTTTAATATTACAGAAACAATTAATATCATCAGTTCTAATAAATTTTTTTTATATATGCATTCTTAATCAGTGTCTCGGAGTATTCATTAGTGGGATTGTTTTATTAATTAGCTTCTTATTGTCATTAATTTCTTTGCTTATAAAATTTTAAATTTAATGATTTTTTATCTTAATGTGGTCCTCTCTATATGCTGACCTAAATCCAAATGAGAGCTTTCTTAATATTAGGTCTGTTGGGATACATTAAATGATTTTTTTAACTTCATTTTGAGAAAAACATAAACTTTTTTAATTGCTTTTTTTAGAAAAAGTTTAGAGGTATGTTTAATTAAAAAAAACTATTCATTTTAAAGAAAAACACAAACGAGTTAACCACCCCTTATTTTACATACTTTTAGTCTAATCCCAACAAGCAGAGCCAACGGAATTGAAAAAACAGGAGAAAAATCGAATCCTAGGTATATACATATATTCTGTCAATGAAATGGTTAATCTAATACAGAATGATGGTTAGTACTAAAGTCAAAATTAGCACGTCATTAACTATTTTGTTATGGGCATTTCGTGCAGCGATGCATTGATGTTACATTTGAACTATAATGGAGAATCTTACACACATATATAGAATCATGTTTCGGCCAATAATCATTAATTCATTATTATCTGACTAGGTAAAACTAGCTAAAAGTTTAAAGTTAACTTAAAGCTGAAAAGGTAGCTGAAAATTGAAAAACTAGCTGATTTGATTGAATGTATTTGGTAAAATTAGCTGAAAATGATAAAATGACATATAAGGACATCTTTAATAAACATCATTAATTATTAAATAATGATAAGTGGAGGTGGTTGAGTGATAAACTTATAATCTAGTAGCTGAAAATTGGAGTATTTTTAAAAAAGTTACCTCAAGTATTTTCTCAAGAAAAGCTAGTAGCTACCCAAAAATTATCATACCAAACACAGATAAAATGATTTTAACTACTAATTTCAGCTTTAACTTAAATGACTTAACAAATATACTCTTCAGCGGAGTAAAAAAAGGATATTATGCTACTTTGGTGGCATAACGTTGTCTAAGAATCAACCATCTGGTTTGGGGGCTGTTTCCTTTCCGTATAATAAGACCTGTAACATTCACGTAGCGACGTGGCGCAACTATAACTTTCATGGAAAATCAACAACGATAAGGTTCTTGTAATTTTTTATTTGTAATTTTCACAATAAAAGAGACAAGAAAATGACCTTTCACCCGCTGTGTCTTGATTTCTTCATTTGTCTTTAATTCATTAACATAAGGATAATCGGTCAATGTAATACTCAAACATGCATGATGTTTCTAATTATAGAATAGCACGGGTGTGATGATTGTTTTTCTCCATTTACAAGATTCAATGGGGGCAGGATATTATTTTTATTTGGGAAGATTTGAATGGTTTATTTTGAAAAAGAGAGTATCAATACATTCTCTTAACACATTTTTTATAAGTGGCTAAAATTCACGTGAGTCTCATCAAATTATATGAGTCTCAGTGTTTTATTACCAATGTGAAGAGAACCAATGTGACTTTCAAGTTTCAACCATAGTTATGAAAATCGGATTGGATCGAACGGAAACCGGCCTGATAACTGATCCATTCAACTCCAAAAACTCAGTAGTCTTCAGAATCGGTGAAAATCGATAAAAAATCGGTGTTATGAAACCGGTTTTTTTTTATCATTAATTTTTTTAATTTAACTTAAAATATTTTGAAGATAAATAAAAACATATATTTAAGAATTACACATAGATATATATTATTTTACCAAACATTATTAGTTGTTTTTCTTATAAAACTTATAATAAGGTTATATATATACTAATTTAAAATTTTATATGCCTTAATTTCTTATATTTTTATATTATTTTATTAATCAAAATATTATATAATATTAAAAAAATTAATTTATAACGGTTCGACCACGGTTGAACTACAGTTGAACCATTGAACTGTGAACCAGTGTCTTCATCGTTGTAATATATATACCGGTCCGATTTTTAAAATATTGCTTTCAACCAATCACAGGGAGTGTGTTGCTAGTATTTTTCTTTGAAAAAAATTTTGTTTTTATTTGTTATTTTTTTAATTATAAAAAATGCAAGCTTTTTTTTCATTTCACATTTCAGAAATTTTTTATACAAAATAGAGAAACTAAGAGGAGTGTTATTAACACACTCTTTTCAACATATTTTATGTGATTAGTTAAAATTCACATGAAATAGTATTCACTATTTTCTATACACAACTTTGAAAACAATAAACAAAATGAAAACAATATAATACATTTATAATCTAAATAAAAACTATATTTTTGTAATTAAAACTAAAAGAGAAAAAAAAACATAAAATATTTTCTCAAAGTAAACTGCGAATTATCGTCACGTTCAAATAAAGAGGAAGGTGTGGTTTTTTTTTTACTATGACAATGTAATTTGTTTTTGAAATTACTGGATATATATATATATATATATATATATATATAGTAGAGTAATAGGTGTATTTAGTATATGCTTTGTAAAATTGGTTAAAAAATTAGCTAATTTCATTAAAAATGTTTGACAAAGTTAAAAATTATAAAATTATAGATAAGAGTATCATTAAAATGACAAATAATAGTGATTTATTGAGCGATAAAATTGTAAACAATTTTCATCTAATGGAGTTTTATTTAAAAAAAATATTTCAAATAGCTTCTAAAAAGAGTTCATTAGTAGCTACGGAAAAAACTATTTTATCAAACACTAATAAAATAATTTTAACTACTAATTTCAATTTCTATCTAACTGAAAGATCTTATCAAACACACTCTTATGTTAAGATATAAAAGGAAGTTACGTACACATCAAATACGACTTATTATTTTCTAACATATATTAAATCGGGTATAAAAATAACGAACTAAAGTTTATTTAACACACTTGATGAACCATATATATGCATCATGATAATTTACAACCTGCTGATATTTTATTAAGTAATTAAAACTAAAAAAGGGAAAATAAAAACATAAAATATTTTCTCAAAGGAAACTACGGTTTATCGTCACGCTCAGATAAAAAGGAAGGTGTGTTTTTTTACTATGACAATGTGATTTGTTTTTGAAATTACTGGGTATATATATAGTAATAGGTGTATTTAGTATATGCTTGGTAAATTGGCTGAAAAAATAGCTAATTTCATTAATAGTGTTTGATAAAATTAATTAAAAGTTATAAAATGATATATAATCATTAAAATGACAAATAATAGTGATTTATTGAGTGATATAATTGTAAACAATTTTCATCTAATGGAGTTTTTTTAAAACAAAAAAATATTTCAAATAGCTTTTAAAAAAAGTTAATTAATAACTATGAAAAAAACTATTTTACCAAACAATAATAAAATAATTTTAATTGCTAATTTCAATTTTCATCTAACTAAAAAATCTTACCAAACACACTCTTATATTAGGATATAAAAGTGAAGTTATGATCACATCAAATACGACTTATTGTTTACTAACATATATTAAAATAACGAACTAGAGTTTATTTAACACACTTGGTGAACCATATATATGCATTATGATAATTCACAACCTGCTAATATTTAATTAAGTAATTAAAACTAAAAAAGGAAAATAAAAACATAAAATATTTTCTCAAAGTAAGGGACGGTTTATCCTCACGGTCAGATAAAGAGGAAGGTGTGGGTTCTTTTTTACTATGACAATGTAATTTGTTTTTGAAATTACTAGGTAAGTGTGTATATATATATATATATATATATATATATATATATATAAAAGAGTAATAGGTGTGTTTAGTATATATTTGGTAAAATTGACGAAAAAATTAGCTAATTTTATTAAAAAGTGTTTGATAAAATTAGTTAAAAATTGTAATATGATAGATAATTAAGGGTATCATTAAAATGACAAATAATAGTGATTTATTGAGTGATAAAATTGTAAACAATTTTCATCTAATGGAGTTTTTTTTAAAAAAAAAGTATTTTAAGTAGCTTCTAACAAAAGTTAATTAGTAACTATGAAAAAAAAAACTATTTTACCAAACACTAAGGTCCGTTTGGGGTGGTTCTAAGTTTTCAGTTTTTGATTTTTAAAAATTTTGAATTAAGTTTTTACAACTCAAAATTAAAAATAGAAAACCACTTTTTGTGGTTTTTAAAATGTCTGTTTTGAAAACTACAAAAACAAGATTTCAATTTTTTGTTTTGAGTTGTAAAAACTTGATTAAAAATTTTTAAAAATCAAAAACTGAAAACTCGCAACTACCGCGAACATGCCTTAATAAAAAAAATTTAACTACTAATTTCAATTTCCATCTAACTGAAAGATCTTACCAAACACACTCTTATATTAAGATATAAGTGAAGTTATGTACACATCAAATACGACTCATTTTTTCTAACATATATTAATTCGGGTATAAAAATAACGAACTAAAGTTTATTTAACACACTTGGTGAACCATATATATGCATCATGATAATTTACAACGTGCTGATATTTTATTAAGTAATTAAGAGAAGTCTAATATCTTATTTATGAGATTTTTTTTACATGAAAAGAAAAAGTTGTACTTACAAAATAAACAGGACTTTAATTAAACTTTTTTAAAAGTTAGACCATAAATTAATTACCTTTAAAAAAATTCACTATTATGTTAAAAAAAGTTGAGGAATGATCAATCTAAAGAACATAAAAGTTCAAATTATTAGTGCATTTTTCTCCTTATATGACTTACAAAAATCTCCCTCTCCCTCTCCCTCCCCCTAACCCTTCCACTTTCCTTTATCTCATTTTAACAGCTTTTATTTCTTTTACTCTTAATTTTTTTAAACTAGGAATATTGTATAACAATTCATGTCAGGTGTTGGATTTTGAATGGATGGGTTAGATAGTTTCATAAGGCTGTACATCTTTTGCTTTCTCTCATTCTTGCAAGGGGAAAGACACACGTACATAAAACAGTGTGCTACAAGCTTTGTACCACACGGTTTTCCAGGAAGAAAAGTGCATAAGGAAGAGAGAGAAGGAATGATTAAGGCACAAATAACAGTGTGGTAGAAGTTATGGTTGCACTGTTTTATGTACTGATATCAGTACTCTTCTTGCAACCAATTGGCCTTTGTGAAGGGAATTAGACTGTATATAGGTTTGTGAATGGAATTGGACTGTATATCGATTAGCTAGCAATGTTTGCTCACTTTATGGAATTTGCCAGGCATATTCTTATATGAAGTTATAGTTTACAATGATGATAAGGAGTTTTCACCTAGTGTTATAAAACTCGGATCGATCATCAACTCGATTTAGGTCTTGGGTTAATGGGTCATTGATCAAACTGGTTAAACCGGTGTATATAAAAATCTATAAATTATATTAAAAAATATGACATATCAAGATAAATATAAATTTTAAGTATATAGATAATTTTAAACTTAATCTTAAAATAAAAAAATATAATTATGATTATATATGTAATATATAATACATCTTTATTCTAAAATGTATTAACTTAATATTTTAATATTGAAATAAAAAATGATATATTAAATTAAAAAGATAAAAAAATTATAATAAGTGCAGTGCCTATGGCCTAGCCATATTAAGGGGTTACTTTTCTTATCAACAAAAGAAACGAGTGTTCGACAAAAAAGAAAATGGGTGTTGCTCTTCTGAAGTTTTAAAATATATATAAGAATTGGCACTTTTAAACTAAAGAAGCTTTGTGGTCTAGTGGTAGTGTTAGTGCGTTTCCATCATATGCAAGCTAGCGTGGCGTGGCTTCAAATCTCTCCAAGTTACATCAACGGGGTTGGTTCAAGTGGTACATGCTTGATTTCCCTCAAGTAAGGTCTCAGGTTCGAGCCTTCTAGATGGAAAAAATCTCCGCTGGGAGAACTAGCCCCACCATGATGTGGCTCGAACAGGATTGCCTTCCGTGGAGAATGTCTGTGGTTAAACAAAAAAAATCTCTCCAAGTTACAAATCACAACAATTATATTTTTTAAGTAAGGATGCACATTTGTTTCTCTATCTAGTGGTAGTGTTAGTGCGTTTCCATCATGTGCAGGCTGGCGTGGCACGGGTTCGAATCTCTCCAAATCACATAACGCAACAATTATATTTTTTAAGTAAGGATGCACATTTGTTACTCTGTTGACCCGAACCGGGCCGGTTCTGACCGGGTTTATCGGTTCATGGCCGGTTTAACCGGTTCAATAGCAGAAATGATCTCATATATGGACCGGACTAATTAAGGGTCTGGTTCCCGGTTGAACCGGTTAGACTGATTGGTCCGAGTTTAATAGCACTAGTTTGAACCTATAATCTCATGCAAATTACTCAAATCCCTCGTTACTAACACAATCTTAATGGCTTAACTAAGATCTTATTAGTTAGTTTAGTAAGAGTTTTCCCCTCCTAATAGTGAAAAAAATGACAAAACAAGAATTACGACATGAGGAAAGAAGGAAAAAAAAGAAAATAATTTGAGTGATTTATTATTTGGTCTCTAAAGCTATATGTTATAAATGAGAGGTCATCTCACTTCTAAGCGATTTCCTGATGAAAATAAGATTAATTTTTTAAAATTTTCTATTTTAGTCATTTAAAACCTTCAAGTAAAATTATTTAGGTAAAAAATTTGGTTTAATATCATGTCGCCTAATAAAGAAAGACGCATGACAAATTGAAAATTACAGGAAGAAAACGCTAACGAGCGCCTTAAACATACTAGTTTAGGATAATATATAGAAAATGTATATTGGTTGGTGCAACATTTGATGTAAGGGTGTTCAAGACCCGATCTGTTCCTTTGACCTGTCTCAATCCGTTCTACTCGGGTCGGGTCTGTTCATGTCTTAGGAGAAAGAATAGAACTGTCAGCACCCAATTTCGTCCGGAAGTTCTATTTCACTTTTTCTATCTCTTATTTCCATGCACGTATATATTTGTGGTATTTAATTATTTCTTTTTATCTTATTAAAAATCTAAAAATAAAAATGGAAATGGATTAATTAATTAGTTAATTAATTAATTGTTGGATAATTAATTAATTAAATGATTGATTAAACCTTAAAAAAGAGGGGATTTTGTTTTTTTTTTCTTTTCAGAAATTGCATTTGGGCCAACTGGGCCATCATTTGTAAATCTTGACTTTTTTACATCTTTCTCTCCTTTTTCTAAATCTCTTTGGGCTTGGACCCTTTTTCTTTTGTAAATCCAGGTTTTTCATTTTATTTGATTGGGTCAACAGAGTTTTGGGCCCAATAATATTTTCTTTCATGTTTTTAAGAAAAGAAAAAAACCAAAAAGTTCTTGGTTGGGCCAGCTGCGTTTCCAACCCAGTGCATTCTTTTTCTGTTAAGCCTATTTCAAACCATTTCTAAAAAAAGGTTTTCTGTTGGGCCATTTAGGTTGCTGGCCCAATACATTTCGGACCCTTCCTAAGAGAAAAAAAAAAACTTTTTCTTCATTCTTTTTTACTTTTTCCACCCATCAGATCATTTTCCCCTTTCTCTTTTTTAAAAAAAAAAAAACTTAAAAATAAAAATGCTGTGAAATGGGTAACGTGCAAGGTAAGAATTCGGCAATTCAGAAGAAGCAGGTAGGAGTTGCAGGTTGCAAGTTGCAACCTTGAGCAACTCAATTCATCATCACATGGGCGATGGGATTAATTTTTTTTTTCTTCAGCTATAAATAGTTTGATTCAAAGCTGATGGTTGGTCCGCTTCTTCTACCTCTCTACACACACGAAAAAACGAAAGACCAAATAGTGCAAACAGAAAAAACCATTCGAGTGAAATAGGGAGGAACTACAGCAGCAGATTTAAAACAATTTGGAAAGGAGAAATTGCACCTGTAAAGAGATAGACACCATAAAGCATTCAGGCACAATCACAGATTTGGTATCATTTTTATTTTTTCATTTTTCAATACCTATATATTTCTTGTGCTTGATCTGAAAATGTTTTGGGTGTATGGTGGTAAAATCAAACATAATCACAGTCCTAATCACAGACATCAGTTCAAATGCAAACAATAAACAGAGTCCCATTTAGTACAGTCCAAAATCATACAGTCCCAAAGTAAGAATAAACAGAAAATGAAAAATAAAATAAACTATCTTCCCCTTTGAGGCCGCGACTGTTCCCCTCTCTGGCAGCCATGGCCTCCTTATGAGGTCTCCCCTCCACTGTCCCCCTTCCCACAGTTACCACTCAGAGTTTGTAAAAAGGAAAAAATCAAAGCCAAGAATCAAAATAGTGGCACAAAAATAGCAACAGTTTTTTTTTAAAAGTAAAGCCAGTAGCATTTTTTTCCCTTTTTTTTCTTTCTAGCAAAAAGAAGTAGCAAAGCAAGAAGGGACCAAGGTTATGAAAATAAAACAGAGAAAAGCAACCACCTTTCTCGGCGGCCAACCGGCCGCCGTCGTTCCTTCACCGCTGCAGCCGCCATCGTGCGCAGTTCTCCTGCAGCAGCTCCGCCGCGCCAAGCGGCCGTCGTTCTCCCGGTTCGTTCCCTCCCGCGGGCCGTGCGCCGCCGTCACCAGGCCACCAGCAACCGTGGCTTGCGCCCTCCGCCGCTGCAAGCCGACCACCGCGCGCAGCTCCGCCGCACCAAGCGGCCGTCGTTCTCACTCCCCGGTCCGTTCCCCCCCCGCGGCCGTGTGCCGCCGTCACCAGGCCACCAGCAACCGCGGCTTGCGCCCTCCGCCGCTTGCCAACCGCCGCTGCGCGCGGCTTTGTCCCTGTCGCTCCCCTCCGCCGCGACATCCTCCTCTCGTGTCACCACCGCCGCTTGAAACGGCCGCAAGCCACCGCTTGCTCTCCGCCGCTCCGCCGTTCTCCTCGGTCTGTTCCCTCTCGCGGCCGTGCGCCGCCGTCACCAGGCCACCAGCGGCCGCGACTTGCGTCCTCCGCGGCCATGCATGGGCGTGAAGCCCCCTTTTTTCCTTTCCCCTCTTCCATTTTTAAAACCCTAAGAAAGAATGCTTGAATAGAGAATGGGGAAAAGAGTTTGAGAGGATGAGGCTTTGATGGTTTGAGGGAGTGAGTGAAAAAGAGAAGAGAGATTGAGGGGGCGGGTGAGTGAGTGAAGGAGAGATTGAGGGGAAGAGAGTCTGAGAAAAAGAAAGGAGAATAGGAAAGTGAGAAAGAGAGAATGAGGGGGGCGAGTGAGTGAGTGTGAGAGAGAAAATGAGAGGTTGAATGGGGAGGTCAAAGAACCTAGAAGGTTCTGACCGTTCCTTTCCTTGTTTTTTTTTTTTTTTGCATTCTGTTTGAAATTCAAAAAGTTTGGTGAAGGGTTGGGTTACACGCCCAGCCTCCTCTATTTTTTTTTTTTTAAAAAAAAAAAACAACAAACAAAAAGCTTTAATTAGGAAGTGAATAAATGATAATTAAGGATAATTGTTTTACACGTTTTTCTGTATCATTTTTGTTACTGTGTTGGGCCAATGATGCAATCTGAGGCCCAATTTTATTTCGTTGTGTGTAATTTTGTTAATTTTCTGTGTTATTATTCGTCTCATTTTCTTTTGACCCATCATCTTGCATTTATTTGTAAATATTTATTTCTTTTATTTGGTCTGCGTTAAATAATTATGAATATTTGTCTGCCGTGAATTTTAGCCGCTGTTGTGAATAGTACTCGTTTATGACTTAGGACACGTGTAAATGCGATTAGTTTAATTTACTCTTTTTATCAAAATAAAAATAAAATAATAATTTTTTTCCTAAAAATAACCGATCACGTTAATGGAATAGCTTTTCTATCCTTTAACGTATTTTTTTTTAAGAAAAGCGAAGTAATTGAGTATAGTCATTTACTAGCTCAGTTATGTGTTTTCCTGAAAATAATCTCTTCCAAAAAAAAATAATTCCTTTTAAAAAATTACGTTAATTGAATAGCATTTCTATCAATAACGTAAAAAAGAAAATATCGAGTATAGTCATTTACTAGCTCAATAATGCGCTCAATCTCAAATCTCTTCCAAAAAATAATTTTCTAAAAATTTTGCGTTAATTGAATAGCACTTCTATCAATAACGTAAAAAGCGAAGTAATTGAGTATAGTCATTTACTAGCTCGATAATGCGTGAAATTTTAAATTCATTTTCAAAAAAATGTTTCTTTTCAAAAATTACGTTAATTGAATAGCATTTCTATCAATAACGTAAAAAGAAAAATATCGAGTATAGCCATTTGCTAACTCAATAATGCGGAGTTTAAATCTTTTTCTCAAAAATGTTTTTCTCCTCAAAATAAATGACGTTTATTGAATAGCATTTCTATCAATAATTCCGTCTAAACAATCTCAAAGGTTCGTTGTATAGCCATTTGCTAGCATCAACCTTGCTAAAAAATAAATTTCTTTTCTTTGAATTAAAAGCATTCCCAAAAAAAAAAAAACAATTTCCTCATTTCTTTTATTTTCAAATTAAAATCAATTTCTCAAAAAAAAAACAACAAAATCAATCTTTTTTTTTTTACAACACGTTTTCAGAACTGCGTAGCTTTGACTTCTCCATTGCACCTGGGGATACGTGGGAGCGGGAACCGGACCCGTCAAGCCAAAATAAACAAAAAATGTTTTTTTCCTCTTTTAATCAAATTCAATTCTTTTTAACTTAGGTTATTTATTAGAAAAAATACAAAAAAATAAAAAAAAAACAAAAAAAAAACAAAAACAAAAATAATTTTCATTTTCATAAGAAAGGGGTAAAACGAATACTTTCAAAGTTAACAAGTTTTGCACAATTAATTAGAGGTAACCGTTTTTTTAAACGGATGTTGTAGGGTGCTAATACCTTCCCTACACATAAATGACTCCCGAACCCAAATCTGGTTTTGAAGACCATTTTTCTTCTTTAAAGGGTTTTTCCAAATGTTTTCCCTTAAAATAAACTTTGGTGGCGACTCCATTGAAACTCAATTTTTCCAATACGTTTCGCCGACCCGTCGTGACCCCCGGTTTCGACAGCTGGCGACTCCACTGGGGACGTTTGAGAGTCGAGCCTGTCATAATTAATTGTGTAAAATTTTTAACTTTTATACTCATTTTACCCCTTTTGTTTGTTTTGTTTCGTTTTGTTTCATATATATATTGTTGTAAATAATTTTCTTCTTTTATGTAAATATCCTCTTGTATTATATCTGCTTCAACACTAGGGTAGGAGATTGTATTCTTGTATATATTTGTGCTGTTTGGTTTATTTTGCAGATGGGGAGGGAAGGAAAAGGTTTGTGTGCCCCTACACCCACCACACCATCACCAACCTCACATATTTTTTGGCTCTATACCCGAGCCTGTGCGCGCTGAGGAGTAGAAGGTGTTTCAACAAATTGCCATTGAGGGGCTTAATGCTCACGTGGTTTTTGTTGATTCGCCACTCAGATTGTCACCAGTTTTACAAATTAATCACAATCCAGAGGGTCCCATGCCTCCTTGTGGTAAATCTGTGAAACTGGGTCCTTGTCTATTAGATAAAGGGCAATCTGGGAACCATCATCCGTGAGAGTTTAGTCCCAACCTTGAAAACCGTGCACGAAAGTCGCCCTAGCAAACCACCAAATTTAGGACCTTAACCTTAGGTATCCCTAATGCCATAGGATTTACCTAAGTTAGGACACATGGGGGCACGTCTCTTCCTTCTCTTTCCATTCATATTTACTGTGACATTTAATAATAGGGCATGTATATATGTACATAACATTTCATTCCATTCATATTTATTGTGACATTTTTCTCTTTTTTTTCTTTTTCTTTTCTTTTTTTCTTTTTTCTAGAAAAGAAATGATAAATATAAGGAGGATTTCTCATCCCATTCATTCTTTCACGCATCATCTCATGTACATCATAAATATAAAAAATGAAAAAAAGCATTGCATGTTCATTCATAGTTCTGCATGTGATAGGTTGCATTTGTCCATATTTGTCAT
Source organism: Sesbania bispinosa (assembly GCA_026901365.1). Taxonomy (NCBI): domain Eukaryota; kingdom Viridiplantae; phylum Streptophyta; class Magnoliopsida; order Fabales; family Fabaceae; genus Sesbania; species Sesbania bispinosa. Next base: position 46,243 of record QLOH01000840.1, read on the forward strand.
TCTCACTTTTTCCTTTTTTCCCGTTTCCTTTTAGATTCTCGGAATGGAAAGACTTGATAGCAATCAATACCAAGGGATGGTAGAAGATCAAGACAACACTAGCAATGCACCCAAGGCAAGAAGAGTATTAGGATCACCACAACAGACAACAACTTAGAGAGATTGGTTGAGATCACTAAGTCAATGAGCAAGGAAATAAGGAGAGATTTTGACAAGATGTATGGGCGGATATTGGACTTATTGGATATCTCTGTGAAGACACCAGTGATAAGCGCCTTAGCACAGTTTTGGAGTTCCGATCTTCACTGCTTTGAGTTGCCAAATCTTGACCTAGTGCCGACCATAGAAGAGTATACGAGGATGACAAGGTTGCCCATCGATGATAGTGTCGGAGTGTATTCCTACAGGGGACGATATGTTGATGAGAGGAAGATTGCCAAACTTATCGGCTTGCACCCCGACCAGTTGAAACTTGAAAAGAGGGGAGCAATACAGGGGTTGAGAAAATCATTCCTAGAAGATCATCTGGAGGCGCTAGCTGGGCGTGGAAGTTGCATCAACTTTAACAAGACCCTGGCATTGACCATTTATGGATTGGTACTTTTCCTTTCGCGCCAAATATGGTGGATCATGCAGCCATGGATGTGTTTGCACAGTATGAGACTCAGGGATTGAATCCCGTTCAGCCATCTTAGGCTGATACTCTCCTAACATTGGAAGTTGGTCAAAAAAGAATGGAGGCACTCTGAAATGTTGTACACACCTGCTGTATGTATGGATTATCACACATATGTATGCATGTGAGCTTCGCACTCTCTTTCCTGATCCTTTGAGGGATTTTGGCCGCATCAAAGTAAAGAGGCAAGAGGCAAGGGAATGGAAGAAAGAGCTGCAGATAAGTTGTCAATAAGGATGAAGGGGGAGGTTAACGTGGTTCAAGAGTCGGAAAACGCCCAAACCCCACATTTCCTAAGGTGCCTACGCCTTTGATGCTTCATGGAGCTCATAACATGCAAGCATCGACCTCTGTAGACCAAGACCAATCACTATCCAAGTCCCATCACCATTCCGTCAAAACCGCAAAGGCGGTCCCCTGGAAGTACGATGTGCAAGTAGGGTTGGAATGTTCAGGGAAACCAGTGAATCCCTCGATCGGCCCTGGAGCCCCTGCTATCACCAACATCTCAGGCGTTGGAGGGATGACTCGGAGTGGGCGTATTTATAATCCCAAAGGAACTCAGGTGAGGTTAAAGAGACAAAGAGATAGGGAAAGAAAAGGAAAAAGAGGGAGTAATGAAAAAGGAAGAACGTAAGAAAGTGGTGACCGATGAAGAGGCCAGCGAATTTTTGAAATTCGTAAACAGAGCGAGTATAAGGTGGTCGCTCAATTAATCAAACTCCCGCCAAGAGATATCTGTTCTGTCTCTGCTATTGAGCTTCAGAACCGCCACAGGAAGCCTTGTTGAAGACGCTAAAATGAAGCACATGTTTCCCATGACATCACAGTGGATAAGTTTGATGGTATTGTTGGTAGCATCAACCACCATTAATCATCTCACTTTCACCGAGGACGAGGTTTCCGTCTGAAGGATTGGGGCACAACAAGGCATTACACATCTCGGTTAAGTGCCACGACCATATAATGGCAAGGGTTCTGGTTGGACAATGGATCATCATTGAATGTTCATGCCAAAATCAACACTATCAAAGTTGCCTTGTGACGGGACCCACATGAGGCCAAGTTCCATGATAGTAAGAGCATTTGATTGGGGACACGGAGGGAGGTTATTGGGGAGATCGAACTCCCAATCCAAATGGACCCATCATTTTTGAAGTACCTTCCAGGTGATGGATATCATGCCAGCCTACAGTTGTCTCCTCGGACGCCCGTGGATTCATACCACAGGAGCTGTGCCCTCCACTCTACACCAGAAAGTCAAGTTCATTGTTGATAACAAGTTGATAATAATCTCAGGCGAGAGGAGGACATGTTGGTTAGTAAACCAGCGTCAACCCCTTATATCGAAGCAGCGGAAGAAGCTCTGAGAGAACCGCTTTCAGACCTTCGAGATAGCCAATGCCTCTGTATACAAAGGAAGGAGCCCCCATGTGGGCCCTCATTTGTCAAAGGCATCCAGTGATGATGGCTAAGGCCATGTTAGAGAAAGGTTATCAACATGGACAAGGACTGGGAAAGACCATGAAAGGCGATGGTGGACGTATTGCGCCTTTGTGAGAATAAAGACAGTTTGGTTTGGAGTACAAAGCCCACAACCGACTAGATAGGAGGAGAGTGGCGGAGGAGAAAAAAGAAAAGAGGTTGGCCCGACTAGAGAACCGAGAGCCTATTACACGAGGTATTCCCATCTACGACATTCGCCAAAGCTTCAGGAGCGCTGGGATTCATGGTTGACGATCAAGTCGTTGTAATCGAAGAAAGAGGAACCCCTGCCAAAGTTCATGATGCAGGAAGCCTGTTTATCCTTGTGCACCAGATACAAGCTGCAACAATTGAAGATCATTGAGTTCCCTGTGGTTTTAAGCTTTGTTTCGAAGTAATTCTGTAACGCTAAGTCCTATCGCTTTGCCCAGGGCTTTAGGATCACTTTCTTTTTGGAAAATGGGCGAACTTGTCTTATTTTCAGTATTTTGATAATCAATGAAACATGTTTGGAATTTGCAAATCCTTTTTGTCGTGACTTCCCTTACACCTTTCTTTTTCTCCCTTGTTCCCCTTTAACTTCCCTTCCTCCCTTACTTCATAACAATCCTGTTTACCGTAAAATGCAGATCTGAGAATGAATCACTTGAAAATGACAGTGCTAAAAGTCTCATCTCATAATTTTGAATGTCTTGTTCATTAAGCCGATGAGGGTGATGGAAGATGATTTGGAACCATTCTCCTGAGCTGCTGAGAAAATGGTGGAACGAGGAGGCCAGAATAATTCAGCCTCATGAGAAACCGACTGAAGGTCATTAATCTGGGAGCTGAAGAAGAAGAAAAGGGGATCAAAATTGGCACTGTCAATGGGCAGTGTCGAGCGTGAAAAGCTAATTGCTCTCCTTCATGAGTACAGTGATGTCTTTGCATGGCTCATACCAAGACATGCCAGGGTTGGATCCTAGTATAGTAGAGCACAAATTACCTTGAAGCCTGAATGTCCTCCCGGTTAAGCAAGAAGTTGATGAGGATGAGACCTGATAATGTCGCTGAAATAAGGGAGGAAGTCAAGAAGCAATTCGATGCTGGTTTCCTAGCTGTAGCAAAATACCCTGAGTGGGTGGCCATATCGTTCCAGTCCCTAAGAAAGACGGGAAGGTTCGAATGTGTGTTGATTATAGGGACCTAAACAGGGCTAGCCCCAAAGACGACTTCCCGTTGCCACATATTGATGTTTTGGTGGACAATACTGCTCAATATTCATTCTTTTCTTTCATGGACGGCTTTTCAGGGTATAACCAAATCAAAATGGCTCCAGAAGACATGGAAAAGACCACGTTCATCACGCCTTGGGGCACATTCTGTTATAAAGTTATGTCCTTTGGCTTGAAAAACGCCGGGGCAACCTACCAAAGGGCGATGGTGGCTCTATTTCATGATATGATGCATAAGGAGGTGGAGGTTTACGTGGATGATATGATTGCGAAATCGAAAACGGAAGAAGAGCATGTTGTCAATTTGCGCAAGCTTTTTGAGCGCTTGAGGAAGTTTCAGCTGAGGTTAAATCCAGCTAAATGCACCTTTGGGGTAAAGTCCGGTAAACTATTGGGATTTATGGTTAGTCAAAAGGGGATAGAAGTGGATCCTGACAAAGTGCGGGCCATTCTTGAAATGCCAGCTCCCTGCACTGAAAAAGAAGTTCGTGGGTTCTTGGGGAGGTTGAATTATATTGCTCGCTTCATATCTCAACTAACTGCGACTTGTGAGCCAATTTTCAAGTTATTACGAAAGAACCGACCGGTAGTGGAATGAGGATTGCCAAAAGGCGTTTGAAAAAATCAAGCAGTATCTGCAAAGTCCTCCGATCTTAGTGCCTCCGATTCCAGGAAGGCCCCTCATTATGTACTTAACGGTGCTTGATGAATCCATGGGATGTGTGCTGGGGCAACATGACGGATCGGGGAGGAAGGAGCACGCCATCTATTACTTGAGCAAGAAATTTACTAACTACGAGGCCAGGTATTCAATGTTAGAGCGGACGTGTTGTGCGTTAGCGTGGGCTGCCCGACGTTTGAGGCAATACATGTTGTGTCACACGACCTGGTTAGTGGCCAAAATGGATCCAATTAAATACATTTTTGAGAAGCCCGCTCTCACTGGGAGAATTGCTCGATGGCAAGTGATGTTATCAGAATATGACATTATGTACGTCACTCAGAAAGCTATAAAAGGGAGTGCCTTAGCAGATTATTTGGCCCATCAACCCCTGAATGATTACCAGTCAATGCAGTGTGAATTCCCAGATGAGGACGTAATGGCATTATTCAAAGAAGAAGACTCCTTGGAGGAGGAAAGGTGGACCTTGTTGTTTGATGGAGCGTCCAATGCACTGGGGCATGGAATTGGAGCCATTTTGATATCCCCGAAGGATCATTTCATTCCAATCACGGCCCGATTGTGTTTTGATTGCACAAACAACATAGCAGAATATGAAGCGTGTGCCATGGGAATCCAAGCGGCTATAGAATCTAAAGTGAAGGCCCTTAAGGTGTATGGAGACTCAGCTTTGGTCATTCATCAGTTGAAAGGAGAATGGGAGACTCGAGATTCGAAGTTGATCCCTTATCAGGCTTATATAAGGGGGCTGATCAAACAGTTCGATAAGATCACTTTCCACCATGTCCCTCGCGATGAAAACCAGTTGGCTGACGCCTTAGCCACCCTTTCCTCAATGCTCAAAATAAGTCAGGATCGAGACATGCCACTCATAAAGGTTGAAACTCGAGATCAACCTGCGTATTGTCAAATGATAGAAGAAGAATCGGATGGGAAACCATGGTATCATGACATCAAGCAGTATTTAGAAAAGAAGGAGTATCCTCCAGGCGCATCGGAAAACGACAAGAGATCCTTAAGGAGATTGGCAATGAGTTTCTTCTTAAATAGGGAGGTACTTTACAAAAGGAATTTCGATGCAGTGCTTCTTCGATGTGTTGATGCGACAGAGGCCAGAAAATCATCCAAGATATTCATGAAGGTTCTTTTGGAACTCACGCAAATGGGCATGCCATGGCACGGAAGATTCTAAGGGCAGGATATTACTGGTTGACCATGGAAACTGATTGTTTTAATTATGTAAAGAAATGTCAAGTGCCAAACGTATGCAGACAATATCAATGCACCTCCGAAGTCTTTGAATGTCTTGACATCACCATGGCCATTTTCAATGTGGGGAATAGATGTTATAGGGGCAATTGAGCCAAAGGCATCCAACGGGCATCGCTTCATTCTTGTTGCCATCGACTATTTCACAAAATGGGTTGAAGCCGCCTCCTATGCCAACGTGACAAGAAACGTTGTGATCAGGTTCATCAAGAGGGAGTTGATCTGTCGCTACGGCCTGCCGAATAAAATCATCACAGATAACGCCACTAACCTGAACAACAAAATGATGAGAGAACTGTGTGCGGATTTCAAGATCCAGCATCATAATTCCTCCCCTTATCGCCCCAAGACGAACGGGGCAGTCGAAGCGCAAACAAGAACATTAAGAAGATCATTCAGAAAATGGTGGTGACATACAAGATTGGCATGAAATGCTTCCTTTTGCCCTACACGGTTACCGGACGTCTGTTCGCACTTCAACTGGGGCAACTCCCTATTCCCTGGTGTATGGAATGGAAGCAGTACTACCTATTGAGATAGAAATCCCCTCGTTAAGAGTACTGATGGAGGCGAAACTAGAGGAAGCTGAATGGGTCCAAGCTAGATATGATCAGCTGAACCTCATTGATGGGAAGAGATTGACCGCACTCTGCCACGGGCAACTGTACCAAAAAAGAATGAAAAGGGCTTATGAGAAGAAAGTACGTCCCCGGGAATTTCAAGAAGGAGACCTAGTATTGAAAAAAGTTTCACCTATCCAGAAGGATCTCCGGGGCAAGTGGGCCCCAAATTACGAGGGACCGTACGTGGTAAAGAAGGCTTTTTCTGGAGGGGCACTGATTTTAACCAACATGGATGGCGAAGACCTCCCACTAACGGTGAATTCTGACACCGTCAAGAAATATTATGCCTAAAAAATAGAAAAATAGAAGAAAAAGAATAAAAGGAAATACATGCTCGCTAAGTTGAAAACCCGAAAGGGCGGCTTAGGCAAAAATTAGAGCGACCCGATAAGTTGAAAACCCGAAAGGGCGGCTTAGGCAAAAATTAGGGTCAAAACTAAAAAACAACAAAAAGAGAAGAAAAAGAATAAAAAGGAAATACATGCTCGCTAAGTTGAAAACCCGAAAGGGCGGCTTAGGCAAAAATTAGAGCGACCCGATAGGTTGAAAACTCGAAAGGGCAGCCTATGCAAAAGTTAGGGTCCAAATAAAAGAAAAAGGACAGAAAAGCAATAACACAACCCGCTATGTAAAGAGCAGCTGGAGCAAAAGTCATGGCAGCCCATCAAAAGTCGGTCAGAATTGCTTAGATATGTTGGTTGAGGATCTCGGAGTGTGGGGGGATAAAGCGATCCTGTCTCCTCGAAGGCTAATTGAAGAACATTCAAAATTATGATGTGAGATTATGGCACCGTGCATCTTCCGCAAAATCATTGAAAGATCTGCTAAGTTCTTGCTCCTCTTACTGTCTTTGGTAACCTAAGTGTTCTATATATTGCCTTTCTTTTATTCACTCCTGTACAAATTGTTTCCTTTCTAATAATAAAGATCATTTTGCCTTATCCATACCCCTTTTGAAAGTCCAAAAGAATGTTTCATTGAAAATCAAAATACTGCCAATGGAACAAGTGTCAAATTCAAAAGTTAAAGAATGGCTTCAGTAAAACATAAGCCGGAAAGAGTTTAATGAAATCACAGGGGATTTGATGGTTTATGAATCATATGAGGAAATAACTAGGTGACTGCGTAAGAAGTGCATATGAAGAAGCAACTCAGCCCGGTTAAGCGTGGGACCAGACCCCCGGCCAGTAGAAAAAGATGCTCAATTCTAGTTGGATCTCTATTCCGGTTCATCCTTAAATCCAGTAGCAACGTCCTTAAGGGTTGTCGATTTCAAAAAGGAAGGAAAAGAACGATCTTCGCAGTAATAGGACTGAACAGACTCTCTTGTAGTACTCATTTGTTAAAACAACCTTAAATGTCTAGCGCCATAGCATCTCACACTATGCTCATCATGCATTCATTCACACATCATGCATCATCATTTTACTAACGCTTTATACAGGTATTTTTCACCTTTATGTTCTCACAAAGTCTGGTCCCGGTCCAGCATCTTTAGAATTCCTGTTTAAGCCCAGCACAGGCCTGGCATCCTTTCCGTTTCCGCAAAAGTCTGGTCCCGGTCCAGCATCTTTAAAATTCCTGTTCAAAGCCCAGCATCGGCCTGGCACCCCTTTTTTACTCTTCTATTTCAAAGCCCAGCATCGGCCTGGCACCACTCTTCTTTTCAAAGCCGCATCCCGGCAACTTTTACTCACCCACTTCAAAGCCCGGAATCGGCCCGGCACTCAATTCATTCCAGAGCCCAGAATCAACCTGGCATCCTTTGCGTTACTGCAATACCCTTTTACTGTTTCTATAAAGTCTAGCCTTCAACTGGCGCTTGTAAATCCCAGTTCATGTCGTGTTTTGTAATTCATGTCATTCTCTCTCTCTCTCTCTCTCTCATTCGTTTCTTCTCGGACGAAATAAGTGCTTTTGTCTTTACTTAATTTTTTTAGAATATGAAGCCTAAGCTATTCATATTCTATAGTAAAAATATAAGTAAAGAGGGGCAGCTGTCAGCACCCAATTTCGTCCGGAAGTTCTATTTCACTTTTTCTATCTCTTATTTCCATGCACGTATATATTTGTGGTATTTAATTATTTCTTTTTACCTTATTAAAAATCTAAAAAATAAAAATGGAAATGGATTAATTAATTAGTTAATTAATTAATTGTTGGATAATTAATTAATTAAATGATTGATTAAACTTAAAAAAAAAGAGGGGATTTTGTTTTTTTTCTTTTCAGAAATTGCATTTGGGCCAACTGGGCCATCATTTGTAAATCTTGACTTTTTTACATTTTTCTCTCCTTTTTCTAAATCTCTTTGGGCTTGGACCCTTTTTCTTTTGTAAATCCAGGTTTTTTATTTTATTTGATTGGGTCAACAGAGTTTTGGGCCCAATAATATTTTTTCATGTTTTTAAGAAAAGAAAAAACTAAAAAGTTCTTGGTTGGGCCAGCTGCGTTTCCAACCCAGTGCATTCTTTTTCTGTTAAGCCTATTTCAAACCATTTCTAAAAAAAATTTCTGTTGGGCCATTTAGGTTGCTGGCCCAATACATTTCGGACCCTTCCTAAAAAAAAAAAACTTTTTCTTCATTCTTTTTACTTTTTCCACCCATCAGATCATTTTCCCCTTTCTCTTTTTTTTTTAAAAAAAAACTTAAAAATAAAAATGCTGTGAAATGGGTAACGTGCAAGGTAAGAATTCGGCAATTCAGAAGAAGCAGGTAGGAGTTGCAGGTTGCAAGTTGCAACCTTGAGCAACTCAATTCATCATCACATGGGCGGTGGGATTAATTTTTTTTCAGCTATAAATAGTTTGATTCAAAGCTGATGGTTGGTCCGCTTCTTCTACCTCTCTACACACACGAAAAAAACGAAAGACCAAATAGTGCAAACAGAAAAAACCATTCGAGTGAAATAGGGAGGAACTACAGCAGCAGATTTAAAACAATTTGGAAGGAGAAATTGCAGCTGTAAAGAGATAGACACCATAAAGCATTCAGGCACAATCACAGATTTGGTATCATTTTTATTTTTTCATTTTTCAATACCTATATATTTCTTGTGCTTGATCTGAAAGTGTTTTGGGTGTATGGTGGTAAAATCAAACATAATCACAGTCCTAATCACAGACATCAGTTCAAATGCAAACAATAAACAGAGTCCCATTTAGTACAGTCCAAAATCATACAGTCCCAAAGTAAGAATAAACAGAAAATGAAAAATAAAATAAACTATCTTCCCTTTGAGGCCGCGACTGTTCCCCTCTCTGCAGCCATGGCCTCCTTATGAGGTCTCCCCTCCACTGTCCCCCTTCCCACAGTTACCATCAGAGTCTGTAAAAAGGAAAAAATCAAAGCCAAGTATCAAAATAGTGGTACAAAAATAGCAACAGTTTTTTTTTTAAAAGTAAAGCCAGTAGCATTTTTTTCCCTTTTTTTTCTTCTAGAAAAAGAAGTAGCAAAGCAAGAAGGGACCAAGGTTATGAAAATAAAACAGAGAAAAGCAACCACCTTTCTCGGCGGCCAACCGGCCGCCGTCGTTCCTTCACCGCTGCAGCCGCCATCGCGCGCAGTTCTCCTGCAGCAGCTCCGCCGCGCCAAGCGGCCGTCGTTCTCCCCGGTCCGTTCCCTCCCGCCGGCGTGCGCCGCCGTCACCAGGCCACCAGCAACCGTGGCTTGCGCCCCCGCCTGCAACCATCGCTGCAGCCGCCACCGCGCGCGCAGCTCTCCTGCAGCAGCTCCGCCGCGCCAAGCGGCCGTCGTTCTCCCCGGTCCGTTCCCCCCCCGCGGCCGTGTGCCGCCGTCACCAGGCCCCAGCAACCGCGGCTTGCGCCCTCCGCCGCTGCGCGCTTTGTCCCTGTCGCTCCCCTCCGCCGCGACATCCTCCTCTCGTGTCACCACCGCTGCTTGAAACGGCCGCAAGCCACCGCTTGCTCTCCGCCGCTCCGCCGTTCTCCTTGGTCCGTTCCCTCTCGCGGCCGTGCGCCGCCGTCACCAGGCCACCAGCGGCCGCGGCTTGCGTCCTCCGCGGCCATGCATGGGCGTGAAGCCCCCTTTTTTCCTTTCCCCTCTTCCATTTTTAAAACCCTAAGAAAGAATGCTTGAATAGAGAATGGGGAAGAGAGTTTGAGAGGATGAGGCTTTGATGGTTTGAGGGAGTGAGTGAAAAAGAGAAAGAGAGATTGAGGGGGCGGGTGAGTGAGTGAAGGAGATTGAGGGGAAGAGAGTCTGAGAAAAAGAAAGGAGATGGGAAAGTGAGAAAGAGAGAATGAGGGGGGCGAGTGAGTGAGTGTGAAGAGAAAATGAGAGGTTGAATGGGGAGGTCAAAGAACCTAGAAGGTTCTGACCGTTCCTTTCCTTGTTTTTTTTTTTTTTTTGCATTCTGTTTGAAATTCAAAAGTTTGGTGAAGGGTTGGGTTACACGCCCAGCCTCTCTATTTTTTTTTTTTTTAAAAAAAAACAACAAAACAAAAGCTTTAATTAGGAAGTGAATAAATGATAATTAAGGATAATTGTTTTACACGTTTTTCTGTATCATTTTTGTTAGTGGTTGGGCCAATGATGCAATCTGAGGCCCAATTTTATTTCGTTGTGTGTAATTTTGTTAATTTTCTGTGTTATTATTCGTCTCATTTTCTTTTGACCCATCATCTTGTATTTATTTGTAAATATTTATTTCTTTTATTTGGTCTGCGTTAAATAATTATGAATATTTGTCTGCTGTGAATTTTAGCCGCTGTTGTGAATAGTACTCGTTTATGACTTAGGACACGTGTAAATGCGATTAGTTTAATTTACTCTTTTTAACAAAATAAAAATAAATAAATTTTTTTCCTAAAAATAACCGATCACGTTAATGGAATAGCTTTTCTATCCTTTAACGTATTTTTTTTTAAGAAAAGCGAAGTAATTGAGTATAGTCATTTACTAGCTCAGTTATGTGTTTTCCTGAAAATAATCTCTTCCAAAAAAAATAGTTCCTTTTCAAAAATTACGTTAATTGAATAGCATTTCTATCAATAACGTAAAAAAGAAAATATTGAGTATAGTCATTTACTAGCTCAATAATGCGCTCAATCTCAAATCTCTTCCAAAAATAATTTTCTAAAAATTTGCGTTAATTGAAGCACTTCTATCAATAACGTAAAAAGCGAAGTAATTGAGTATAGTCATTTACTAGCTCGATAATGCGTGAAATTTCAAATTCATTTTCAAAAAATGTTTCTTTTCAAAAATTACGTTAATTGAATAGCATTTCTATCAATAACGTAAAAAAGGAAAAATATCGAGTATAGCCATTTGCTAACTCAATAATGCGGAGTTTTAAATCTTTTTCTCAAAAATGTTTTTCTCCTCAAAATAAATTTATTGAATAGCATTTCTATCAATATAATTCCGTCTAAACAATCTCAAAGGTTCGTTGTATAGCCATTTGCTAGCATCAACCTTGCTAAAAAATAAATTTCTTTTCTTTGAATTAAAAGCATTCCCAAAAAAAAAACAATTTCCTCATTTCTTTTATTTTCAAAAAATTAAAATCAATTTCTCAAAAAAAAAAACAACAAAATCAATCTTTTTTTTTTGTACAAACGTTTTCAGAACTACGTAGCTTTGATTTCTCCATTGCACCTGGGGATACGTAGGAGCGGGAACCGGACCCGTCAAGTCAAAATAAACAAAAAATGTTTTTTCCTCTTTTAATCCAAATTCAATTCTTTTAACTTAGGTTATTTATTAGAAAAATACAAAAAAAAAAACAAAACAAAAAAAAAAACAAAAATAATTTCATTTTCATAAGAAAGGGGTAAAAAATACTTTCAAAGTTAACAAGTTTTGCACAATTAATTAGAGGTAACCGTTTTTTTTAAACGGATGTTGTAGGGTGCTAATACCTTCCCTACACATAAATGACTCCCCGAACCCAAATCTGGTTTTGAAGACCATTTTTCTTCTTTAAAGGGTTTTTCCAAATGTTTTCCCTTAAAATAAACTTTGGTGGCGACTCCATTGAAACTCAATTTTTCCAATACGTTTCGCCGACCCGTCGTGACCCCGGTTTCGACAAGAACCAACCGGGTCTTATTTTTTTGACCCGACATCGAGTTGAGGACAAGTTCGGGTTAACCTTCGGGTCACCCGACCCATCCTTTAAATATAAATATAATATTTATTACTTATGATTTTCTATTATGTAAAGTCCTAACCTTATTTTTTTCATTTTAGATGGGGTTTTTGAGTCTAAGTTTCCTCTATTTACCTTTAAAAATACATTTTATACATAAATTATATAGTGATATAATGTTATTCTTGGTTTAGTAATGTCCCAAACTTTAAAAAAGTAAAAAATATTGCATACATTAAGATATTTTATTGTATGCAATATATTTATTAATTGTATGAACTATTTTCTTTTGAACATTGTTATATGATCATTTCATAATTATATTTAGCTTATATATTGGGTCAACCCGGTCCTGTGCTACTCAGACTCGGTCTTACTTGAACCCCCACATCATCGGGTCTATGGACGAGTTCGAGTCCATAGATTTGGCCCGGTTAAAAGATAGGGTTGGGTTAGGGATAGATAAAACCCGTCCATGAACACCCCTAATTTGATATTACACAAGTAATTAATATAGTAATTTATAATAAAAATTTTTTATATATTATTTTAATTTCTGAATCAATGCTATTAGAACACTTATTAATACAATCCTTCCGATTCCAAAAAAGACCGAAAGAGAACACAATAATAGTAGGCACTAAAATCACGTTACCTGGCTGAAATGACCTGTGCAAGCATTTAAACCACGGCAACGAAAACCCATTACTGTAGCGAAAAGGCATGCTAACGATTGTGCCTGCAACACTTATTAATTAATTCAAAATAAAAAATATTATATAAAAAGTAATTTTTTATTTTTCAAATATAGTATTAGATATTTATTTACAAGTAAGAACAGTAGTTTAATAATTTCACTCGACATATAACATATCCCATTCCCCATTCTCTCATTTATCTTGGAATTAAACTATAAGCCCTCTATTGTAAATTAATATGCAAAGATTCTAATTGCTGATATATACTTAGTCATGTTTAGAAATATAATTTATTTAAGTGTTTATAACATAAGTTTTTATTTTATAGTACTTAATGAATAAGTTCTTAAAAAGTTGATGAAAATTGAAAACGGTGCAGCGTATTTAAATTTTTCATAAGTTATTATATAAGCTATTCTAAGGAGCTTATTGCAATAGGCTAAAAACAGCTTATGAATATGTCATAAGCTCTTTTTATAAGTTTATCCAAACAGTTACATAAGCACTTATGTATAAGATAAGCTCAAATAAGTTCTTTCAAACACCACAAACAAACTTCATTAGCTTCTCACAAGAGTACAGAGCTTATTTTAATCGTGGAAGCCTTGAAAGATTCTCTAACGAAATCATTGCAGCCCCATGCCAAAGGATCCACGTCTACATGGGGAGAAGGAAACAAATGCTCATGAAGCAGGAGGACCACAGTGTTAACTTGTCCTGAAAATTTTTAAGGGCGTGAATCAGCTTGCAATGCAATGCAATACTAGATTGTGATTTGTGAAGGTTCTAAAACGGACCCATCAATCTTTATACTCAGTGAATACATTTTAACCCCTTCCCTCCTTATGTACCTTTCAATGTGTTTGTGATGATAGAATAAATAAATTCACAACAACCAACCTCCAAATTAGAAGCAGAACTGAAGACAACACTTGCATTACCATTAAAGGAAGAAAAGACTACTTCTCCACCACAAACCCCCAGTTCCTAATTTGTCCATTTCAATTATCAACTATCCATTCCAAGCAGTACCCTCCCATTGCACTAAACTTCAATTCAACACAACCCACCAGATAGATGCCAACAGTTTCATCATTGTTGGCCCTTTCAATTCCAGTGAGATTAAGGGAAGGGAATTACAAAGTTACAACCTTAGTAGGCTATGAAGCACTAAATGAAACTTATTGGATAAAGAAACATATATAGATCAGAAAAGGAAGTGGGGTGGGTGATTGATTCTGTTTAAAAGTAAGAGCATAAATGCATAATTTGCAAAAAAGGATTGCATGTGTTACAGTGACTTTATGCTATTTTTCAGAATTACTATTCTAACCCCTAATGACAAGTTTGCATCTACAAAAAGAATCATACAAGTCCTTTTGTCCCTGACCGGACCTCTCAAATAGTGATACATAGATACCTCCAATATCTTAGCACAAGGTCCAAATCGTTATTTTGTGTCTTCTTATCTCAGTTTATTTGGATGTTTGTTTTCTTCCTTCTTAAGAAAGAAGAATAGAACTCTCTCGCATATGGAAAATTGGAAATTAAAGCCCAGAATGGGTCCTCAATCTTCTATCACTTCTATGCATAAGAAATGTACATTTTTATCATTTCCTGTTTGGCATTTGGCACATGTACGAATCAGTTGTTGAAATGAAAGGGGCTTTAAGTAGTATGAAGGCAAAGGAGATAAATAATGTGTAATGATATGATGTTATCTTACTCAAAAAAAAGACATAAACGATAATTTATTATAATACTAGACATTTAACTGTAAAAAGAAACAAATATTGAAATATAAGGAGACATGGAACAGAATAATATGATATGAAAAGATATTAGATGTTCTAAGGTCTAAAAGGATTTTCTACTTAATTTCTGTATCCAAATAATAGAACAGTTCCACTTCAAGAGTTAAGACGTACAGGAACATAATATGCATAAGGGTAAAAGCTTGGGGTCCGTTTGGTTCAGAGTTGAGTAGAATTGATTCTAGAAATGAATGGTTGAGATAGATAATGCATGCTTTACAAAGTACGTTGGACGGAACTCGGAAGTGATTTAAAATCAATCCATGATTTTATACTGTTGGAATTTAAAACAAACGAGTACTAACAACATAGTAACGAGAAATGTGTAGACAGAAACAGGAAGAACTAAGCAGAGTGGTTTTCATGTACAGAACTTGTAACAGAAACATAAGTACTGTGAGCAGAATGGTAAAATTGAGCATTTTCAACTTGCTTCTGGAACTGAATAACGTTTTGTCAAGTAAAGAGAAAAATGAAAAACACATTGTTTTCATATGGGAAAATGTGCTGGAAATTCACTGTCAGGGATGTGAAGAGTAGTTTTGGAAGTGAACAAACGGGACGCAAGATCAGCAAGTGGGTGGTGTATATGAGACAAGCACAAGGCTAAGTTTTTGTTTGGTATAATAGTACTTCATTTGAATTCTTCCTTTGAGACACACAACAAATGGGGCCACACAATTCCACACGTGAGAATATCTTAGTTGGATTTTAGTACATTATGTGGATGGTCGTGATAGAATTACACTTGATACCATATCATAAGGTTAAACATTGGCATGTGGTTGTGCTTCTATCCAGTTCATGTTGCTTTGTTGGTTTATATGGATATTAACCCGCTATGCATTTTTGTTTACCACCTCCTCCTATGTTTACATGAATGATAATTCCATTTCAGATTTTGTTTCATAAAACTGATGAAAGGTGTAGAATTTCATTCCTTCCTAGAAGAAAGAATTAAAATCTACACTCTGTGGTGCCTTATGAAATGTCATGTATCAATTTTATGGATTGATGTTTTATTTTTACAATTGCTCCTAAAATTTTATTGATTGCCATAATGAGAGCTCGAAGATGAATACAATATCAATATGCCAGACCATATGGACATGCTATGAAACGAAGCTGCCATTGCTAATTTGCTACAACACTTTATCATTGATGTCAAATTCAGAAATTTTCTCTGCATTCTGATCTTTTTTTTTTTTTTGGTCGAAGCATTCTGATCACTTGGTAGGTATCTGGTAAACAAATAAAGGCCCAATGCGCCCCTCCGTTCATATTTGTCATGTTCATTTATGGGCCTGGTCTAATCCAAGCCTGCTTTTAAGTTCGGGTCCAAAAAGAGTGGGGCCATGATATTAAGTTCTTATATACCCAGCCCAAGTGTGCTTTTATGTTTCGTTTTAAACTATTGTATTCTGGACCAAAGAAAATACTATTGTATTCTATTATTCTTCATGGACCAAAAAACCAAAAGGCCGGACATATTCTCAGCTGCTCTACCAAGGAATAAAAAAATCCTACTCTATTCTCTATATTATTTTTTATGTTAATTAAATGTATCTCCTATTATCATCTCTCCCAGAAATGTATTTAATGAAGATAGTTATTCCCATAAGTTCGGTCTACATTGTCAATTAAGCAACAACTCGTAGGTAAATATCCCACTTTATATTATTAAATTTGTGTCACATGAATTATTAATATCATACTCTATATTTTTAGAAGCCTCAAATATGATAGTCCTGGTAATAGAATATACTTGTGGTTAACACCAAAATCCTACTCAATATTATTAAATCTGTATCGTATGAATTATAATATTAAAATATAATTAAATTAAAAAAATAGTAACATATGCGACACATGTCATAACTCGTGAATATAGATCATTTTTTTGGCATTAGAGCGAATAAAAATTTCTAACATAGGCAAGTTTTTTTTTTTGGATTGAAGGGAGGTCTAAAGACCAAAAAATTGCAAAGCAACTAGTCTAGGCAACAAACACCCAGCTACATCATTTGTGAGACAGAGAGCAACAAAAGGGAAGGAGTACACTGATAAACTCCAATAGGGATAAAATGAGCCTCATTGGCAAGACAATCCGCTATACTACTATTAGCTTCTCCAAACGTGAAATAATTTAACAATCCAATTCCTTTGCAAGATAGCCTTAATCCTCTGTACAATATTGTAATCAGATGGCAGTTAAGAATATCTCTTCTAATGAGATTCACTGCTAACTCAGAATCACACTCCAAATAAATCTTCCTTGCTCCATAGTCCCAAGCCACTTCTAAAGCACTATGAATTCCTCTGAGCTCAGCCATCAAAACCGAAGAGGAGCCCCAAGTTGTGATGGAACCCAGTCAGCCATCTCCCATTATGATCTCTGAGAACACACCCACAAGCAGCCTTTGACCCTGCACTTAACAGAGTCATTTGTGTTAATCTTGACCCAACCCTTAGGAAGGGGACACCATCCAATTGACAACTTTAGATTGATTGTTCGAGCTTACTAAGACCACTTGAATTATGCAACACCTCATTAACCAGATTATTCACCTTGTAACAGATATCAGTAACATTAGGAGGAGCTATATTAAACACCCAATCATTTCCAGCTTTCCAAATATACCAAGTTGTGATTGCAAACTTGCCCTAACATAGGCAAGTTTAACTTAGTTAGAGCTACCCTAATATTTTGGTTTAGCTCTTTTTGAACCAAAATTATATCTAATTATGATTCATTTCACGATTAAACCGATAGCATATTTAGATAAAATATATTCAGTTAAAAATTAAAGAATGTTTATAATATATATTATTAAAAAATTAAATTGATTTAAATATATTATTATACTATACAAACATAATTAATTTTAGTTAATGAATACTTTGAATGTTGTTAAATTTATGTGATATCATGCTAAAGGCAAATTAGCTTGAAACTCACGAATATAATAGTGCCCGGTTGGTTTATAGTTTAAAATTGATTTTAAAATTAATGATTGAATTGCATGAGTTAAAATACACATTTAATAGAATTATTTTGTTTTCAATTTTAACAAAAATGATTATTCATTATTTTGACGGTAAATCAAAAAAAGTTTTTAAACCTGTTCTGGAGGAGATTTGCGGGAGCCCATCCACACCGGCATCCCATGTTGACATGAATCTCGGCGTCGTCATGCATGTCAACAACGGCTCTCCGGCGTTCGACTATACGATGTCAGTTAGGCGTCACCTGTATCAGCTTTGTCGAGATTCAGCGTTGACGACAGATATCCGACACCGGTACTATATTGGACAGCAAAGCCATCAGGAATACTTCCATGATTTGACAAAGACGCATCCCCTTGACCCCAATGAGATTGCTATTCATTCCGAGACCTCGACATCATAAAGCGCGTGGCTAGACACTCTCTTCAGCGCGTCACCTCGTAGACCCCGAAAACGGTTGCGCACCGTAACAGATTTTCCCGCCTAATTTCCCCTATATATATCCCGGATTTTACGTTCCAGATACGCATTCATATTTGAAATATACTGTTACTCTGTTGGATCCATATCTTACTTTGAGCGCCAGAGTCCCTGCAGGTACACCTTGTCTCGCCGTGAATTCGCCGTCACAATCGTCTGAGAGTCTTCGTCTCCTCGTCATTGATTAACCCAGAAGTTTCCCAAGGATCAAAACCCAAACCCAACATAGTTAAGTTTACACCAATAGTTTGTTATTGCGTAATAGTTTGCCATTGCATATCGATATTTGAATTGTTCAAACGGGTGTTAATTTTTTTTTGTACTCATTATTTTTACATTTATCAAACTAAAGTTCGACTTAAACCATGGTTATAGGAGAAGTGATATTAGACCATGTAAAATCTTACTATAAATATAAATAAAAAACTCGAGTCTAAGTTATTTAATATAGCCATATTTTTTTATAGGCATTACTTGAGCTTTTTCAAAGTTTGGTGCGGCTTAATTATAACTTATTTAAATGGTTACTTTGCAAATAAGTTTAATAAAAATACAAGACTGAGTTTTATTATGTTGGGTAGCAAGTTTAAACCTTTAGGTAATTTAAAGTAAAATTCCAAAACTTTATAGAAAAATTTAATGCAATAATCTTGGAACGATAATGATACTATTATATTGTATACATTTTACAAATAATTGGTTGGTTCATGTGGTACATAATTGATTTCTCTTAAGCAAAATATTAGGTTCAAACTTTGTGTATCAAAAAAACCTCTGGTGGAAGAGTTAATATTATGATGTGGGTGTTCCCAACTAAAGCTGAATTGTCTCACGTGAATGATACCTTTCCACATTCTACATCATCGATCTACCTTCCATATCCCTTGTCTAGTGTTTCTTTTTCGTCCTTTATTTTGTTCCATCCATTTTATCTATATCACAGCTAAAACACGAGCACATTACTATTCCTCTTCTCTTAATTTTAAGCCACATTAGCCTCTTATTTTTAAGCCATGTAAATAAAATCTAAACATTCTTATATTTTCAGTGTCAGTTTCCCAATTAGGCACAGTGCAAAATCAATTACACATAATTAATTTTAAATTACTTCCGTCCACATATGTTTCATAAAACGTACATCACTCATTTATCACTCATTTACCCTCATTGAATCTAAAATAAATTATACTAAATTGTAAACCAAACAAACACTCATTCATTTCCTTTTAGCTCATTCCATTCAAACATTATTTATTATATTGTATTTACAACGTCTATCTCTTTAATGCTTTTATATATCTCTATAAAATTAAAATATCCATTTTTAATGATTAATGTTAATTCTCTCGTTTATAATTTCATATAGAAACGTTTTACAATATGTGGTACGGATATAAAAAAATAAATGGAAAAGATGGTGTGAACTATTCATTGTTGAATTTTTCTTATGGATTTTATTTAGTTTATATGGTTACATATATGAAATAAAGAATGGGAAGGTGTTTTAAATATCTTGAATTTGAAATACATGAGATTTGAGAAATTTATTCTTTAAATTGCATTTGATGCAAAATATTAGTAATTTGAGAGTTGTACTATGGGGGATCCATGTTAGAATCACATAACCATTGGTGAGGATAACAATCACATAACCATTGCTTATAATTATACAATTGATGTGATTTGGGAGAAGAAAAGGTTATTTGTTAGATGAAATTGCCCTAAGAGGAAATATCACTTTTATAAGGACACTCTTTATGAGGTGAAACTCTATGTTTGTGAAAGACACTATGAAAAATTTCATAACTTTCCAAGCTCCAATTTTAGCAAACCCTTCTTATACAAGAAAGAGAAAATGAAAACCGTGAAAAAGTGTGCAAATGTACTATAAAATATGCATTGCGAGAACGACCAAATCATTGCTCATTGATATGCTAGGAGAGCATAAACTAAACCTTGACTATAAGTCACAATCTCTTGACAATATTGCTATACCCTTTCCACTTAAGCCCATAACTAACCTTGTTCATTCTCATATGCTTGTAATTTTGTGCACAAACTTATTATTATCTTGATCACACTGCTTCCATTGCACTTGATAACTTTCTCAACCCATATAGCTCGAGGTACCCTATAGCCTTATGTCACACTACAAGGACTTTCAAACAAGAAAACTGAAAACGAGAAGGGTGAGAACATTTGAAGTTTGTTCAATAAAGAACTAAATAGTAAAGGATGACAATGCAAGTTGTAGACAAAAATAATATGCTTTGTTTTCAAAATCCTTTACCTACTTGTGAGTAAGATCTTATAACACAATCAGCCAAACATGGTAAAGATCAATCATAAATACACAGAGTCACCGCCGTTTTTCTTAAAATAAGCACAGTTTGATAAATCCATGATAAGGTTGAATCTAAAACAATTCATTATAGTCCATCTTTCACCAAATATTAAGATAGGTCAACATTATAAAAGATTCATGCCTACATAGACCATCAATCACATCAACAATCACAAGCAGAAGAACCCATAAATCCAACAAGCACTCCATGGGGACATCCACTATAAGGAGCTTAACACTTGAAAGGTACTTATCTCATTTGGGTGCCGAATAATATCATCAAATGACATAAAATTCATGTCAACATCATGATATGAAAACAAGGTGCATCTTAATCATGTCATTATTTTGTGCACAATCAAATCATATACTGAAATAGTTTCACCGGCTTGATATTGTGCAATGATTAGTTAGGATAGCCCAAGGGTTTTGCTGCGTGCACAAGGTATTACGTAGTGATCCTAAGTCATTTTTGGCATATCAACACGAAACTACATCCCCAAGATCCTTCAACACCTTGGACCTCCATTACAACAATTTACACCACCCAGAATGGCTTACTCATATTTCATCACCACCAACTCATCAAATATATACAAACATCAAGGATGTAAGCAAACAAAATAACTATCATCACAGTTTTTATAAGCTAGCAATTAAAATTTCTATCATTATATCGTCTACAATATAAGCATTAGCATCCCTGTTCCCAAAGAGTAACAAATACAGTTCACCAATAAAAATTTTAAAAAAAAATAGTCATTAAGAAAGTCTCAAGCACTTTCAGTTCAATTCATTATTCATATCCCACAAAAAATAAAGAAACACATTTTTTGGTGTTAATCATAGGTATCCCATATTACCAGGGACAATCTTATTCGAGGCTTAGTCACAGTTAAAACTCCTCACCCCTCCTTAAGAGTGTGTTTAGTGAGGGATCAAACCCGAAGTTTTTCCACAACAATCTCAACCTACGTTGTCAATTGAGTCACGACTATTTGATAAATAAAGAATCATATGCAACAATGCAAATGCAAAACACGGGGAAAAAAGTTACCATGTCACAAAATATAGAGAACAAAAATCATATTGTCACACTTTCAATGTAGTGAAACTCACTCTTTATTTTATGAAATTTATTACATGAATTTCAGTCAATAATAAGATGTGCATTAAAAAAATTTAATAGATATACATAAAAAAAGTTTTATACGAGAATACAATTATGTGTTATCACATATTTAATCAATATGATATTTTGTACTTTTAAATTTAAATGATAAAATAATACATTATTAAATATTTAGTATTTTTTTACATTGGAAATATATATTCATCAAACTTTTAAAAAACATATTAGAAAATATTATGCTATTATTCCTGTACGAGACAATAGACACTGTCATTTTAAGGTTCAATTTAGAACTTGTTAAACCCTATTTTCAAAATCAAAATCCTTCCTCTCCCTCCTCACTTTCCCCTCTTCCCAAGAGCGCACACACTCCCACTCTGTGTACTAGCCTTTGATCCTTCTGTTGTTTATTCATCTCATTCCATTTCCAAGCGAAATTTCGAAACTCAAACCTAGCAACCCGCGAACCAATGGAGTGGAACCCTCAGACCTCTCCAATTCCTCTCGGAATGCTTCCTCCACACCCTCTCTCCGGCGCCGGAGCCTCGCCGCCGCGCCGAGTCCTCTCTTGCGGAGGCTGCCGACCCGCCCCTACTTCGCCCTCGCTGTCCTTCGCCTCGTCGCCGAGCCCTCCAATCGATGAGCAGATCCGCCAAGCCGCTGCTGTCAACTTCAAGAACCACCTCCGCCTCCGTTGGGCTTCGGAGGAGACCCCCATCCTTCAGCCAGAAAAGGAGCAGATCAAAACCCTAATCGTCCCTCTCATGCTTTCCGCCACTCCCAAAATCCAAGCACAGCTCAGCGAAGCCCTAGCCGTCATCAGCAACCACGATTTCCCAAATCTTGGTCGGCACTTCTCCCCGAACTCGTCTCCAATCTCCAGAAGCATCACAAGCTCCGATTACGCCTCCATAACGGTATTCTTGGCACTGCTAATTCCATTTTTAAGAAATTTCGATTCCAGTATAAACCAATGATCTCTTGCTTGATTTGAAGTACTGTCTCGATAATTTGCCGCTCCCTTTGCTCGAAATTTTCCTCAAAACCCGCTTCTCTGATTGACGCCGCTGCTGCCACTGCCGCGAACCCTGCCAACCTGCGACCCCTTTTGAGTCGCAGAGGTTGTGCTGTAGGATATTTTACTCGCTGAATTTTCAAGAGCTCCCTGAGTTCTTTGAGGATCACATGAGAGAGTGGATGACTGAGTTAGAAAATACCTTACCACTAGTTACCCGCTCTTGAGGGCAGTGGCCCTGGTGGTGTTGCCCTTGTGGATGAGCTTAGGGCTGCTGTTTGTGAGAATATTAATCTTTACATGGAAAAAAATGAGGAGGGAGTTTCAGGGCTTCTTGAATGATTTTGCACTTGCTGTGTGGACTTTGCTGGGGAATGTGTCCCAGTCAACTAGCCGAGATCGGCTTGCCATCACTGCCATAAAGTTTCTGACCACAGTTAGCACCAGTGTTCACCATACTTTGTTTGCTGGCGATGGGGTTATACCACAGATTTGCCAGGGCATTGTGATCCGAATGTGAGGTTGAGGGATGAATGATGAGGAGCGTTTTGAGATGAATTATATTGAGTTCAATAGGAGGGATATGGAAGGTAGTGATCTTGATACCCGGAGGAGGATTGCTTGTGAGCTACTTAAGGGCATCGCAACACTTATGGAGATACTGTCAGAAGCATTCTTTCGGCACCAAATACAAAGTTTGTTAAGTTCCTTTGCTGCAAAACCCTGGTACAAATTGGAAGGACAAGGATTGTGCTATATACTTGGTAGTCTCTCTTGCACCAAGAAGGCTGGATCAAGTCATGTCTCCACAGAACTTGTTGATGTTCAAAGCTTCTTTGAATCTGTGATTGTCCCAGAGCTGCAAGTTCAGATGTGAATGGGTATCCTATGCTTAAGGCTGGTGCACTCAAAT
Source organism: Sesbania bispinosa (assembly GCA_026901365.1). Taxonomy (NCBI): domain Eukaryota; kingdom Viridiplantae; phylum Streptophyta; class Magnoliopsida; order Fabales; family Fabaceae; genus Sesbania; species Sesbania bispinosa. Next base: position 69,710 of record QLOH01000840.1, read on the forward strand.
TTTTTTCTATGTTCCGGTCTCAAATATCAAAACATGTAGTATTGAAGTCTTTTTCCAGATTTGGTTCGTTCCTTCCTGCTGCGGAATCAAATGTAGTTCATTCTTATGCTGCAAACTGTATTGAAAAACTCTTGTTGGTAAGGATGAGGGGGGTAGAGCACACATTATTACTTCAGCAGATGTCAATCCAATTTTCCCAATGCTGATGAACAATCTTTTCAGTGCCTTTAAGCTCCCAGAGTCAGAAGAAAATCAATATGTAATGAAATGTATTATGAGGGTTCTTGGAGTTGCTAGATATATCGGTTGGACATTGCTAGAGTTTTGCATTGAGGGGTTGGCTTCTCTTCTTACTGAAGTTTGTAAAAATCCAAAAAATCCCATCTTCAATCACTATCTCTTTGAGTCAGTTGCCATTCTTGTGAAGCGGGCTTGTGAGAGGGATTCATCTCTTGTATCTGTTTTTGAAACAAGCCTCTTCCCTAGGCTTGAAATTATATTGACCAATGATGTAACTGAGTTTTTCCATACACATTTCAGTTGCTTGCTCAGCTTGTTTTGAGTTAAACAGACCACCCATTCCGCACAATCTACATGCAGATATTGAGATTCTGTTGTCACCTGATTCATGGAAAAGAGCCTCAGTGTTCCTGCCCTTGTGCGTCTACTCCAGGCCTTCCTTCAAAGGCCACCAAGTCAGATAAGCCAAGGGGACCGATTGACCAAAGTGCTTGGCATATTTGACACACTAATACAATCTTCAAGCACATCTGAACAGGGATTTTATGTGCTTAACACTGTCATTGAAAGTCTTGATTATGATGCTATTGAAGCTTATATTTCTCACATTTGGGCTGCTCTTTTCAGAGAGCCTTCAGAAAAGGCGGACAGTGAAGAGCTCATCAAGTCTCTCTTGATATTTATGTCACTCTTCTGATTAAGCATGGGGCTTCAATTCTTGTTGATACTATGAACAGTGTTCAGCCTAATATTTTGTTGTGATTTTGAATCAGTTCTGGATTCCTATCTAAAGCTAATTACTGGAGATATAGAGCTCAAGTTGACTGCAGTTGCTTCAACCAGCTCATCTGTGAGTCTCCCGTCCTTTTGGATCCTGCAGCTTCTGCGTCCTGGGGTAAGATGGTGGACAGCATTGTTCACACTCTTTCCGGCCAGAAGAGGATAGGGTTGAGGAGGAACCTGACATGCCAGATATTACAGAAAATGTGGGTTATACTGCCACCTTTGTTCGACTTTACAATGCTGGAAAGAAGAAGAAGATCCACTTAAAGATATAAAAATCCCAGGGAATTTTTTGTTGCTTCGTTGTCCCGAACTTTGTACAGTTTCCCCCTGGAAGGTACCCTAAGGTCATCAGCGAAAATGTTGATCCGGCGAATCAAGCAACTTTGCTTCAGCTTTGCAACACTTATCATCTGTCATTAGTTTGAGTAAGTTGATACTTAAGTCACTTTCTCCTTTTTTGATCATGCCAATTGGTTTTGTGTCAATGACTTTCCTTAATTTACAATTAGATATATTTTGAGATAAATAATATTGTCAATTTTTGTCAAACTATTTGTTGCAGTGGTTATACTTGGTATTATCCTGTATTCATCTCATCTGAGTTCTTTTGCACTACATATCAACCTAGCTTTATATGTTCTTGACCCCTTTATTTGGGTAGAATTTTGGTTCTTTGTCATACTAGCAAGGGAGGACAGTTCATACAAAATCTCCCATTTTGTCTTCAACATATTTGTTATGCTGCCTTGTATGGAATTGAAATTTGCAAGTATGGGTATAATAAAGTTTATAGTCACAGGTATGTGTAAGTTTGTAAGCAACTGTTCATGAAACAATTTTCACTTTCCTTACTATGTTTCTCCCTCTTTTTTCCCTCTGGTTTCTCTTGGTTGGGTTGAATACTTATTATGTTGTAATTTATTTGGGATTCATCTCGTAGCTCTAAAATTGTTACTTGATTAGAGATTTAACATAGCACTTAAGGAGAGTTTTTGACTGATGCCAGAATGAAATATTGAAATCTGGACCATATTACAGTATCCCTGTGTTCCTATTAATGTCCATCATTGACTTCCACAGTGTGCAACTGCCGTTGTTGGTTGAGTGCTTAATCTCTAAGCCAGCTATATATTGTCTGCTAAAATACATGACCAAGCCCATATGTTTGTTCTCTGTGCTTTCTCATTCTATTTTGTTTAAACATATGCTCAATCAATCTTTTTATTTCTTCACTGGCCTGAAAAGTTGTTTTCTCTGCTTCCCATCAAAGGTTTTGTCTATGAGATTACTTAAAGGTTTGGATTGAGGAATGAGGAGTTTCCTATTGATATCAGAATGACAGGAAATATGTTTTCTCTGCTGTAGCTGGCTTTTATTTTCGTTATGCTTCAAGTATCCAATTTAGTAGATCATGATTAATGAATTAAACAAATAATCTGTCTGATGTCTAATAAGGCATTCGTTCTACTTCTCAGGATCATGTGCTGGAATAGGGTGTTACTGTCTTGGTCCTCAGCCTTCTGCAACATTTATGAGCTAGCTAAGGGTACTTCTTGCATTGCAAAATGAAGTTTTAACGATTAATATCATCTTCCATTTTTGTCAGTGCCATGGTCTTATGCAGTGATTGAACTGGGATTTCCTGTTTGTCCCATTTTGAGTACTGTAGGCATGTATTTTGAAGTGCCATTTGGTCTGTTGGGATTTTAGTGTATAAGTCTTTTTAATGGTCCCCTTTCCCTATTTTTCTGCAGTTTTGCAGTGTTCAGCATGCCTGTGAGCAAAATTGTAATGAATATATGCGGTCAATTTTTGTGTGAACTTGCATATTGAAGTAAAATTTATGCCAAGGTATCTTATTTTTCATGATTCTACTCCACATCTATGTTACTTTTAAAATGACAGAGTGGTGTTAACAGTGATTACAGACTTAAACTTTAATGGGATTAAGACGATATTGTTAATTATTTTTTATCCCCAAAAATTTTCTTATACAATGCATGCTTGTAGTGTAACCCAAAAAATACAATGCATGCTTGTAGATGTGTACGGAATGTGGGTTTGTGGCAAGTGCATTGGAGATTTTCTTTTCTATGCGATGGAGTCAAAAGGGATTTGTTCATGAAATGCTTCATTCTTTGGTAGGCAGTGAAATAGTTTGGTAGAAAGATCACATGACATGACATGTTTGCAAGTATTTTTTTTTTTCTGGGTCAAACATCACATGACATGTTTGTAAGTATGAAAATAGCCGGGGACACTTAATCAGATAAAACCATTATGGGAGTTCTTTGGGGCCTGTTGGCATATGGGCCTAGTGGATGAAGGTCGCAACGTCTTTAGTTCCACGATCCAAGAACACAAGACATGGTTGAAGTAGAGAAGGAAAGTGCTTTTCCAGCAGTGAGAAACTTCCTTTTTTTTTTTTGGAGGACTTATCACTATACCCCACGCCAATCTTGCGCATTCGTCATTGCCACGACGCACTAAGTTGACAAGAGTAAGACCTGGTTTATTGAACAGCTTAGTAAGCTTACATTTCCATGAAGCAAGTTTGGAATTCACTTTTGATTAAGGGAATCAAATTCAGGAGCTTCAGGAAATAGGGTTTATCACAATGCACTAATGAATATATAAAGATTACCTTATATTAAATTTGATTTGTACCACCGAACACGTGGATAATACTCAGAGGGAGATCTTTGCCGCCCATAGAGATTTACCCCGGCTCGAACAAAATTGCCTTCCGTGAAGGATATCCGTCGTCTCGCACAAAAGAATTGATTTGTTTTTTTAGGTGAATTAATTAGTTCATTTTAAAATCTCAATAATGTATCTAATTAGATTAATTTTACTTTTCATGATAATTGAATCACTTCGAAATACATTAAGTTATTGAAAATTTATTAAACCTTTAAGGAATAAATTTATTTTCACTGATTTAGAGTATCATGTTCACTTATAGAGTCCCTAATATTTAAAATTATGTGATGAGAAACCAAACATTATTTAAAATCAAATCAAAGGTAACTAACATTATGTTTGAAAATAAAGCAAAGTTTTACGCATTCTTTTACATACTAATTGAAAAAAATATTAAATGAAAGTTGAATACATTTAATATATCGAAAAGAGCCTTTACTTTTTTACTCCCCATTTTTTTCTTCTTAAACTACCTCATCCCTTCTCTCTCCCCCCACCCCAACCCAACCCCATCGTTCCCCCCGTCCACCCCCATCTCCACCGATTCACTCTCCCTTTCCCCCATCCATTCTTCCTCTCCCCCATCTGTTCCCCACCCACCCCACCCATTCTCACTCTCCTCTTCCCCCACCCCTTCTTCTCTCCTCTCTCCCACTCCCCTACCCCACGCACAGCCACCACCACCACCCCTTCCACGCGACCTCCACCCCCCTCTCCGTCTTCACCTCCCCCACTCACCCGCAACCTCCACCTTCCTCCCTGTCTCATCTCCCCACCCATCATGGTCACACCCAAAACAGAAACACAAAGGCAACAAACGGAGGAAATTCATTCTCACATTCCATCGATGATGACATCCTCATTCTGGTTCCGTACCCCTAGTAGGGAAGGAGATTCCAAGAGAGAAGAGGAAATGAGAGAATAATGATAGGAAAACGAGAAAATGGAAGCACAAAGTTAAAGAAGCGAATGAATTGAACTACGAAAACGACTGTGCATAAGTCATTTTTTTTTCTAATTGGCTTACGGAAACAACCGAGAACCAATGACACATAATTGTGTCTGAGATTTGTTCGAGACTATTGTGTTCATAAGCCTTTGTTCTAAATAAAATGTTTATTGCCGTTATCCAAGATTGGTTCCAAACAGCGTTGTGCATAAATCAATTAATTGAAGGGCGGGTTTTGAGTTTGGTAATTTTTTAGAAAAAGGGGTGGGAATAACCAAAAAAAAAAAATCGGTGGGAAAAAGAATGGCTTATCGAAAATATCATGGTCGATCCAATGTAATTTAATGGGCCAGTCTTTTTTTTAAAAAACTCATATTTGTTTTCTAATTTAATGGGTTAGCCCTAGCTAATGTTGAATGAGCTTGGATCAATTCCACATTAGATGTAGACTTTTAGCCTAGCCCGTATAAGGTGCTTGGTGAGGCGAGCTGGTTCATGATTATGAAGCTGTTGACAAAAAAAAATAAAAATTATAAACATGAAGTCAATCAACATGCTAGAGTTTTTTTTTTTTTTTTTGAAATCAGCATGCTAGAGTTATGCTTTACAAATATAAATATAAATTTCAAAAGGATTATTTATGTGCATAGTAGATGCAAGTCATATTCTAAATAAAAAGGCAAATTACATAAAATGACTTTTCTAAAAAGATGACAAAGTTTTAAAATTATCATAAATGAAAACAACAAAATATTAAATGAGCATGCTTATTCATTATAATTTGGACTCTATTTTGTCTTCTTTACAAATGAATGGTATATTTCTAATTTGGAAATAGACATTGCCTTCCTTTTTTTTTTTTCAATGTACAGGCACACACAAATTAGATTTATTACATGTTGATGGCAAATTTACAAGATTAAATGTTGTATATTATTGTTGACACACACGCGCGCGCGTCAGTCTCAATTCCTACTTTACTTTATTTTTACATAATTAAATTGATATATTTTTATTTTAAAGATAGTTTTTGAACGCAAATCATTATTCATTAGGTTTTATAGTAGTAGTATTAATAAATTGCTTTCCAAAATATTTGAAATAAGTCAAATTTAAAGATCTCTGGTTACGAAGAATGTACGCTTTATCATTAATGAATGGAATTTTCTAACTTTGAATATTACTTCAAAGAATGGGCCGTATCTAACACGATGGAACAACATAAAATATTTGTGAGCACATCAAATTTCGTGGTAATATCCCATGCATCTATATTTATGTTACTGCACATGCCTCTTGGATCTAGTCATAAAATATTAACATTTCGTTACAAACAAAAATTAATTTAGTTACATACTCAATTCCATAGAACAGAAAACAATTTGTAATCCATTATAACCAAATGAAAATGACTATTTACTAGGTGATTTATTGTATTCATAACAACTAGTACATGATTTGAATTTAAATCTAAAAATCTATGTTTTTTTTTTGTAAGCAAACAAAAAATCTCTCTCTGTTATTAGTATGCAATAAATAATTAAATATCTCACTCTAATTTCCTAATTAAATTCTAGTGTAAAAAGAGAACGAAAAAAAACAAAATGTCTACTTTAAAAGCAAACCCACATTAGGCATCTAATTCTCTGGAAAAGTCAATAACGTTTTCAGGCTTATTCAATTTAAAAGCCACAGTCTTGCTCAAAAGACGACAATATTCAAACGTGAAACATCCTTGCCTTTCAGCTGAAAAATATAATAAAATGTGTGATTTAGAAAGTTTTATGAAGAGGGAGTGATTAGTGAAAAAGGAAGAAATGGGTCCCATAATTCATCTTTAATTTAAAATTAATATTATAATTGAACCGTGGTGCCCACCCACCCACCCATGGAGAATGGGAGGAATGCTCATATTAATTAACCCAATTGCCCATGATTGTCTTCACATGTTAATTTTTAACTGAAATTCAACATCATCAAATGCACTAAAAACCAATGAACCAAACCTCATTTACCACAAAAAATATAATAAACAATAAACCAACGTAAAAAAGAAAGTGATTAACTAAAAAATAAAGGTAACCAAGGCTGAGAATAAATGTGCCTATGTCGTGCTTCATCATGTGTAACGTGTACGGTTTGGGGAAGCAAAGGAACACAAACTGAATCGGTCTACACATGGGGTGTGCATTCAAGTCACTTGCCCCACCAAAACTGTAGTTTCCTCTTTATGTCCCTTGCTAAAGGCAGCTGGTAATGTGGAAATTAAAGGGAGGTCAACTCTCTCTCTCTCTCTCTCTCTCTCCCTTTACTCTCTAATCTACTATTTATGTGTGATATATGATGAGAGAGAAGGAAAAGTGTCCATTTCATAACCCAATCCAAAGTAATGGTCGGAAGAATTGAAAAGATTCTTCTAAGATACTAGCTTTATGCCAAAAATTAAAAATTAATTATGAGGAATAGAATCATTTAGGTCAGGTCAAGTCAGGAGGACACAATTAGTTATATTCTAAGCAATTGTTAGCAAATGATCCAATCCCTAATCTTTGATTAATGGAAGGATCTGATCCCTAATCTTAATGGAATCTACAGATCAGCTGAATAAAATTAGTATATGATAAGGTTAACGCTGCTTTTGACATTTATTGCTTTGGTAAGCTATTTATACACATATATTATTTAATAAAAGTCACAAAATAATACATATGCATTAAATAAATATAAAGAACATAGCCCCTAAGAGGGGGGCAAAAGTCATTCCATATATCTTAATCATACAAATTGCATCAATATAGTTGGCATTATATAAGTATACTTAATGGTGGCGCCCTACTAATTAATGGGAAGAGAGTTTATATACACGATTAAACTCCACTTTGAAAGTTTGTAATTGCGCCGAGGACATTAGTGAAAGTGTACAAGGTTAACCAATGCCTCTACAATTTAATCTCCCCCACACAAGTATTGTATACCCCTCAATGTTATTGGTCTGTCCTCTAGCGAGATCAGCTTTTGCCTCATGTTATTATTAAATCAAGCAATGTGGAACCAGAAATTAATTATTGAGTATGACAATGTACACCAGTCATAGAGAGAAAACTAATTTCTTGAGGACGCATGATGAAAATGTCAAAATGCATTGTACCCGGAAAAGGTCACTATGCATTCAAGATTGTTCTTAGAGGCTGCCCATGAAGTTTGGTTAAAACACAAGGCTGTTTCAGTGTTGCTATCGGTCAAAGTATAATAATTTATATTGTACAGTATTTTTAAAATAAAAAGGTATTAAAAGATAAAATAGTTCAATATATTTTTAATTCCTAAAACATATAAAATTTGATTTTGGTTCCGTTTCTTCTAGTCTTCTATATTTAAAAAGCACATACTCTAGTTCTTGTCAATAATTACTAAGTAATAATGCAGCAATGTTTCTATTCTTGCATATTTTTCTATAGATTTTTTTTTTTAAATTTTCTTATAAATTTTAAAATTTATGGGAATTTTTGTGCAAATTTTAAAATTTTAAAAAAATTTCCTATAGACTTTTTTTACAACAAGTAGAAAATTAATAATATCATTTTTAGGTAAAAAAATTGGTATTTTTTAAATTTTGCAAATGATTTTTTCTAGAGAATGAATCGCAAGAACTTTCTTATAAAGTTTTATTCAAAAAAAAAAACCCAAGTGAAACTATAAAGGTGATTCAATGTAAAATAGTTAATAACAAATACTAAAAGCATGTAGTTTTAAAATATGGGGGACCAAAATTAAAAAAAATAAAAAGAGAGACTAAAACCAAATTTTATTATATTTTCAATTGTAATCTCATATATGTGAGTCAAACTTATACCTTACCTGAACGCTATTGTAGAATTCTTCATCTCATTTCCCCTATTTTTAGTACTGTACACGCTACAACATCTTTTCTCATTTTATGTGTTGCTAGCTCCCCTTAACATTCCCATTAAAGTTCCAAGTGTGCAAGGAATCATTTGATATTTTTAAAAGAGTTTAATAACTATATTGGACACTTATTATAGTATGAATAATACAAACATCTTATTATAAATCACTATCTTTAACCATCATTAAATTATTTTCTAAAATTATATTATAATGTGACAAGGTGATGAAAAATGATTGGACACTTGTATAAAACTTTTTTTTCTTGGTTTAAATTGAAGGTATCTTTTACATAAGGCAATAGAGCTACTTTTTTAAATTACTGCTCGAGTCGAGAACATTCACATCATGGTAGAGCTATATCTTTTGACTTGAACTCGATACATTGCTTAAGAAAGATCAAACATGTACCACTTGAACCAGACCCTCTTTATGTATAAAGAGGAATGTTGTAGCTAGAGTAATCTTTTAAAAATCAATTAATACATTAACTAACACATATTTTTTAATGTGTGTGATTTGGTCTGAATTATCCTGTAAAGAAAACTAGAGAGAGTAACTTATTTAATTAGTTTATTAGTTTATTTGGCCAACATAAAAGTGTTTGATAAACGCACTTATCTCACTAACTAGCTTATAGCTTATTATTTTTCTTCCATGTTACCCTCAGTAATATAATAAAATTTTCCGCTAATATGTGGTTCGGTGCTTTCTCATAAGGTTTATCTTCAACTGCAAGGATCATATATATGGCTGTACTAATTCGGTGGCCTCTTTCTTTGTAATTTTGATATTTTTAGCAGCTTTGGTTTTGGTTTTATTTTGTTATAGCTTGGTTTTATCTTTTCCTATTCAGACTTTGTATTTGGGTTGAAGACTCATTGTACTCACTGTTAATTTAACATGTTAATTAGGAAGTCACGATTTCTTATAATAAAGATAATTTTGACTGGGTTAAGCCTAAGGTTAATTATGAGGATAATTTTGACAGAAATCATCATTCATATTTCTAAATTTTGTTATTTTCTGAATGGTCCACGGTGTTGGTTAGGAGGATTAATAGAGTCAAATTTCATCATAAAAGGACAATGGTCAAACTTGAAAAAACGCATATGTAAAATGGTAGTATTGGGGAATCTGATTCTCCAATACATATTAACCAAACCCTTATCAAGTCTTTCCAGAAGGTTACCTCTTTTCCTAGTGAAGGGGCTGCCTGTAAATCCATCCACAAGGTTGCAATCAACAATCATATTTTAAAATTGAGTCATACCACGAAGACTAGGATTATCAGCCCCTCCTTATCTTTCATCAGTGCTAAAAATAGAGTTAAAATCACCCACCAAACACCATTCTCCTACCAGAGAGTTTGAAATAATACGCAAATCATCCCAGAGACTATTCCTGTTGATAACCTGCGGGCTGGCATAAATAGATGTTAGAAACCAAGGGGCAGTTTGTTTATACTGAATATTTATATGAACAAACTTCCTAGAATGAGATAAAATATTAACAGACCAATTAGCACTATCCCACGAAATCACAAATCCACCAGCATGACTAGTAGAATAAAATTTTTTATAGGAATCAAAACCCAATCTCTGAACAACTTTCTCAGCCTTCTCACCACTAGCATGAATTTCTAGCAGAATCATGAGTTTGATATTGTACATAGATTTTATATCTCTAATTAGACTAACAAAGCTTTTAGCTAGAATTCCTCTACAGTTCCATGTAATAAAATTCATTTAAAATTATTGGAAGTAGAAAGAGCCTTGGGATCAGGATTACCCACTGAATCTGTGCAATCATGCATTTCCAAATTTGTAACCAGATTACCTGATTTATCATTTTTATGTTTAGAGATATCCGGTGGTTTTGGTTCCTTCTAGATACCTAAACTAGCAGAAGATAGGCTTCCTGATATTCCAATAGTTTTTTCTTCCCTCCTGCCATTTTCTCCATAAGCCTCATCATAAACAGATGCTCTTGCTCATTGTTGAATTTACTCTCTTTAGGGACACTTTCCTCTTCAGTTTGGCTGGGAATTGGCTCAACTTTTGAGCCAGAGGAAGAGGGATTTCGTATATTATTGGCAATAATTTTTTAATTTGACCCAGTTTCTATAACATTTTTCTTCAAGGAAGATTGACCAGATTTCTTCCCATTCTGTTTTTTATTCTGCACATTCTATGGGTTCTTCCCTGCAGCAGGATTCCTAATCTTAGAAACCTTAGCCTGCTGATCAGGCTGTAAACTAGAATATGGCACAGTAACAAGATCCTCATTATTAATTTCCAACTCCTCAAAATGAAGAAGCGAAAATCTAGACCGAGGATTATGTTCTTGATTTTCTTGGTCTTTGTTGTTAGGGACTTGAGGTTTATTCTTATAGCCTTGATTCTTAGATCTTTTTCTCTGAGGCTTTTTAACAATCATCCATGGCCCATAGGGCCCGCAATAGAATTATCCTGACCTTCATTGGCCACAGTCGCTGCAGAATTCATATTCTGGCCTTATCATCTTGCTGGTTGATTAAAACTTGTTCTGTATTGCTTGTAGTTTGAGTCCCTTCTTGATTCCCCGACTATGAAACTTCCACAGTAGTGGCATCTTCTTTATTGGAATAATTATCCATAGAACTCTCAGCTCAGGATTCCACCCTATGCCCACACTTTCCACATCTAAAACAGATTTGGTGTAGGCCTTCATATTGCACTTGAAGAACCAAGTTCAAAACCTCTATTTCCGGAACTAAAGGTTTTGATAAATCTATTTTCACGCAAATTCGAGCAAACCTTCCTCTTGAATGCAAAGAAGTTAGTCTATCAATCTTGAACATTGTATCCAAAGTGTTACCAATCCTAGTTAGAAAACTAGTATAATATAATTCAATAGGTAATTTTGGGATACGAATCCATACAACCACCTTCTTGATCTTTCTTGCTTCTTCTAGGAAAAGTGGCCGCCATCTTTGAACTATGAGGTAATGATCCGTTATCATCCATGGACCATCAAAGAGAACATGTAAGTAGTCCTCTTTATCTGTAAAATACACAAGATAATATTCTTGTGGCATATCAATGAACTTGATTGGATTTTTGCAGGCCTATTGGCGTCACAATCTGGTCTCCAGAAACTGCATAGACAGCTTTTTCCCGAGCACTTTGACCACCAGTGATTGCTTCCAAGGTAAGCACCATTCATTATATTCCTCCTCTTCAATCGGAATTTTTGGTCTTAGAGGGTTTTGTTGTTGCCCTGTGATCATATCCACTTCATGTACATATCTTTCCTCATCACTTGATTCTTCGGCAACATCAAACAATGGCGAATTGTGCAAGCCAATCTGTTGCAAAACTTGATCTTTGTAAGAAGGCCTTTGGGGGCAACTTCCAACAATCTGTTCCCCTCGGCTAATCTCATCCTCAGAACCAATATTGACCTTCTTTGTGCTTCGTAGTATAAGATCCTCTTCTTGCTTGGAGAGCTCTTTTTCCAGAGAGTTTTCCATATTTTTGACACGTGAGTGTAAACAACAATTTTACTAATTTCTAACTTTTAGGAATGTGGATATATAAGGAGTCATTACAACGGCTCCCTAAACAATCCAAACATATTCAAATCATGGAGTATGGTTGAATTACACATTTTCACAAACTTGATATGGTGTGCAAAATTAAAAATCAGTCATTCGTGGTGCCGAGATTGTTAGAGTGTCAAATGTGAGTAAGAAAAGCTCTATATTAAACAACATATAAATAGCAAAGACCCATACACCTAGTGCCTTAAGATTTACGGTTGAACTACTCTGCTTGTTGTGAAATTAATTTTGTATGTTTTAGACTATCCAGAATCAATTCTGCAGAATTGATTTTAAATCACTTCCGTCTAACGTACTTCGTAAAGTGTGCATCATCCATCTCAATCATTCATTTCTAGAATCAATTCTACTCAACTGTAAATCAAACGGACCATTAGTCATTACTACAATATATTCAAACATTTTAAACAACTTTACTCACCTTTGACCAACAAGTATTTTTCTCTTTGGACTTAGTTATGTAAATTTAAAACTTGAATGATCTAATTAGAAATTTAATAAAAATATATCCACCTTGTAAAATAATTAAACCTCTAAACATTTGTCCCTTTTAACTCTCGAGAGTCTTTAATTACTCAAGTGTTGGGCTATCCTTTTAAATGGGTATAATGCTACATTATTTTTGCAATATATTTTATAAAAAAAACGTACTTAATACTTTGAAAACACAGAAGAATTTAACATCTATGTTGTTTACTAAGTAAAGAATGGCTAAAATATGTTTTTTTTATCCCTCAAAATATCACGATTGTCCTATTTGGTTTCCCAAAATTTTTTTTTTCTAAACTAGTCCCCCAAAAATTATAACGCATTCCTATTTGATCCCTCCGTTAGTGCACTGTTAAAAGTCTTTGTTAAATACATATATGGCAGCTTCACTAAAAGAAATTCGGGAATTAGCAACGGCCAAAAACCGTCGCTACCAAGCAATTAGCGACGGGTTAGCGACGACCAGAAGGATGTTGTTAAAATGTTAGTCGTTAATACAGTATAGACGAGCAAAATCAGTCGTGGCTACGTAGCGTCTGCTTGCTCGACGCTAAAGTCGTCGCTATGCTGAAGTCTGTCGCAAAGCGAAATGATCATAAGTCGTCGCTAAGCCATCACAATGTAGCGACGCTTAGCGACGGCTGAGGCCATCGCTAATAATTATATTATTTTTTATAACTTTTTTAACTAGTGATGATCTTGGTCGTCGCTAATAATTATATTAATTTTTTTAATTGAATTTACGACTTTATATTTAATTTCATTTTAATTTATGGATTTACGGTTGAATTATTGTTAAAATTCAATATTTTATTTATTTTATTTTTTTATATCATATTTGTTAACGATATAAAATATAAAGAAAAACAATAAATACTATATAATAAAACCTATATAGAAATAAAAAAATATATAAACAGTACATATAAAAAGTGTATACAAACATAATTCAATAAAAAAGAAAAAAATCATGGTTGACGACAACGACACTGCTGTGGTGGGCCACGATCCTAATCCTTATCCAAGGGCTGGTCATCCAAGTCGCCATCATAGTGCGGGTGCGCTTGAGCCTGACTGAATCTGGTAGAACCACCTGCACTGCGGGCATCCAGCACTAACAACAACTTTTGTCGAAGTCGTGTGAAGTCCTTAGGGGTGATCTCGGGTCGGTTTTGAGATTTTTTGGACCCGACCCGAGACAAGGAGATGGGTTAGGTCGGTTCGGGTGGGGGAAAATTTATGGTTAAACCTGACCCGAGGATACATAGGTTGGTCGGGTTGGGCCTTTTGTTTTGGGCTAGAAAAAAAAACACAAAAAATAGTTTTTTAAAACAATTTTTTTACTTGACCCAAAAAAAAAGCTTTTTGGGCTAGAAAAAAAATTCTTTGACAAAAAAAATAGCTTCTTGGGTAAAAAAAAAATGCCCAAAACAACTTTTTTGTATATATGTCTATTTTTTGGTGAAGGAAAAAAAAAAACCTTTACTCGGGTCGGGTCGGTTGGCAAAATCCAAATCTGTTACCCGAACCATCCGTACTCGGTTCCTTTTTTATCGGGTCGGGTCTACCCAAGAACCCGGCCAACCCGGACCCATCAAATCAGGTCGAGTTCAACTCGTTGGGTTGGCCGGGTTGACCCAACCGATGATCACCCCTAGAAGTCATTCTCCAATCATGCATACTGGGCCTGACAGTGATCAAACCCCCTCTTCAGCTTGGCTAGCCAGCAACTTTGCTTTGATGACCTCCTACCTTAACGCCTTGTCATACGAATATCGTGACCCGTTGCTCCCGCTGGTATGGGCCCAAGACTCCTGAGTGAGCTGGTCACACTAGGACAAATGTTGCTTGACAAGTCCTGGTGCCATAACAGCGACCTCGAGTCTTGCCACCAGCAACATCCTTCCAAATCTGTACCTTGGTGGACTCATCAGTGATGGAGTTATCCCCGTCTGTGACTCCACCTCCCTCAGGTGGTCATGGTAATTTGTCTGTTGAGTAGAGATGAACTTATAATTAGTTAGTTATTCTATTGCAAATATATCAAATTATATAAAAAACACGGCTAAGCATATTTTTTCCTTACATATGTTGACCGCGCTCAGTCGTCTACCCAGCCACCACCCCTTTTTTTATGTGGGTGGCCACAAAATACTCATCGGGATCTACATCTCGCCCAAATTGTCGAGCCTACACAGAAAATACACTAATTAATTAATTTAATTACAAATACAAAAATAATATAGAAGAGTAGGTTTTTACATACCATATCCAGAGCCATCACAATGTGAGCCTTGCGACCCGTGGTGTGGACTGCTTCGCCTGGACGAGAAGCTCGATTGCTCTTGTTACGAGCGGACTCCCCCTTGAACTCATCAGAGGCCCAGTAGGCCAAAAGACCCTCCCAGGCCTCCTCACCACACCAAGTGGGCCTAGTCCCACTCTTCTAGACCTTGCTCAGCATATCTCAAAGGCGTCTTGCAATCCTCTGCTCGTACATCTTAATTTGAGTCTCATCCTCAGGGGCCCAAATAACTTTGCTCTGCAAAAAAATAAAACTTTTAAGGTAAGTCATTTGAAAATGTCATAACTTATGAAAAAAATAATGTAAATGAAGGCATTTTACCGTAAACTCCTCTCACCACTTGTCTCTCACATCATTCGGGGTGACCTCCCACAAATAGTGAGAACCCAGAAATTATGATTGGATCGCATGACCAATGGTCGCGATGGGGGGTTGTTATAGGCACCCAACTGCAAAATAAAGAAATTCAATGTTAACTCGAAACACTTATAAAAATTCAAAATACTAAATAAATAAAAAATTGTAGAAACTCACCCTCTTCCATAAGGTCGGATGATAACCCTACCGTGAGGGTCCCGCTCATGATCAACACTAGAGCTGGCACCCTGGTGCGAAGGCTGTTGTACCTCAGGCTCAGGGTCAGTCTCGTCATCAATGTCAGCCCGAGGGTCGCCCTCACCCTCGGGGTCAGAAAGATATGGCAGGTCATCCTGTACCTCAGGGGCAACCTCCTGATATCCCAGAGTAGGGATGAAGTCATCGGGTCGATGAAGGCTGCAACTGATGCAGCGGGTTGGGCAACCTGTGCAAGGGTAGGCACGACGTACGTTGGAGGGGCCAAAGAAGAAGGCTGCTCTGGCAGCTGCTGAGGGATAGTATTGTTGGTCCTCTCCTGACGTTCGTGCTGAGCCTATGCAGCAAGCTCTCCCGGGGGATGGACCTCCCTCTAATGGGTGGGAAATTTTGTCCAACTCGACCACGCATACAAGACATATTTATCTAATTTTAATAACTTTAAATTAAATATTAAAAACATACCTATAAAGTAAATAAATAACTACATGATGACATAATTTTAATAAGTTTAAATTAAATTTAAAAACATACCTATAACATACTTAAATCATATTAAAACCTATTACATTAAATATATAAAATATAATAATTAGTAACTAATTACTACTAATAATTACAAATAATTTATTTATGATAATTTATTTAAATATTTTAATTACCCATTTTTACCTAATAATTACTAATGATCTTAAAAAATATAAATTACACATTAATTAAGACTATTACTAATGATCACAAGAGTCTACCTAATATTAAAAAAATATTAAAAAATACTATAAATAGTGATAAAAACATAATATATCACATTATATAACTATAATTACAAAAACATAAATTAATTAAATAACTATCTATATAATTAAATACCTATATAACTAAAATAACTACTTATATAATTAAATACCTATATAATTAAGTAAATAATTATATAACTATAATTAAAAAATATAAATTAATTAAATAATTACCTGGACGACGACTGGTGGTGGTAGTGGACGTCGGAGGAGGAAGAGGGACAGAGGGGCAGCTAATAAAGCTTCTGATCGGTTCAAATTTAACCTTTGTACGAGAGAGTGTTTAATTGGTGAGGAATTGGAGTTGAGAGAGGGGGGATAGGAGTAGGTGGCTAGAGGTGGGGAAGGAGGAAGAAGAAGAAGAAGAGGGGAGGGGGAAAATGTTTTGTGCGCATAAGTTTTAAATTTAGCGATGGCCAGATCGTCGCTAAGGTCGTCGCAAAGTTAAAAAATACGCAAATGCGCCAATACGGCTTGGCCATTGTTACGTATATTTTTTAATTTTCAGAAAAAAAATTGTTTTTTTCAGTGTTGCGACGACCAGACCGTCGCAACAATACGAAACCTAGCGACGACCAGGCCATCACAACGTATTAATGACACAAATATGCGTTGAACTTCACGTTTAATGCTGTAGCGACGACTTAGCGACGGTATATGGTCGTCACTACGTTATCGCGTCTAAAAACACGTATTCTTGTAGTGTTAGGTGGACAAAATAATCCTAAATGGCATTCCCATAAGTCATCTAATGCATCCTAGATGGATTTTTAGTAAGGGTTGGCCATATTCTCGCTGACTTGTGTTAGGGCATAGTACCTTGTGGTAGAAGAAGTTGCATGAATGTTGCCCTGCTTTAGCAACCTTGTGTGATTGATTGATAGTGTATGAAGAAAATCGTGTTGTTGTTTGAGTGAAGACATCGTCGCGCGAGATTTATTGAAGTGGAAGGGTTCAAAAGATAACACATTTCCCACTTTAGTGTAGATGCATCAGGAATGAGGAACCATGAGGGGTAGAGGAAGAGTGCCAACTCCTCAACATGAAGGCATTGCATCGAACTTAGTGAAAGGCAATGTAAATGTGATAATTTAAAACGGTGTGGATTTGATTTAATAGGTGTAACTTAATTCAATACTTCAAACACATGAAGTTTTGATTACCAAGGGTGCTGGTAGATCAACAACTGTTAGAGGAAGGGGAGCAACACCCATGAGTAATATAGACACATAATTAGGATTTTGGAAGAATGTTTGGAGATTTCTATGAAAATTAGGGATTTCTTAAATTTAAAAGGATATGAGCTTTTATGACACATAGGAATGCCATTTAGAATTATTTTGTCCATCTAAGATGCCACATAAGTATTTAACAGAGACTTTTAACGGTGCACTAACAGAAGGATCAAATAGGAAAGCGTATTGTACAGTATTATATCTTTCTGTTATTAGTTAGTTAATCAGTTATTAGTTGTTAGCAGTTAGTTTTTCAGTTTCCTCTGTATAAAAGGCTCTTTCATTGAACATAGTTGAATAAGAAAAGTTTCATTCATTTCTTTTCTTCTTCTCTGTATCTTTTCTCCTCTACCAAGTATAATATGGTATCAGTGTAAATCCTTCCGCAGTGTTCTCTCTCGTTATTCAAGAAGAAAAGCAGCGTGAAATAGGGATGTCTACCTCTTCTCTTGTTGAATCACAGCATGCGCTTGCTGTTCAAGCTCCTTTGAAATCTCATAAACCAGGCAAGAAAGACCGACCTCTATGTTCTCATTGTGGAATTCTTGGTCACACCATTGACAAATGCTTTAAGATCCATGGTTACACTCCCGGATTCAAGAACAAGTCCAAAGGTCCAAATGTGGTTGCTCAAGTATCAGATTCAAGCATTGGCACTGTTAATCAACTTTCAGCTGCACAATGCCAGCAATTAATTGATATGTTATCATCACAACTCACAGCTCCATCCACTTCAAATGATAAACCTGATGACCAAGCTTTCTCCTCAGGTATTGCTTTGTCCATTGCTCAATCACCTTCTTCTTCTCCCTATTGATGGCTGTTAGATTTGGGTGCATCAAATCACATTTGTTTTTCTCAACACATGTTTGATTCTCTTTCTGTTTTGTCCATTTCATATGTCACCTTACCAAATGGAACACAAGTTCCTATTGAAGGCATTGGCAACATCAAACTGTCCTCACATTTGTCTTTATCCAATGTTTTATATATTCCTTCATTTACCTTCAATCTGATTTCTTTAAGTGCCCTTCTATCTGTGAACCGCTATAGTATCACTTTTTCTGATAATTCTTTCTTCATTCAGGACAAGTAGTCTTCAATGATGATTGGGAAGGGTGAAGCCCAGAATGGCTTATATTTTCTGAATATAGAATCATTTTCTGCTAAGTCATTTTGTAATTCTGTATCCCATTGTATTTGGCATAATAGACTTGGCCATTTGTCACATGACTCTCTTGTTTCAATCAATAATAAATACAATCTTGTTTCTTCCAAGTTTTCAAATTCTCCTTGTCATATTTGTCCTTTGGCTAAGCAAAGAAAGTTGAGTTTCATATCTAACGGTAATTTGTCTTCTCATCCCTTTGATTTGATCCACATTGACACCTGGGGCCCTTATCATGAGCAAACACATCATGGACAAAGGTATTTTCTGACTATGGTGGATGATCATACAAGATACACATGGCTGTTTCTCATGCAACATAAATCAGAAGCTACCAAGATTATTATGGACTTCTTCACTTTTGTTGATACTCAATTCAACACCAAAATCAAGTGCATTAGATCTGAAAATGCCAACGAGCTTGCTCTCACTTATTTTCTACAATCCAGAGGAGCTACTCATCAATTTTCTTGTCCAGAGAGACCACAGCAAAATTCAGTTGTAGAGAGAAAACATCAACACCTCTTTAATGTTGCCAGGTCATTGATGTTTCAATCCCAGGTTCCACTCTTTTTCTGGGGTGATTGTGTTACTACTGTTGCATTCATTATCAACAGAATTCCATCCAAAGTTTTGAAGTCTCAATCTCCTTTCGAATTACTATATCAAAGGCAACCAGATTATTCTGCTATGAGAGTTTTTGGATGTCTTTGTTATGCATCCACACTCTCTTCTCAAAGTAACAAATTTACTCCAAGGGCCAATCCATCAGTCTTTATTGGTTACCCTCAAGG
Organism: Sesbania bispinosa; assembly: GCA_026901365.1. NCBI lineage: Eukaryota > Viridiplantae > Streptophyta > Magnoliopsida > Fabales > Fabaceae > Sesbania > Sesbania bispinosa. The sequence continues at coordinate 89,259 of QLOH01000840.1, forward strand.
TTACAAAGGCTACAGATTATACAATCTTGTCACCAACAAGTTTTTCATATCCAGAGATGTCATTTTTCATGAGACCACATACCCTTTTCATGAGCCCAAATGGCAATCACCTCAATTCACACCATATAATGAAGTTGTTATTCCTACTTTCTTTGATGATTCCAACATCACCTTTCAACCTACAAATGTTCCAGATCATGGCCAAAATAGTGTTCATAATTCCCCTAATCCTTCATCTCAACCCGTTAAAAGGTCTAACAGAACCCATAGACCTCCCTCACATCTTAATGATTACCACTGCTATAACACCAACACAACCTCTCCTCATCACATTAACAATTTATATCCTATCATAGATTACAACCCTATTATCATTCATTGATATGCAATGTATCTGCTGAATATGAACCTCAGTACTATCACCAGGCCTCTAAGTTCCCACATTGGCAAACAGCAATGGAAGAAGAGTTACAAGCTATGGAATCTAATAACACTTGGAGTGTGGTTCCTTTACCTACTAGAAAGCACATTGTTGGTTGCAAATGGGTGTACAAAGTAAAGCATAAGGCTGATGGCACTGTAGACAGATACAAGGCTAGACTTGTAGCAAAGGGCTTCACTCAACAGGTTGGTTTAGACTTTAATGAGACTTATTCACCTGTTGTCAAACTCACTTCTGTCAGATTACTTTTATCCTTGGCAGCTATACATGGTTGGTCTTTAGCCCAATTGGATATCAATAATGCATTTTTAAATGGTGATCTTTTTGAAGAAATTTACATGGACCTTCCCCAAGGGTATTCCACCAAGGATCATCTCCTTAGTCAGGGGGAGAAGATGGTATGCAAACTGCACAAATCAATTTATGGTCTCGGGCAGGCATCTAGGCAGTGGTTCAACAAATTAGCTTCACTTTTGTTGCAACTTGGATTTCATCAATCCAAAAATGACTACTCATTGTTTACTAAAGGTTTGGATCCAGCTTTGTAGATTTATTGGTGTATGTTGATGACATTGTCATAGCTGGTCCATCATTAATTTTGATTGATCAGACTAAAACCGAACTGAAATAGGTGTTTAAGCTCAAGGATCTTGGCAACTTAAACTACTTTCTAGGATTGAAAATTGCCAGATCTAAACAGGGATTTTTTTTGTTCCAACGAAAATACACCCTGTCTTTATTAGAGGATACTGGTTTTCTGGATTGCAAACCAGCTCCTGTTCCTATGGAAGCAAATAACAAACTTAATCAAACTGATGGCAATCTCCTCCCTGACAGCAGCATTTACAGAAGACTTATTGGAAGACTTCTTTATTTGACAATCTCCAGGCCTGACATCAACTATGCAGTTCACAAGCTCAGCCAATTCCTTTCTCAACCAAGAGAACCTCATTTACATGTTGCTCATTACGTACTCAGATACCTTAAAGGTACTCCTGGACAAGGCTTACTATTTTCTGCTTCTTCCACACTGAACTTACATGCCTATGTCGATGCTGATTGGGCTACTTGTATGGATACTAAAAGATCCATTTCTGGTTTCTGTGTATTTCTTGATGACTCTCTCATTTCATGGAAGTCCAAGAAGCAAACTACTGTCAGTCGTTCCTCTGCAGAAGTTGAATACAGGTCCTTGGCTGCATTAGCAAGTGAGTTAACTTGGCTGCACAATTTACTACAAGACTTTGGTATTTCTCCTAAGCCATCCTTAGTCTTTTATGACAATCAGGCAGCAATCTATATTGCTACTAATCCCACATTCCATGAGCGTACAAAACACATTGAAATAGATTGTCACTTTGTTAGAGAAAAAGTTAATTCTGGAGATCTAAAGCTTGTTCATGTCCCTTCCAAGCACCAGTTAGCTGATGTGTTTACTAAACCTCTTCCTCACCAACAGTTTCAATCTCTAATTAGCAAGATGGGTGTTCTCAACATCTTCACTCCATCTTGAGGGGGAGTATTGTACATTATTATATCTTTCTGTTATTAGTTAGTTAATCAGTTATTAGTGGTTAGCAGTTAGTTTTTTAGTTTCCTCTGTATAAAAGGCTCTTTCATTGAACATAGTTGAATAAGAAAAGTTTCATTCATTTCTTTTCTTCTTCTCTGTATCTTTTCTCCTCTACCAAGTATAATAAAGCGTTATAATTTTTGAGGGACTATTTTGGAAAAAAAAATTGGGACCAAATAAAGAAATCGCGATATTTTGGGGAGCAAGAACATATTTTAGTCATAAATAATTTATTACCAACAAAAGCATTTGGAATTATTCTTTTTAAATTCACCACCTCTCCTTTATTAATTGTTGTCCTAATCTCATAAGTTGTTTAGTCCCTTTAATTTATGAGATATGGGCAATTGACTCCTTGGAATCTCGGCTTACATCAAAATCTATCCATGTGTATATTTATTATTACTTTATCAATGATTCATCTTTTTTTTTTTTAATTCACAATTATCCCTTATTTTTAGGGGCAATCTATTCCGGGCTTAGTAATAGTTAAGACTTTCCATCCCTCTCTAAGAGTGTGTTTAGTAGCGAAAATCGAACCCATAAGTTCTTTCCACAACCTCAATCCGCATTGCCAACTTAGCAATAACTCTGATCAATCGATGATTCATCTACCAGATTCTATATTGGGTGAATTAAGCTAATTCTCAGCGAATATATATGGGTAAATATCCTCTTCAGTACTGGATTTCTCCAACAGGAAATAGATAGATACACACTATGTGAGGCCCACACAGTGTGTATCTATCTCTCTCCTGCCAGAGAAATCCAGTGACTCGAGAGAGTTAATTTCCCATATATATGAGGATCCATCTATGAAATTTTGTGCAATTAATGGATTCATAATTACATGCAACTCAGACCATATTTTATATATACATAAATAGAAATGCTATCGAATGCTAAGAAAATAAAAATAAAATTTTTAATTGAAGTATATAATATTTACTATTATAAATGTAATTAATACCGTAATTTTTAATAAAAAACTTTTATGTAAGAATCAACGTTCTTAAGACTAGTTAATAAGATCCTTTAAATACAAGGACAGTGTCTTTTCAAAAATAAAAAATTGTTATGAGATTATATTTATAACATTAAATCTTACATAATATCATAAAAATATTTTATTTATGATTTTTTAATCGATACATAATAATTTGTTAGCATTTCCAAAAATATAATATACTATATATACATGGTGTGTGCCGCAAACATGTATGGTAGTAACTTTGGTTTCTTTTAGCCCAGATTCATTGTAATAAAGTAATGGTCCTCGTTAAGCTTCTTATATCAATCTTTAGAAAAGCTAATCATTTTTTTAGTGAACAAGTGAGGACTAAGCTACTATAAGAAACCAAAATAGAATGTGGCATGGTCCCGATCGAATTCGTCATTCACAGCAGCCAATTCTCTGAGGACCTCTGGAAAGAGAACTTGGCCATATATCTGATTAATCTGCAATTGCAATGTTGTTCTTGTTCTTGTTCATGGTCAAAAACTAATCAACCTTTGGTGGGGACTTCTCCTTTTAGTCAAATGCCAGGGCACAAATAGATCATACGCGTGTGCATTTGCATTTACGCGTCACTGCAAGAGAAAAAAGTGATAACTCTTTTTATTATTTTACCATTATAAGAGTGTCTAATATCTCGAATGTGAATTTTAATCTCTCAATGATTCTCTGATTATATTTTATTAATAATTGACCATTTCCGCACAGATGTGTATATATATATGTTTCTATATTTGTGTCTTTATGTGCAGATATGACTTCTGTAGCTGAACATACGAAATATACCGAGTATTGTGTATTTTTTTCTCCCGATCGAAAGTAATGTTTAATTGGCTATAAATAGTTATAATGAATAAATAACATAATAAAAATAATATTCTTATAAATAATTTAATTAAGTACTATACACACCGTCTGTGTTAAAAAGTTTTATATTATCATTCAATGATTTTTTATTACATCAATTAATAAATATGATACTTCATATATCTTTAAACTCATTAAATAATATGTCAACACACACTTTGATAAAGAGATAATTTTTTCATACAACAAATAATATACAACAACTCATACAACACAATTTATCTCTTTATCTCCTTCCATCACACCACTCATCACATTCCACATTTCTCTCTCTTCTCCCTCTTTTCTCTCTCTATATTATACATGTACAACATATACAAACAACATTTTTCTTTGAGAAATTGTGTAAACACTATGCCAAAAAAGACCTTAGAGGGCGCTCCCGTGCAGCCTTAAAGCGCGCTCTCGTGCGCATTAATAGAATCTGCTCTTGTTTGGTCAATAAAACGAGGACGCTCATTGGAGCGCCCTGACAGAAGCAAAAAGAGGGTGCTCCCGTGCAGCCTTAAAGGGCGCACACTGGAGCGCCCTCCATAAGCACAAGACGTACTTATGGAGGGCGCTCCAAGGAAGCGCCCTGGTTCTTTAAAACAAGGGCGCTCCATGGAGCGCCCTCCTTTCGTTTTTTATTTTTTTTTCAATTTTTATTTTACAACAAGGGCGCTCCAAGGAGCGCCCTTTTTTTTCCAATTTTTTGTTTTTTTAATCTATTTTAACCTGCATATTTATTTCAGTCTGATCACAATGGCTTAATCCAAAATCATGCATATTAATTCCTTAAAATTCAAACACTTAGTCATACTATGAACAACACTTAGTAAACAACACACATATCTACTTGAAATGAGAATTCAAACTTGTCATAATATGAATAGTTTCCTATGCAAGATATAAGTGGTGAAAGTATGAAGTACCTATACAACTATATAGAAATAACCAAAACACATGACATCTCACAAGAATCAACTCAGTTGGTAAATAAACATGCATCTCATATATATGCTTAACAACTATAAGTCTTCTAAACTGAAAATTTTTTGGCATAGTTTACTCTGTTTATTCAACATTTCCCAATTTATCAAACAGTTGTACAAAACCATACCAGCAGCCAGAATTCATAAGTCAAATAGTGATAACCAGTCGGGAATTTATAATGAAAAGGTGCACAAACTACAAACAAGCCTCTTCTCCAAGTTGCAAAAAGAATAGTGATCATATCTACTCTGCTGAACCCGTCAGTTAAGTCATTAATATACAACTTTGTTCAACATTTTAACAATATGTATATGTTTACTTACCCACATATAATGTACAAATCAATTACAAATAACTGGTAATTACATGGTTTGCCCATTCTTCCCGAACCTCATCAAGCTGCTCCGTTGTGTAGGTTGAGCTTCGGAACTGAGCAATGTACTGTAAAAGCCAAAAATTGATTTGATTATATGAACTAGTGAATGGGGTTCAAAAAAGTAAATTGCTATCACAAGTCATAATTACCTCTTTAGGTATTGTGAGTCTGTTTTGATCAATGATCTCCTTCATATAACGCATTACGAAGAGCCCACAATCGTCATTGTTTGTTTGGGTAGGACACTACAAGTATAATTAATTTAAAAGTAAGTGATGCTTACGCGCTCAGTAATGAACAAACAAAATGTCCAGAAGAGATCAATATTACCTTAATGCGGTACCATATGGGATCAGGTATAATCCTATTCCGTGCTTCTGGGAATCCACCCAACTTTCTATATTCTTTAAAAGATCTAAAGCAATATAACAAGTAAATTATATAAGAGCTCTTAATTATGTAAGTGTGATAGTAAATCATTTGGTCGCAATCTTCAACCACCTTTCGAATCTCATCAATTCGGTCGCAATCCTCCCACCCGGTCCCAAAGTCATCATCACTTGGTCCTACATTGACATTATTCTTTCCCATACCACTTTGTTCACTCCTAATCTCACCATGAAATGTCCAACATGTGTAACTCTGATCAATTCCAAAACAAAAAAGATGGTCCCTCAACTCTGTTTCACTAACTCGCTTAGAACAAAAACACTTCGTACAAGGGCAGAGAATTCTACTAGGGTTTGTTGCATGGTCCATGGCAAATTTTATAAACATTTCTACTCCTTCCTCATACTCATGTGTCAGACGGTTTGCAAACATCTAAGAACGATCCATATTCTATCAACATAACATGAAATCATTAATAATTAACTCGAAAAGTATATATGACATTCTTTAGATATAATGACTAACTACATGCCTAATTAACACCTATAACATACTAAATTGTATATTATGTCAGTCAATTTATACAATTTCTTCTTAAACAGGAAACTAAGATTAATTCATGTACATACACATAACCAAATAATTATACTTGACAGAAAAAGGATAAATTGATAAAGGATATACCTGATTAAAGTCAGTCACCAATATGCAGTGTTGAATTATAACCAGCTAGGAAACAATACCTTTTAAAAAAAAGACATGTCAAAATATATACTCGTACTAAAAATTAGTAGTCCTAAAAATTTGAGCAGCATTTCATCTAATTTTTTAACATTCCCATAATTAAGGAAAAACAATTTTAACTCTAAACCACCAGCTACCAGTCCAAAAGAGATCAATATGAGTAATATATATATATATATATATATATATATTAGGGTAGGGTTTCCCTTACCCTTATGGCCGCGCAAGAGATGGAAAGTGTGGGGAAGAGGGGGGCGCCGCAAGTACAGTAGGAAAAGTGCAAATGGAGCTTGAGGAGGAATGGAAGCTTTGAGGACGGTGAGGGAAGCTTGAGGGGGGCGCCGGAATGCTAACGATGGTGACTCCCTGGAATGCTCACGGCCGGAATGCTCACCGCTGAATGCTCACGCGGTGAAGGACGAACTCACGGTGGTGACGAACAACGGCTCACGGTGAACGGAATGCTCACGGTGAGGAACGAATGACGGTCGTGTAAGCTTGATGAGTGAACGGAGAAAAGAAAAGGGTTTAGAGAGAGAGAATGGAAGGGTTTAGAGAGAAAGAGAGAGACGCGGATGAGAACGAAATGAGAAATATTTTGAAGGAAAAATGAATTTAATGAGAATAGAGGGCGCTCCAATAGAGCGCCCTGGAAAAGTATGCAGAAAATGAAAAGAGGGCGCTCCCTAAAAAATTTATCAGAAAAATAAAGGAGGGCGCTCCAGTGAGCGCCCTCTATTGCAGGGAAAAAAAATAAATAAAATAAAAAAATTCCACCAGAAACGAGGGCGCCCTGTAAAAATAAATAAAAAATAAAGGAGGGAGCGCCCTCTATTTCAGGGGAAAAAATAAATTTCCACCAGAAACATAAAAAATAAAGGAGGGCGCTCCAGGGAGCGCCCTCTATTGCAGGGAAATAAAAAAATACCATGGGAACGAGGGCGCGCAGATGAAGCGCATTGTATTTTACCTATAAGGGCGCTCCCGCCCAAATTTTGGAGCACCCTGATTTTAAAACGATCACTTCAGACGCTAGCTAACACGGGAGCGCCCTAAAGATAGTGCTGTAAAATCCTAAAATTGGCGTAGTGAAAATTATTTTATGCTTAGTGTATAGTTATTAAATTCTCTTATAAATTAGAGTCGTAACTATAAGTTGTCAGTATTTTTCTTATAATTTTAATTATAACAATTTTGAACATAAAGAATAAACTCTCTTTCCAATATTGAAAATAACAGGCGTCAATGATAAATTTAGTAAAAGTTCATTGTGTACGGGTACAAGTGTCATACAGCCCTCAGATATATTAATAAAATCTATTATTATGGACAATGGCAATTAAAATTCACGCTCCCTTCCATAAAAAATTTAATATAGTCTATGACTTTTTATTTTTTTTTACCATAGTCCAATTATGTGTTTTTCATTATTTTTTTTATGATGTGTCACGACTGTGTCACACTGTTTGTTACTATAATGTCCACTTTGACACAAAAATGATGTGATTTTATCAAATTTATAACTTAAAAGACTTCAATTCTAATATTCGTGTGTTTTCCTATTCTCTCTTTTCTGTCTTCTTCCCCTATTTCATTGGAAAATCTCAACCTCTACGACGTTATTTTTGTGCTCGATAGCAAATAGTGTGAAACAATGTGATTAAACGTGACACGCCATAAAAAAATTAACAAAAAACACACAATTAAACTATAGTAATAAAAAAAAGCAAGAAGTGAATAACTATATTAGAGTTTTATTTATTATAAACTAAACTGAATAATCCTAAAAATTTCAATAATGGATTTCCTAATTTACTCTCCGATTTAAGTATTCCCCACATGTTGTCAATAATTTCCTTTATTTTTTTTATCACTTTCCAAACTGGTTAGTGCACTAGGACCGGGGCAAGGTTGCCTTTTACAGTTAACTGCAAGTCTCCAACACTTCTCTTATTTTGTGTTTCGAAGCAAAATAATATAACTTTGACAGGTGGCTTGGCAATTTTATAATCTTTCAAAACATAAAACATGCCTACCCTGAGAACCTTATACAGCCACAATTATATTTACTTAGGCACAATTGCATAATAATTTATGCACCTTAAAATAACCCTAAAAATAGTGTTCCGGGGCCAGGACCCTAGCCTCCTCCACTAAAAATTCAAACATAAGAATGAATTAGCAGCCCAAAGTACAAAAGGGGTACTGCAAGAAAAATCCTTTTGTATTTCACATTTTGGTAAAACTAGTTAATTTAATTAAAAAATATTTGGTAAAATTGATTAAAAACGGTGAAAATGACATCTAAGGATATCATTAATTATTAAATAATGACGAATTTGAATTGTCAAAGGATAAAATTGTAATAAATTTTTAATTAGTAATTAAAAAAATAATTTATTTTTAAAATGGATTAACAAACACTGATAAAATGATTTCAACTATTAATTTCAGTTTTCGATCTAATTGAAATGCCTTATCAAATATGATTAAATTGATTGATATTTTGCTAACTAAAATAATAATTTCTATCTTTCAAATACTATGTTAATCAATCCTACATCTTTTTTAGGACTAAAATGATGATTTACAGCTTTGTTAAATTAAATGATACGAAGTTAATTGCCCAAGATTTGATGCCTAGCTACTTCAAAAATAAGAAAGACGTTTTTGTTTTTTAAGTATAGTATAATCAAGTGACACATTTTCTAATAACATTCGCTTCGTTCATGAGCAGTAGTGTGAACGATTAATATATGGTGGTAAAATGCAAAGTCATGCATGGCATCTACTTTGCGAAAGTTAGAAGATTATAACTAACAGAAAATATATTCCATAAGATAAAAGTTGCTACCAAGTAGCTTAAGAGTTAAGAGGATAAGACCACCATTGAGAAATTGTATTAATATATATTTTGGTACCCATGCCATGATCCTCTTTGACAGTTGCAAGATCACTCTGGTGCTGGTGCCATGCAACCCAATTGCCACATCTCTTCTGTCTTAGTGTTCTCATGGCGTAATGGCATTACTATGTATATTGCATATTTGACTAGTACTGTAGTGTTCGATATATCGGAATGAATATACATAATTAACTAGCATTTTAAACACCGTGTAATAGCCGAGATAAAATTCTTATTTTATTAATATTTTTAACACAATTTAAAAAAAATTAAGTATAAAATATTATAACTTTTAAAATTAATTAAGTAAAAATATATAAAACATAAAGAGACTATCGTATACAAATATTAATACTTTTTCAATTAATATATTTTATTGTAAAAAAACTAAAGAAAAAGGAGAGATTCAAGCTATAAATGACATTATAATGATATATAATTATTGATATAGGAGTAAATTTAGATTACTATAATGTTAAATAAAATCAGTTGCGTCATATGTTCATTATTGTTCCCGTCTCTTGCTTTTAGCTTGAGAAAAGGGCATGATATAGTTATGTTAATGTAAGAGAAGATACTATCTGTCCGATTCAATTATTTTTAAATTTAATTTTTGAACTTAAGTTTAATTTATTTCGAAAGACAGCCGGTGAACATAACAAATATACACGTGACAGCAATGTGCTTCTCTCTTATGCCTTAGGGATTCATACCTTGAGACCCTAAATGCTCTTTTTTTTGTTTCTTTTTCTTTTTCTTTCTTTTTTTCCTTTGTTTTCTCCCAATGTACCCAAAAAAAATATACACGTGACAGAAAGAAGGGTTCAACTTAATTATATTAATATACGTTACACCAATTCTTATATTATTGAATAAATTTTTACTAAATAAATGAATTTTGAAATTAACCATTGAATTTTAAGTTATTGTCATATAGATTATATCTGTAAAATATTACTTTAACCCAAAATTATTTATTATGTTATTGAAATATGTCAATATTAACATCATATATATATATATATACTTATGAAATATATATGGAAATAAGAACATTTGATGTGAGTTTTTTATGTCAAAATTTTATAATTTTTGACATAAAAAATCATGATAATAAGTAATTATAATTCAACAGATTGATCTATAAATATTCATTCTTTTTTTGGGTCTAAGAATGAATATTTATAGATCAATCTATAAATATTCATTCTAAATGAAGTTATCTCAATAATGTAAGGGTTTGTGTAATTTACACTGGCGTAAGTTAATCTCTCATTATGTGTGTGTGAGTGGAGGGTTCAATTTACACTAGCGTGAGTTACACCAAATGCTAAACCATTAAATAACTATTTTTCAAATATAATTGTATTTAAAAATTTATCATTGGGTTAAAAATTATTATCATATAGATCACATATATAAAATTTTACATTAATCCAAAATTATTTAATACATCATCAAGATATGATAAAATTAACTTCATACATATTTTTAAAATATATAATAACATGATTAATTATCAAGTTATTAATATTAAAATTTTATAAAATTTAATATAAGTAATCATGATGACGAATAATTATAATTCAATAGTTGGATGAATAGATTTACATCCTATTCTCTCGATCCCTCTCAATATATGTATATATATCTTAAAGAAAATAAATAATTAAAAATGCTTCTATACGATTTGTTGACTTTAGGCTCTCACTTCCAATAAATCGTGAATATGATTATGGAACGATTTTGACTTTAGGGTTTAATATAAAAAATTGTTAAAAAATATTTATTACAATTTTACATTTATAATATAATTATTTTAATAAAAAATTATTTTTTTATATTTTTATAAAAACTAGATCATTATTATTAGATCATCATTATTAGATCATTATAAAAACTAAAAAATATAAATACTTTTCAGCTAAAAAAAATAAAAACAGTGAAGTGATAAGTCCAATTGACAACTTTCTAAGTTGTCATTGCTATTAACTATGCTTTTGAAGTCGGCAATAACAATTACAACTTTTGAAGAAATTGATTTAAATTATTTAAGAAAATTGATATTTCAATTTCATGTGTTTATTGTAATAAAAATAGTTTTACTTGCATTTAATGTAATTTAGATAAGTTAATCCATTGATGATAAAAATGCAAAGATAAAGCAAATTAGTACACAAAAAAATCGTAATCACGTTATTTCAAGACAGAAATTAAGAGAAAGAATGGATAAAAAAGAGATAACTAAGTGTAAGAATATAGTGTGTTTGGTAAAACTAGCGAATAAATCAAGAAAAATGAAAAATTAGCTGAAAGCTAAAGATCTTTGAAAGTTGATAAGTTAGTTTATTAAATAAAAAGTGTTTGATAAAACTAGTTGATAAGGGTAAAAATAATATATAAGGTTTCAGCTACGAGTTGAAATTTGAAAACGTTACATGGAGTAGCATTTAAAAAAAGGCCAGTAACCAATAAAAACGTTATTTTATCAAATAATGTTGAGATATTTTAACAAGTTATTTAACTACTAATTTCAGCTTTCAGCTAATATGTCAAGCACACTCTTAAAGAGAGAATGAATAAATTTTGTATAATGTTTAGACTCAGAGAAAATAGAGACAGCAAAAGTATATTCTTTTCTCTAGCTACTTGCTTGCGTAGATAAATAGTGAAAAAAATTATTAATTTATATATTTTTTACCTTCAATAAAATAAGAAATTAAATGAATAAAATAATAGATGTAAAAGGAAAATGGATGAATAAAATAAAAAAAAATGGAATTATGTTATGGAAGAAAGTGTGAGTTACATATTTAAAAAATGGAACAAAATTTAAGTCACCATAACAAAAAGTAAAGAAGAGTTAGTTGCAGTGTGAGTATTTAGATCAATATTTATAAAAATGATTTTGAATTATCTTACCTTTATACAAAGTGGTTTTTGTTAAATTTGAGTTGAAATTTGAAAAAGACGTGACTTATATTTAAATGTTTTTATTCTAAATGTTAATTATGCACGAATATTTGGATGATCATTACCATTTGTGTAGAAAATGATAAAATGGGTTAATTCGTCCGCGCAGTCCCGCAAAAACGTAAGTCTCATGTCTTTATTTTAGAAGCTCAAATAATTCTCAAACTTTTTAGCTCAATCCAATAAAGTCCGCTACCTATAAAAAAGTCAGATAACCCGTAAAAAATCCACCCGAAAAATTATATGACTCGAGCATTTATTTTAAAGGCACAATTAATTATCGGTCTTTTATAGTTTGACCCGCAAAACCCCACTATATGCATCATGGTGGAGCGGGTAGCCCAAATTGTCAACGCTACATCTATGTGTTTACACTATGTTTGGTTAGAAGAGAGAGAGAAAAAGAGAGAATTAAACTAGAGAAGAGAGAAACCAATGAAAAATAGAATAAATTTATATATTATTTGATAGTGGAAAAATATAAGAGAAATGGGTGTATATGGTCACTCCAGCTTATTTGGTAGAGTAGAAATAGAGAATAAAAAAATTAATTAATTAGATTTTTTTTTGTTCAAAAATTAACTAATTAGATAAATACCCTACTTTCCCATCCATGGAATTGGATGTCCATGTATATGGTCACTCCATCCATGGAAGTCCGACCATCCCCGTTGTACCAAGTAGGCCTGAGCAGTGGGTGGGTACGGTCGGTTTCGGGCCTTATAGGCCCAATTCGACCAAAAAAAGACCTTAAAAAACATGACCCAATTCCGTCCGAATTGGGCCTGGGTTAAGGCGGGTCTCGGAACAGCGGGTCACGGGTTAAATTGGGTGGTTTGAATCGGATTCCGGGTCAGTAATGGGCCGGGTCTAAATTTGGGCTTTTCAATTTAAGCATTTTTTGTCCTTTTGGAAGACATTTTTTTTTGTCAAGTCCTTTTTTTTTTGTCAAGTCCTTTTGGAAGACTAATTTACAGAAAAAAAAAGCCATATGGGCCTTCAATCAATTTTCATAGAAAATTTAATTTGCATGAATCAACCATTGGCCCAATTATTTTGTAACCACTTTGGGTAAATTACATTTTCATAAAAATTTAATTTGCAGAAAAATTTAATAAGTTGGTGGTTTAAATAGTACTTGATTAAAACGGAAAGTTTATGTTTATATTTAAACGCACTTCCTGAGCTATTGCATCAAATTTAAAAATCTAAAATGTAACAAGCATAAACCACTTAAAATACTTTGCCCCTACATAATTATCTCAAGTGTGACCATAAAAACTAAGTAAAGCTTAAACAGTAATTGTTTTTGTTGTGACACCAGGAGACGGTATTGATTGTCCTTTGATTTGCGAAGGAAAACTTGCATACTGCATAGTGCATACTGCCATGAAAAAGAAAGGAAAAAAATTATTATAATATAAGAAATTTAAAAGGTATAGAGGACATTGCAAAAGGTATGGTACTGTGAGTTATTAAAGAAAAAAGATGCAAATGTGACCCCACAATAAAAAGCTATAAATCAGGATCAATAAAATGTAATAGAATATAAACACAGGGGCTTTGATAAATTCAATCCTGATATACATCCCTTGCTACTATGATAGGCTTGCAGTATTTTAAAAAGTTCATGGTTCTGTTCATCCACAATAACTTACCAAATTTAACTCACATTCCAGCTGGTGGTATGGCTTTGGAACCTTTTAGTGTGATTTTTCATAAAATATCTCCAAGAATAAGGTTTATTATTTATATTTACCTTGCTGTTGTCAATCTTCGATGGTGGTAAGTTTCTCCTTGATGTATACATTGGTTTTGTTGCATCATAAAAGCTAAACCTGGGTGGCTGAAAATAACAGAAGAGTTTCCGAGTGATGAAGATTTTAGATCTCAATCATAGAAAAAGAAATACAGTACTTTGAAACCAAAATGAAAAGGATTCATTGTCATCTGTTTATAGCAGTTTGAAGTTTAATTGATTTCATTGGCTTACCAGTCCATTACAAGTTTCCCCTAATTAATTACAAAATGAACTCAATAAGATGCTTAACAAAATAGCAAGACAAATATACTTGACACTCACATGCTCAGTGAGGGCTAGATTTGCCTCAAAGAATGATCTGATAGTCCTAATGTCCTCTCAGTAGTCATTGAAAAGATAAGCCTGCATGCACATGGGTTGCTTTAGTATTAGTAATATAATATGTGAAAATGAGCATTGGTGGAGAGAGACATGGACATTGGTTGTGTGTCCCCTGCATATGTATCTAACATCTATTGCAAGCTAAAAGAATGTTGAATACTGCCACACCATTGGTAAAATCACAAGAAACTCCTTTTAAATGCTTTGAAATAAATTTCCAGTCATATCATACCTTCACATATAACTCTCTAGCAGAGGTATTCATATCATTCCAGAAAGAATCAAAACATCCTCAATATCCTTACTTTTGGGATCCTACAAAAAGGAAACCATACTATAGGATTCTTCATAAGATTTTCTGTGATTAGGAAATGGATAATTCATAGATTTTGTGGTTTCTCCATGTAATACCTCAAATAGCCAGTGGAACTGCCTTACAGCATCAGCAGCACCCTGAAACCAATTTTTACCCGCCTCTCCTGGTGTTTGGGTGGCTGCAAGAACCTGAAACAGAACAAACGCCCTTAGATCCATTAAATTATACAAGACTTCTACCAATCAGCAAATTATAATAAGACTCAATGAAGGGTTAAACTTACACAGAAATAGTAGAACCTGTCCCTGTCCCTATCCCTGTCCCAAAAAAGACCATCACTGCTGGATTCACCATCAACTTGCTTAAGCTTCATAATTAGAACAAGTGAATATTAGCAATGAAGAAAACCAATGCAGAAAACTGAAATAAGTGAACATAGTTTACATAAAGGTCAAACCTGAAACATCTACAAGCTTGTAGTCTTTGTACTAGGAAATTAACATAGTTTATGCTTGGTCCAAAAAAGGCATGACAAGCCAAATATGGCATAAACAGCCTCTAATTCCAAAATATAATAGTTTTACAAAACTGAAAACTAAACAGCAAGCGTTAACTATTAAAAATAACAAAACTTGAATGGTAAAACTGTAAACATAATTCGAGTACTTACCAAAAAACATGTATTGCAAACATAATTTGAGTCATTTACCACTTCTGACTCCAAAAAAGCAAAAAGTGCTAAAAATTAAAAAAAAAAAAAAGATCTCAATCAGTATTAAACAATAAATAAAGTAGATATTAGATAATGTAAAAATGAGCAAGATGGACACAAAATTTACTGTTAACAGCAAGTCTAGTCACAGCCAATAATTGGTTGTGACTGAGATGATGATGGCATTGCAGTACTAGAGGATCCAGGTTCAGCTGTAGATCCTCCACCTCTTCCTTGAAGTTCTTCAAACATTGAAAATGAAGAAAATAGTTAATGAATATGAAGAAAGACATAGACAAAAAAAACTTGTGCATAAGAACATAATTAACCTTTACCTGTTAATATTTTTTCAGAGATATCCAAGTCCTCATTAATGTTAAGGTCTTTGAATTGGTAAAGAGAAGGTCTAATCCAGTTTTGTGCACATATCAAGGCCTCAGTCATTTCTGGCCTTAATGAACTTCTAAACACATACAATACCCTTCCACCAGTACTAAATGCACTCTCGGATGCCACAGTAGAAACCGGAACAGCAAGGACATCCCTAGCCATGATTGACAATATAGGGAAACGAGAGCAGTTCTGTTTCCACCATAGAAGCAAATCAAATGCATCACCCCCGTCAACACATGATTCACTAAGGTACCTCTCAAGTTCATTCTTCTGGTCAATTGAGTTCTGCTCCTGCAAGTGTTGTCTAAAGGCGTCTGTCCTAGCTACATGAGTAGCAATTTCAGAAAGGCTGGATCTCTCATGTGAACTCATTTGCAACGGATCCGAAGCGGATTGTGCAGTCCTATTTTGTAGCTCATGGAATTGAACATACCAAGAATATAATCTAAACAAATTCTGTTTCACACTAGAGCACAACTCATCACAAAAACTCGGGTTATCATGGTACATGCCATTAAAAGACCATTCCACATACCGTAGCTTATATCTTGGATCAAGGACTACCCCAAAATAAAGAAGTTGGTTGATGTTGAGCACATTACCCCAATATTTGTCATATTTTTTTTTCATGTCCATACCCATTTTAGCAAAAAGAGAATTCAAATTCATAGAGGATTGTTGCAACTCAGTGTAAATCAAAGCTAACTGATGAAAGGCAGCATGTATAGTGACATGGACAGAAGCAGAAAAACAGTTGGTTGCATCATAGAAAATTTTAAGAAATTTAATGAAAGCCCTCGCTTTTTCCCAATCCCGACTTGAAGGGGGAGAATCTGTCCCAAAACAGCCCATAAAAGTAGTATCCTCAAATAACAGCCTCTCAAATGCAGCTTGATACATTTCAGCAGTCTCTAACATCAAGTATGTGGAGTTCCACCTTGTGGGCACATCAAGACATACCAGTTTTTTGCAAGAGATTTTAGAAATCTCAATGCACTCTTTAAATTTTGCAAGCCTTTGAGGTGAAGACCTCACATATCTAATAGCATTTCTAATGTTTCCAATGGAGGGGTTCAAATCACCTAACCCGTCATTCACTACCAAGTTTAGAATATGGGCAGAACACCTCATATGGAAGAATTTTCCACCAAGTACCAGCCCATTAAAACCTTCTAATCTATTTTTTAAATAACTAACAGCTACGTCATTTGATGAGGCATTATCAACAGTAATACAAAAAACATTTCTAAGACCCCAATCTCTCAAAACTTCCTCAACTTGCTTTCCTACTGTCTCACCCTTATGATTGGAAATAACAGAAAAGCTGATAATTCTTTTTTGATAATTCCATTCATTATCAATGAAATGAGCAGTGAGAGTGAGATAATTCAAATTCTGAATGGAAGTCCAACAGTCAGTTGTAAGGGAAACTCTAGTGCAATTTGACCTAAAGAATGCCTTTAACTTAATCTTTTCATCTAGGTACAATTGATAACAGTCTCTAGCCACTGTATGTCGAGAAGGGACACCAAACTGAGGCTGAAGTTGTTTGCAAAGAAGTTTAAAACCCTCACCCTCAACAACTCTAAAAGGCTGCTCATCAAGTATAACAAACAAAGACAAGGCTTTCCTACATGCATCAACATTAAATCTCTGACTAGATGCAACCAAATTCTCTCCACTTCTACTAGACACAAGGTTAAGGATGCTTTGATTGGGATCACTACTTATGGCATAAGTGTATTTTGAGCATGTTTTAAGATGTGCCAGCATGTTGGATGTCCCGTGAGTCTTTGTGTCACAATAATATGTCTTTTTACAATAATTACAAGCTGCCTGGGCCTGTTTACCTTCAGTTTCAGGTAATTTAGTGAAGTGGTCCCATGCAGATGAAGTTCTTCGAGGACCACTTGCATTAGGTTTCCTCTTCCTCGCATTAATTGGAAGAGGAGGCAGGGGATTAGCTTTAGCAGCATCAGTTACAGTTGCTGGATTGTTAATTGGTTGATTTCCACCAATATCTGCTACTGTTGGAGCAGCAGAACCGGTAGAAACATGCATAGGCAGCTGTTGAGTTAAATTAGAGGAAAGATGTTGACTAGACTGCTCCATGTTGTTTCAATGAAGAAGTCAAGGTCAACAACTACCTTACATATTTATTACTTAAGTGTTTACATTTTAATTTTTATTACTGTAGTTTAGGATCACTACTTATGGGCTTATGGCCCATCCTAACACAGGAAAAAAAAAGTAGCCTAAAAAACACTTAGGAGGCAGTAATATTTGGGAAATTAAAGGCAGAATCCTTTAGAGGGTGCATAACAAGGATAATTTAACATCAATAAAACAAAAAAAAAAATTTCCAAAACCTATTTATATTGTATAGTCAGCAAAGCATGCTTTAAGAACTGGGAAAGGATACATATTGTAGAATAAGAAAAGGCTACATATTAAATTATTAAATAAAGTAAGGAAATGCTACATATAAATATGCTATAGAGATAAAAAAAACGATTCTGGAAATTCTGGATTAGAAAAATCAAAACAGATGTTGACTAGAATTGCAATAAAAACATACCTGACCACAATTGCAATTAAGTCTGCAACTAAATCCAATCCAAACCCTTTTAAAGTTCAATCAAATGTGCAGCTTTAACAATTTAGAAAACAGAGATCTGACACATAGGAATCAATATATAAAAGTTATATATTTTGGGTATCTACTTTGTCATTAAAACTGTAACGATATCTCAAACAAGCTACAGATATAAGTAATCAGTGAAAAGCATAGAACTCAAAGGATAATATCAAATATCCAAGTATAAATACCAAATCCATATTTAACCCAAAGCTTCATTTAAAGAAGCAACCATTCAAGAGTTCATTTGGGATGCAGAGTATTTTATAATTATTAGCAACCAGAGAAGCACCTACATTGTAGAGATGTGAAACACTCATTAATAAATTAATAATTTTAGAATTCATAATATTCCATCTTCAACAGGATCATTTCTAACTTATACTTCTGATTTGTTCTATAACAACTACAACTAGGTTCACACTTCACAGAGTAATTAATACGAGTTCAGCTTAAAACTAGTATTAATGCAATAAAAAAAGCCATACCCACAACCAAAACGTCGTTACGGATCAACGGCGCCGTTCACGAACCAGCAGCAACTAGCGGCGGCGACGGCGTTTGGCTTCGAAGCTTCGACCAACAGCCACAGCAACGGTGTCGGACCTTCAACCAGCAGCAGCGCCTTCGTTTGCCATCGGAGCTTCGACCAACAGCCACAACATCGACGTCGTTCACGGACCGTCAACCAGCAACAGCGCCTTTGTTTGCCATCGGAGCTTCGACCAACATCAACAATGAGCTCCGATCGGTGACCAGCAACGAGAAGGGGATGAGAGAGTGATGGGCTGATGGGTGATTAACAGCGACACAGTGTGGGTGAGACCGTGAGAGTGTTTTTGTGTCCTAGGGTTTCACCGTTTCAGTCTTTGTGTTTGTGCTTTGTGGAGAGAAAGGTGTGAACTATGAAATGATAAGTCTCTGATGACTCTGATCTGAATTCTGAAATACTTACTTTAGTCTTTAGTCTTTATTTTTACTTCACGCTGAGCTGTCCCCCACCAACACCAAGTAGTAGGATATAGGATTAGGATGGGCTTGGCCCAAATAAATAAACAAAAGATCAAAATTTTTAAAAAATAGAAGCACTGTCGGGTAGTACCGGATACCGACTAATTTGGATCACGACCCGAACCCGACCATGCTTAACCACTTGGACCCAGCCTTGACACCCGACTGACCCGCCCATCCGCCCAGACCCGCCCAGTGGCAGTTTTGACCCAACGGATAAAGTGGGTCGGGGCGGGTCTGCGGTTCTTGATCAGGCCTAGTACCAAGGAACGCTCTTACTGGAGATATTGTTCATACAAGGGGTATATTTGGGAAAAAAAACAACTGAATCATTTCTCCTTTTTTGTTAGGACAACTGAATCATTTCTCCATTCTATTTCTCCCCAAAAACAACATAGAAATGTAAATTATATGGGACCCATAAATTTTATTCATCTCTTTAGTATTTCTCTCTATTTTTTCTGTATTTCTCTTGTATACTAAACAAAGTGAAATCTTATTATAGTAAATCTTATTATGATTTTTTTAACCTAACACAAAAGCTATATTTAAGCAATTTTTGTCAAATTTATTTTTGAGAGTGAAAACAATTTTAATTTATAATAATCAAATATATTCCCTTTTTTCCCCTGAGAATTGGTTTACATCATTCAAACTCACTTTTATTGTATGTTTGAAGAATTAGTGTGTGTTTGGATTAGCGTTTCTAAATTTGAGTTTGGATAAACGTAATTTATTGAACGCGATTTTGAGTAAACTTGAGTTTGTATAAATATGATTTTATGTTTGGATAATTTATTGTAAACGTGAGTTTAAGAAAATGAACGTTGTTTGGATGATATATTTTTAAATCATGTTTGATGTTATAATTACTAAAAAGGACACAATGTTTTGTTATATAGATTTCTATTTTATTGATATGAAATATATTTGATATTAACCCTAAAAAATAAATATTTTTGCATCTTTTATATATTTATGACTTCATTTAGTGTTAATATCAAATATTTGATACTTTTTTTAATCTTAATATCTTGATGTTAACACAAAAAAAAAGGTTTCCTTCTTTTTCATTTAAATAAAAAAAGATATTTTTTACTAAAAATAAATATTTTTTCATCTTTTTTTATTTTATGACTTCGCTAAAAAGATTTATTTTTACTAAAAAAATAAATAAATAAATATTAAACATAAATATTTGATATTAACACTAAAATAATAAATATTAACATTGAAAAACAAAAATATTTATACCTTTTTTATTTTATGACTTCATTTATTATATATGATAAATTTATGAAAAAAAAATTATTACGTTGTTGCACACTTAATATTCTCAAATTAAAATGAAAAGAGAACTTCTCTGTTTCATAGGATTAGAATTTCCTTACATGATATTTTAATTTTAAAGTGTGATGAGGCAAATTAAAAAGAGTCTTTGTATTCACTATTCACTAACCCGAATGACAGGATTTAACTCGAAAGGGTCTTAGCCCACTGTGCAGGACAAGTTAACACGAAAGAGCAAGGTACAAATGTTCGCCTTCCTAGATGAAGGGCAAAAATGAAGTTGGTAACCCATGCCTACTCGAGACTCACGTTTGTAGGAACGCAGAAGCTGAGAAAACCTGCATCTACTGCAACTCGCGTTCTTCTCCAAACTCAAGTGTGCAATGCTTATCCAAACATTCACAAATGTGTTTGGAAATTAAGTTTGAACGGATTTAATTTTATAGAATTAATTCTGTTTTTATGAATTTAAGTTTTTTTTATTTATGTTTGGAAACTTTTCTCATAAAGTAATTTTATAGCAAATTCTAGTATATTTTTTAATTTAACATAAAAGTTACAGTTATATAACATTAGCTCAAATATGAGCAAAAATTATAAATGGGAGTTGATTCAAGTGGTACATATTTAATTTCCCTTAAGCAAGGTTTGAGACTTGTGGGTGGAAAATTCTCTGCTGGGAGAGCTAGTCCCACCATGACGAGGATATTCGAATTCCCGGCTCAAGTAAGATTGTCACCAATGAAAAATACATGTGGTTTAAAAAAAAAAATGAGCAACGATGACCTAGCCATAAAGCAAGTAAATCAAACTCTTTTTTTAGGCCCAAAATAATTTGTTATTTTAGACACCAAAACTATTTTGAGTTGTTAATGTTCTTTTAAAAATTTTTGAAAACAAAATTAATATTAGAAGTAAAGTTTTTTTATAAAAAGTTGGCCTTCATCTTACGATTTTCACTCCTGATTAGTAACAAGTTTATTACGTTTATTAGTTTATATGTTCTATTAATCTTAATTAAAATTCATATATTTTATTATTTAATTTTATAAATTTTAAACTACAAAATCACCAAAATACTCATTATAGTAAATGTTAATTATCTAAATATTGATAATGTCATAACAAATACTAAGTGACTTGATATTGGCAGATTTGCAGTTTGGAGAATTGATTTTGGTAGAATTGTTTTTTGTTTTTGTTAATTATCGAATGAGCTCGTTTGTTTAAAATCACATCTTAAAAGAATGACTTATAATAATTTTTTAGATGTTTGTCTAAACTTTTTTCAAGAAGCAGAATTAAAAAATAATCAGTTTTCAGTTTTTTAAGAAGCAACTCAGAGTTGTTTCTTAAAAAAAAATAGTTAAAATAGAAGAGAAAGAACTTTTCAACAATGTGAAAGCATTTATTTAACAATATGAAAACATTTATTGTGGCCAACAAAGTGGTTTTTTTTTTTTTTAAAACCAAACAAAAATTTATTTCTGATTATACAATAATCTCTAAAATAAAATCAATTTTTTAAACAATTTAAAAAAGTCTTTTTAAGTACAAACAAACTGGCCCATAATTCTAAAAGCGGGTTGATACAAATTGACTTTGTTTGAATGGGATAAAGTGAAACCACTTTTGGACATACAACTACTAAAATTAGTTTACTATTTATTTTATTAGATAAATAGAAAATGATAAATTTATATATAAATATAAATGTATTGGAGTAACGTGGTAAATGGACTGTAATGGAGTTTGCAGAATCATAAGAAAACCAATTGTTTATAGGGAAATTCTGCGGTACCCTCTAATGAGAGATAGTTTTGATATCTTTTTTGATCATTTAATCATTTTTTGGAACTTTTTTAGATGGTCTTAGTATTTTTACAGTTACATGATAATATTTAATTATTAGAATTTGTGTTTTTAATTTTTAAAAAGACTTTTTGACCCCTATAACTATTAACATGTGTTTTTTATTGTATTTCCTCATTTTTCACATTCTCATTTGTAAAACACATGTGTCTCAATTAAAATTTATTTTATGTTTTCAAAATAATTTAGGACGTAATACACAATTTGTTCCTATGTAGTTTTGGCCTTTATGTTTCTATTCAATAAAAAAAATAACAAGAAAATATCAAAACGCTCTTTAGCTAGAGGGTACCAAATTGCGACCCCTTGTTTATAACCATGTTTGGAGCAGTGGAAAATCCGTTCAATGTAACTGCCAGTTTTACCCAAATGAATTTCAAAAATTCTATAACCGCTTTTTGACCAATCAAACCACGTTTCAAGCTCTATAACACTTGTCCGTTTGGTTTACCGTTGAGTAGAATTGATTCTAAAAATGAATGATTGAGATAGATGATGCACACTTTACGAAGTACATTGGATGAAAGTGATTTAAAATCAATTTTCAAAACCATAATTTTGTTGAACCAAAATTTAAAAGAGACATGTTATAAGCGGACCGACTCTAAGTAGTTTTATATCATAAAAAAAATCCAAAAGATGAATTTCAAATAAAATTATAATAAATAATATAAAATATAGTAACTTATTTCAGATATTTAATAAGTTGATAAAAATCTTAAATTATAACTTGCTGCGCGCCTAAATACATATTAGAGCAACCCTCAATGTAAGTTTGGAGATAAATTTAATTTTAATTGAGAACACCTAAATATGTTTGACACAAATTTTAAATTACATTTATATCTTTAAATGTGATTTAAAATGTGATTATAAATATTCTCAACACCCAAAAACACGTGTTATTAAACTGCCTTTCCAATTTTTGAAACATGCTATAAGAACAATATTTTTTAGTGTTTAAATTTTGTCCCTTGATTCCATCTCTATAAAATTTTAGTGCCCTTTGATTTATAGCTGAGTAAAATATATTTTAAAATTATTGACTGAAAATGGAGAAATTATTAGGTGGTCCCGGACCATCACGTTATCCATAGTTCCAACCAATTAGTATTTGACACATAAAAAAAAATTCCCTAAAAATTAGTTCATTTAATATTTTTTTATGTGTCAAATGTTAATTGGTTGGGACCATGGATCACGTGGTGGTCCGAGACCATCTATTTAATAATTTCTCCTGAAAATGAGTGACACACGTTTTCCGGAGTATATACGTTGATGAAAATGATTTAAAATCACTTTTGTAAAATTGATTTTACATCGTGTTTACCTGCTAACCAAACAAGCTCCTGAGTATTTGTCATGTGAATGAAACACTTCTCATAGCAGTCGATTATTTTTTCCTTAGAAACTTTGCAATTTGCAAACCAAAAAACATGTTATAAACGTTAATAGAGAAAGAAATTAACAAACTTATATGGCATGTTTGGTTTTACACAAAATCACGTTATAAATGTTAATTTAACTCGACACTACTTTAAGTAGAGTTTAGACTGGATCCACATTTGTAACGTTATTTTGGTGTGATCTAAACATTCTATATAGGGTGGAGCCAAAAGCAATTATTATATATATGTGGATCAAGTTACTCCTTAAGTAAATTTTTTTTATAATCTCTAGGAGCAATTTTTAGTAAAGTTACACCATTTAATAATTGTTTTATGAATGTTGAATTTCATCTATCTAACGGTTAAATTAAAAAATTTTATTAAGTAAATCAAGTGTACAAAGTTTCATAAAGTTTTAAAACTATTTGATACTCTATCAAATAACTCCAATTTAATGTATAATATAGGTTAAATTATGTTTTTGGTCCCCCATAATATCCCAATTTTCCCATTTGGTCCCCCAAAACTTTTTCCCCAAGTGGTCCCCCAATTTTTTTTTCATTCCCATTTGGTCACTCTGTTAGTGCACTGTTTATTATCTCCATTAAATGCTCGCGTGGCAGCTTAGGTGGACAAAATAAGCATACATGACATGCATATGTGTCATCTTATGTGTCCTACATGACTTATATCACAACTTTTCATGAAAAAACAATTATAGAGTTCATCAATGTGACTCATAAAAAGGCGTTGATTCACCACCTATAGACTTATTTTATCATGTAGGACACATAAGAAGACACATATGCAAGCCATGTATGATTATTTTGTCCAGCTAAGTTGTCACGCAAGCATTTAACGGAGATAATAAACAGTACTCTAACAGAGGGACCAAATGGAATGAAAAAAAATTTGGGGGACCACTTAGGAACAAAAAATTTTTGGGGGACCAAATGGGAAAATCGGGATATTTTGAAGGACCAATAACATATTTTAGCCTATAATATAATTTTTAAAGTGTAAGTGAATATCCACTATAAAATTATATGCCCGGGAATGTCCAATTTATTCAAAGTTTGGTGTACATGATCATCATATTAATATCACATTATTCAACGATTTGATTTGTTAAACTCCTATTATACAAAAAGTTATAAGCAAGGTAACTTTATCAAAAAATACTTCCTGAATAACTTTATCTTTGATAAAGATAAAAAAATTAAAAGCGAAACCAAATATAAAATATTGAATTGTGTGTGTATATATCATAAGAATTAAAATTTTTGTAAACTATTTTATTATTATATATTTTTACAATTTATTTTATATTATTTATTTTTTACTATTCATTTTATTTCTTAATAAAATATTTTATCATTAAGAGATCAGTAAGAATTTAAAATTTATTAAAAATACCAAAAGTTATAATTATCTAATATTATATTATTGTATAGAAAATAAAAAATATATTTTATATAATAAGCTCATGTAAATATGTTATTTTATATTATTTTACATTAATCAACTATTTAAACCAAACACTTCTAATTTAATAAACTATAATATCATATACTAACAAACTTATCTTTTAGTCTTACCAAATAAAACGCCCACGCACACACACATATATATAAAGAAAAAGAGAAATCATATTTGTACACTCAGTAACTATAACAAGTTTATACAACATTAAGAGAGAAATAGATAAAAAAAAGAAAAGTGATGAAACTAAATAGAAAAAAAAATTAAAGTTGTGTGAATTGTTATATATATTTATTATATGAATAATACTTCTCTAATAAAAAATTAACAAAAGTAGCATTGATCAAAATTCATGTTTATAACGTAATTTTGATAAAAAAAATGAAATACACACTTAATCTTATAAAAAAATGGGAATGCTAAAATTTTCTTTGGTTTGTAAATACTAGAATCATTACTTTATGTTTATATTTTTTTAATCTAACTACTTTCTCCCTATTAAATGCCAGTATCCCTAAAATACTCTTATTTAATTTAAATTTTACTTCCAACGATTCGCTTTATAATAAATACTAGGAAGGATAATTTAAAAAATGCAGTTTCATTTTTATGTGAATTTGAATAAATTCAATGAACTCAACTAATATTTTTAATTAGCGTGATTTAATTAATTTTTACTTATATTCAATACCGGTGGGAGTACTAATTTGTTAATGCAAGGCAAATGTCTTCACAAAAAAGGGGTTAAATATGTTTTTAGTCATTGTAAATATAGTGAGATTTGATTTTGGTCTCTTATTTATTTATTCATAGGTTTTGGTCCTCCATCTTTTAAAAATCATGTGCATTTGGACCTCTCTTTATATAACAATACTCTGTTACGTCACTTTCGCAACTCCACAACGACTTTTCCTCACTAAAAATTCACCAGAATTTTCTTGCATTTTTTCTTTAGAAAAGCCACTTGTAGTAAATTTCCAAAAAATCACAAATATTTTACATAAAAATGCTGCTATAAAATTCCTTTGCTTTGGTATAGAAAAGTCTATAGTAATTTTTCCCCAAATTTTAGAATCTAAATGAAACTTTTTTTGAATTTTGAAAAGTGCATCAAAATTCAAAGGAAAGTTCATAGTAAAACCTATAAGAAATATTGTTACGTCATCACTTAATGGAATATAACTAATAACACGGATTGAAATCATGTAATTTTAAAAAAATAGAGGAACAAAACCAATGAAAAAATAAATGAGGAATCAAAACCAAATTTCATTATATTTTGAGGGACCAAAAACATATTTAACTCACTAAAAAACAAGGCAAATGCATCTCAAGTCTAAGGCTTGCTAGATTTACTCATTTATTACCAACAGGGTTGGTTCAAGTGGTACATGTTTGATTCCCCTTAAGCAAGGTCTCGGGTTCGAGTCTTGTGGATGGAAAAAGTCCCCGCTGGGAGAGTTAGCCCCACCATGATGTGGATGTCCCCGGCTCGAACAGGATTGCCTCCCGTGGAGAATACACGTGGTTAAACCAAAAAAAGATTTACTCATTTATTATAAAAAAATTCTTTTACTCCCATTCAATGCAAATATGTTTTTTCAAACTATGATTAAAAAAGCATTGAATGTTCATAAATGTAATTGAAAGAAAAACTCATCTTGGTTGACTTTTTCTATGGAAGAAAAATGTGAAGAGTTTAATGTAATAAATTTTACACAAATATTCAATTACGTAGTGCCACAACATTTATTAATTTTAATTATACAAAAGGCGTCATATTCATTAAATAGTGTGGTGACACACAATTGTATGTATGTATGTGTAAAACTTTTTTACATTGACAGTATATATCAATTAAATCCAAATGTGAATGCCAATTTTTCTTTTCTAACTAACTTTATTTGTAAAGTCAGTGCATGCTTTTTCAATTAAAAAAAATACTAAAGAGAATGAGTATCATAAAGTGTGTTTGTTAAATCATTTCAGCTAGTTAAAAGTTGAAATCATTAACTGTGTTTGGTAAGATAGCTTTTTTAGGTAGCCATTAGCTTTCCTTGAAAAGCTACTTGAGGTACTATTTAAAAAAAACTCCCATTTTTAACTATTAGCCGAAAATTTATTACAAGTTTATCCCTCAACCACCCCAACTAATCATTATTTAATAATTAATGTTATCCCTGTATGTCATTTTACCATTTTAAGCTAGTTTTACCAAACACCTTCAAATAAATCAACCAATTTTTTAACTTTTAGCCAGCTTTTAATTTTTCAACTAATTTTTTAGTCAGTCTTACCAAACACACTCATAATCTGGCACAACGCATTCAAGCCTTCCGGATTCATATATATTTATTATTACTACCACGGTAAATTCTTGTTTACTCACATTTAATTTAAATATTTTTCTTTAAAATTTAATATTTCTCAAAAAATACTAAGGGCAAGTTTAAATGAAACTTCTGAAGAAGTACTTTTAGGTGGAAAAAATAAAATGAATCCAATAAGTCAAATACATTTAATTTCTTTACAAGTAACTAATTTTATAGAAAAATTAAATTTATTTAACCTATTTAATTCATTTTATTTTTATGTTGTAGAAGATTTTTTCTTAAGTGTATTTAAACTTAGTCTAAAGTTATTAAAAAAAACGTTTTCTAAAGACCACCCCAACTTATTTTAATGAAAAGTTAAATGCGGTCATTAAATATATTTTTAAATAATTTTTGTCCTAGCGCTAGTGAATGTTGTCATCTTATTTATTTTTGCACAGGAAATCAATATCTATTATTTATGGAGACATTAAAATTGTTAAAGTCTGTAGTCATTTTTTAATAATAATAAAATAAAATGAATAAAGAAACTAGTGTTTAAATAGTGGCCAATGAGTTTTGGAGAATAAGTTGCAGTAGGCTAAGCTGAATCTATAGACTAGAGGACCACAGTCTATAGAGAAGAGAAGACTAGAGAGAGAGAGAGAAAGAGAGAGGTGTGAAGGGAAATGAGTGCTCAACTTCTCAAACCCAAATAGAGAGAGAGAGAGAGCACTGAAGGCTGCATTATGAGGGAGCAGATAAAGGCAACAACCTTGGCAAGTTGGTAACGTGGATTCAGGTCTTTTGGGGGAAACAATCAAAGACAACGACAGCAGCAAAAAGAGAAAGGAAGAGAAGAAGACCCAGAAGAGCTTTCACCTTTCAGACCTCACAAGGCTTTCAAAAAGTGGTTTTGGAGCTTCAAAGTGAAGGAAAAAAGTGATCTTTCATTCTTGGAGACCAACAAGACCAAGACAAAGATAAACCCAAAAACCAAAAAGAAAAAAAAAAAAAAGAGAAGCAGAGGCAAGAGAGACACCACCGTGTTTTCTGTAACCGAAACTTGAAGCAGCAGCACCTCCATTTCTATATCTATACATATTAGTATTATATGTATTTGTGAAATTCAGGGCAGTTACATAAAGAGAAGAAAAGTGAGAAAGCCAAAAGAGAAAAACCACTCACTAATTATCATTACTCGCATTTAACTGTCATGTCTGGTTGGTGCTTTCTCTCTCTCATGGGTAATTGATGGGGTAATTATCTCTATTTTGTGGCTGCGTGAAGGAGCTTCCGTGGTTGTTGGCTTTGTCTTTCTGTTGTGTGTGTCTTTGTTCTCTTGTCTTGTTGGTGTTTCTGTGACTGGTGAATGGCACATCTTGACTGTAATCTCACGGGCCCGGGGAGTTCTCAACCGGAAAAAGGTCAATGGGTTGTGGTTGGAATTTCATTTTGGATTACTCTGTTTGGTTACTGAGAAAGTTGAGACAGAAAAGGGAAATGCTTGTGTTTTTTTAGCAATTGCTGATGTTGTTGTTTTTTATTTTTCATTTATTAAAAAAAAAAAAAAGAGTGAGAAATTGAGAGATGAATGGAATGCCCCTTCTTCCTTGTGAAGATGGAGGAAACTGGGATAGAGCTCAGAAGAAAAATGAAACAGAAAAGTTGTGAACTTTCTCAGAAACCATGCAGGGGCATTCAAGCTTTACATTCTTCTTATTTGTTTTCATCTTGTGTTTGGCAGGTTTGAAAGATGACGATCTGTATAGAGAGCTATGGAGGTTGTGTGCAGGACCTTTGGTGGATGTTCCTCGTAGGGGAGACAGGGTTTTCTACTTCCCTCAGGGTCACATGGAACAAGTATGCTTCTTTTTCTTTGGCTATTTTTTTTTCTTGCCATTTTTGGGTTGTAGTTGCCTTCAATTTTTTTGTCCAAACCAAATCACTTTCCTTGTTGTACTTGCATACCAAACTTTTTTTTATTTTTTGCTTTCTGGGTATTTTTTTGTTGCAGCTGCAAGCATCTACGGATCAGGAATTGAACCAGGAAATCCCCCATTTCAATCTTCCCTCTAAGATTTTTTGCCGTGTGGTGAACATTCAGTTGTTGGTACTGTTGTTTGATTCCTTTTGTTGTTACATGTCCTTGTTCGTTTTTTTTTTTTTTTTTTCCAGGGGTTAAAATGATGATATATGTGTATTTATCATAGAATCTTGTTATGTTTTGTAGGCGGAACAAGAAACTGATGAGGTTTATGCTTGTATCGCTTTGCTTCCAGAATCAGATGTGAGAATATATTTGTCTTTTATCCTTTTCTGGTTTAGTCTTGTCGATCTGTTTGGTTACTGAGAGAATGAGATACATTTTCTGAACTGAATTTCCCCACATTACTTGTCTATCTAATTCTGCTTTATGATATGCTCAGCTACTGAAAAAAGATACCCAACACCATCAATTTGACAATTGGGGGTTTGAAGTTTAACAGTTTTTTCAAAAATTAATTTTGGGTTTTTCTTTGGTGGTTTACAGCAAACTGAGCCTGCAGATCCTGATCCAACTCCTTCTGAGACTCCAAAACAGAAATTTCACTCCTTTTGCAAGATATTAACTGCTTCTGATACCAGCACACATGGAGGATTTTCAGTTCTGCGGAAGCACGCCACTGAGTGCCTTCCCCCATTGGTATTTAGCTCTCTGGGTTTCCTTTAGCTGAGGCTGAATTTATATATTTAATTAAAAAAAATCAAAATTTCCTGAATTTTGAATCCTATCTATTTTATGTAATGTAGGACATGAGCCAAGCAACCCCAACTCAGGAGTTGGCAGCAAAGGATCTTCATGGATTTGAGTGGAAGTTTAAGCATATATATAGAGGTAAATTGGTTTCTATATTGGGGGCCTCCCTTTTTTGGTTTTAGTTGCATATATGAATTCTGGAATGGACGAATATTATACTTTGCATTGAATGAGGAATGCCAGGTCTCATATCTGTTTTATGATTGAGAATCTTGCTTATCCCTTTCACTTATGTGGTCAGGTCAACCAAGGAGGCACTTGCTTACAACTGGCTGGAGTACATTTGTTGCATCCAAAAGATTGGTTGCTGGAGATGCTTTTGTTTTCTTAAGGTATTTTAATTTTGATTCTCTGTATAATTTCCTGCTTTTGATGTTGGGCCTCCCACTTTGGTTGTTGATGTTGGTCTTGACTCTTGACATGATTATTGCAGGGGAGAGCATGGAGAATTGAGAGTTGGTGTTAGGCGTTTAGCTCGGCAGCAGAGTCCTATGCCTTCATCTGTTATATCAAGCCAGAGCATGCATCTTGGGGTGCTTGCCACTGCTTCCCATGCTGTTATGACTCGTACCATGTTTTTGGTTTATTACAAGCCAAGGTTTGTAAAAATTTTAAACTGCATTGTAGATTTACATTAGCTTTTAGTCCAACAGTTTATGTAACTTTTAAACTTTGCCTTAAACATGCCTTTTGATCCAATTAGGACTAGCCAGTTCATTGTTGGTTTGAACAAATATCTGGAAGCAGTCAACAATAAGTTCTCAGTTGGCATGCGTTTCAAAATGAGATTTGAGGGAGAGGACTCACCAGAGAGAAGGTATCCTTGTGAACAGTTATTGTGGTCAGAATGTCACTTTCCCTGGAAAATTGGTATTTATTACCCTGTAATTATCTGGTCAGGTTTTCTGGTACTATTGTTGGGGTTGGGGATGTGTCTCCAGGATGGTCAAATTCTCAGTGGCGGTCATTGAAGGTTGAACTTTATTCTTAACTACCAATACATGCTCTTTTTCTGTTCATTGTATACTCTCCATTTGAACATTTATTATGATTTTTTGCCACTTAGGTTCAATGGGATGAACCAGCAACTATTCCAAGGCCAGAGAGAGTTTCTTCTTGGGAGATAGAGCCTTTTATAGCCTCTCCTTCTCTGAATGTCACTCAACCAGTGCTGAAGGGCAAAAGATCTAGGCCAGCTGATGTTTCATCTTCTGGTAGGATACTCTTGTCCTTAGTTCACTTAATTATTTGATTATTATTGACCTCAAAATTAACTCAATGTAGATATTATTTCCTATTCAGCTGCTTCAGGTTTCTGGTATAATGGATCATCCCAGGCTCATGAGCTTACCCAATTAGGTGGTGCTGCTGAAGTCCAAAGCAAAGAAAATCAGGTTGTATGCTCTCTGAGGCAGAAGGACATTAATAGCAACCCCATTAATACCAACTCCATCAGCTCTAGAGTCCGGGTGGAAGGAATATGGCCTTCTTCCCCACATTTGAATATAACTCCTAACCTTTATTCTGATCCCAAAAACAACAAAGGGGTTGCAGAACAATCACCTATCTCTGGTTATCCTACTGTTTCATCTAGACCAAGTGATGGCCCCCCACGTGATAGGGTGGTAGATGGGAAAAAGAGTGAGAATTCCTTAGATTGCTGGTTATTTGGAGTTAATTTGACTAACAACTCTAGCAATGTTATTACTCCTTCAGAGAAAGAAGTGGGGTGCCCATGTCCAACTATTGTTCCTAGTGGTCCCAAAGAATCTATGCCTGCTGCTGTTGCATGTGAAACTGAGAGGGTTCAGACCCCCAACAAGGGGCAGAAGCAAATTATTTCTGATACATCACCTAATGAATGGCAGAACAAGCAGGCCAGTGTACCATCCATGAGGACGCGGACTAAGGTACATTTTCAGCCTTCACTGTAATAATCTAAGATTCCTTTCATATTTAGGAGGAAAGTCAAATAAATGTAAAAGAGAAGGAAATTGGTTATTATTATACTTTAAAAAATAAGGTCAATGGTATTGGAAGGTAGGAAATAGGAATTTTGAGTGTAACATTCTCTAATCAATTTTTCCCTCACAATTTAATATTTTTTTATGGGGGTGTAATTTCTATCAATTTTAATTTTTTGTGAAGGTGCAAATGCAAGGTGTTGCTGTTGGTCGTGCAATTGACTTGACCATGTTGAGTGGCTATGATGATCTCAGAGATGAACTTGAGAAATTGTTTGATATTAAAGGAGAGCTGCGTTTACAAGACAAATGGGCAGTTACTTTCACTGATAATGAAAATGACATGATGCTTGTGGGTGATGATCCATGGCTGTGAGTATAATAATAACATGACACTTGGCAATTACTTGTTTTTTTCACTATAACATGTTTTTTAATTTGCTTACATTTTAACATGCAGGGAGTTTTGCAACATAGTGAAGAGGATTTTGATTTGTTCAAGGGAGGACTTGAAGAAGATAAAATGCAAGGTACCTGCTGCTTCATCAGAGGTTGAAGAGACACTATTGAGCCCAGATTCACAGAATAGGGATGAGACTCAACAATCTCACATGCCTTGACAGCTTAACCTTTTTTTTTTTGGGGTTTGGGGAGGGGAAGGGTAACTGATGGTATGGGTTGGTTAATTTTATGGAACTTTCACAACAACTTCAGAATAGTGGACTAGTTTAACTGGACTAATATATATATATAATATAAAAAACAACAGGAAGTGAAGTTGGATTTTAGGTACTCTCCATATTTGTGAATACCCTTGTGTTTTTTCTTTTCTTTTTTCTTTTTTTCTCACAATACCATCAGCTTGTAAACAAGTGTGCATTTCCCCATCTCTAATGGATTGTTTGTCATTGTCTGTGATGTGATGTGTTGGAATGTTCTTCTGATATGTTACCGTGTTTTGCTAAATTTGTTTATCTCTTAACTTTTGGGTTCTGGGTGCTGCTAATAAAATCATTGTAGAAAATTAATTAATGACAATGTGATTATTTAAAATTGAGAAAGTTTATTTATAAAACATGTTGTATATACAATAAAGAGAGAGATAGAGAAAAAAATAGAGAAATATGAGATATGATAAGTGATATGAGAGAGATGGAGAGTAAAAATATGTTATATGAGTTATTGTATAATTTTATTATATGAATATTATAACTCTTTAAAATTTAGCAATTTTGAATTTACCAAATCATTGAAGTTGACTTGGGTAGTAGTTTATCTTTTTTTATATATAATTTATAGGGTAAAATATGTTTTTTGTCATTATATTTTTGGTTAATTTTGATCTTACTTGTTGATTTTTAAAAACCTTTATTTTATATTCATATACTTTTAAAACACTTTAATTATAGTCCTTGACGTTAATGAGTTCAATTCGGTTAACTTCCACACTAACCTTTAGTTTGAATTTCGTTTAATTCATGTGGATGCTAAGTGCACTTTTATTAAGCAATAGAATTCAATATCAATTTAACAAAGTTAATTAACTTTTGGCATTATGGTTAAGATTTTATAAAAATATATGATATATAACTTGATGTAATTATTAGCGGTGCAATACTTGATGTAACTTACACCGGTGTAATTTGAACCCTCCTCATAAAATAAAGATTTTAAAAGTTAAAAACAAATAATAAATTTAAAAAAATACAGGTATGAAAAATATATTTTATCCTAATTTTTGTTATTTAATTATAATTAACTTTATTTATTTTCTTTAACCTTAACTTGAATCCTGCGAATCTAAGGCGATGTGAGATGTGTACAATAAAGCACTATTCATGCACATTTAGTCAGAGTCCTTTTGTGAGACAGACATTGACATGACATGACAGGAAGAGACAATTTTATGTGTCTTTGAGATACGAAACTTTCAAACAATGATTGACTAGTATCACAATGCACGTTGGATGGCTGCAAACAATTACAATTTGGTGTGTGGATTCATTTTAATTTTATTGCATTTGCAAAAGTAAAAGTAAATAAATAAATAGTAAATGAAACTCTGTTTCTTGCACGCCTATGCCCCTGCTTGTCTGGTTTCACGACTCTCTTGCGCCATATTATAATGTTATAACTTATTTCATTTTTAAATAGTATACATACCTATTTTTGACTTCAAATTCGTCTCCAATATTATTGTAATTTATTAATAGTTTTCAACCTATATAAAAAAAATCAATTTAATTCATATAATTTACATTAATCAAATAATTTAGTTTATATACAGGGACTAAATTAATGTTTTTTTACATAGATTAAGAACTATTAATAAATTACTGTAATATTAGAAATAAATTTGAAGTCGATGAAATACGTTAGGGACGGAATTGGTGGTTTATTTTTTTAAATATTTTCATTGATCATTGCTACTTTAATTCTTCGAAATTGTGTATCTCATTTTTTTCTGAAAAAAAAAAAAATCCAGTGAAGGCAAGTAATTAATTTTAACTCGATTATTTCACATTCACAAGTTTACATTCCAATAGTGGAATAATGGTGAGTCTTTGTCCGATGTAAAATCTCTTTCTGAAGTTGCACACAGAGACAAATAGAGGTGATAGAAATTGTTTGATCGAATGAGATCAGGATTTGATGTCTCTTCTACCTTGTAACAAGTTGCCCAAAAAGTGGAGGCAAAGGTTACTTCCAACAAGATTCTTTGTTCATTCATACCTATAGTCTATAATCTATAAAGAAGATTTTCAAAAAGAAAAGGAAGCAATCACTGAAAGCAAGCTCAACATTGTTATATATACATAAAAGGGACTGATTAATTAAGTGCAATAATAAGAAAGTAACTATCTCTAGATATATATCCCCTTTTGCAATTTTTTTTTTAAAAAAAGGCCTAATAAGGATGCCCACTATCACTGGACCACACTCATTTGGATTGGCCTATCTATTGTCACTCTGCTAATTATAATCCACTAAGTTTTCATTTCATAATAGCTAATGGGCTTTTATACCATTCTTAAACGGATTATTGTGTAATTTTTTTTCCTTTCACCGGGAATCCCTCACTTGGTTTAATTCTTGGGTCGGGAGTGGTGGTTAGATAACCCTCCCAAGAATAGAGACTCTAAAACTTGAACCTATGATCTTGAAGGTAAAGTATGTTTGAGATAAGGGTCCATTTCTACTGTGACTAACCAGTGT
Source organism: Sesbania bispinosa (assembly GCA_026901365.1). Lineage (NCBI taxonomy): Eukaryota > Viridiplantae > Streptophyta > Magnoliopsida > Fabales > Fabaceae > Sesbania > Sesbania bispinosa. The sequence continues at coordinate 125,056 of QLOH01000840.1, forward strand.
TTGGTAGATTCTTGTGTAATTTGCTATAATGTTGATGGGTTTAAATATTTTTTTCTTAACAATCTCAAGATTTTCCATGCATGCATGTACAAGCAAATAAAAATACCAAAAGTGATGTATGAACGAAAAATAACTAGTTTGATTTTTATCAAAATCATGTTATAAATGTGGATTCAAACAAATGCTACTGAGAATAGAGTTGGTCTGGTCCACGTTTGTGACGATTATTTGTTGTTCCATAATTAAGTCATTATTCCATAATTTCACCATTCCTATTTTCAATTAGCTAATTAACGCTTATTTAAAGTAGTATACCATGAAATAAAAGGTTGATTTTATTAATGTTATGCACATTAACATAAATTATGAAGCTTAAAGTAAAATGTGAAATTTAATTAATGAAGTCCTTATTCACTAATATAACATAAACAGACATTTGGTTTAATTTAATATATATTTTTCAAAATATTTCAGTATACTTAATCAAATTATAATCATGTCCATATTTCCGTACTTAATTAAAATAAAATTATTTGTTAGTGAAAAATTGAATTGAATTTGAAGTTTTTTAATTGAACATACCATAAACAGAGGTGATTAATTGATGACACAACTATATTAAAATATGGCATTATAGTTTTTAAGTACGAGTGATACAGAGACATTTCTTATGAAAAAATAACTAAATTAAGTGCTTATAACATAAATTTTTATTTAATAAGAGCTTAATAATTAAACTCTTAAAAAAGTAGATGGAAATTGAAAATGGTACAGTTTACTTAAATTTTCTATAAGCTATTTCAAAAGCTATTTTCATGAGCTTACTGAAATAAGCTGAAAATAGCTTATGAACATATCATAAGCTCTTTTGATAAATTTACCCAAATAATTACGTAAATATAAAATAATCTCAAATAAGCTCTCACAATTCGGTGATTGTATTTTATATAATAATATATATTGGTTCATTTTTATTAATAATTACGGAAGTGATACATCTTGTTATCTGTTTCTTGTTCTAAAAATTTATGAAGGACATATAGTAGAAATAAGAAAATGATGTTCTGACTATTTTCTTAATAAAAATGTAAAAAATTAAATAAAATCAAGGTACCATTTTTATTTATTAATATAAACATATCAACTAAGTTAAAAAAAAAACTATCAAACTATATGTTGGAATTTTGACAAAAAAAACTATATATTGGCATAAGAATCAGAAGGGAAACATAAGTGATATACTTTTTTTTGTTTAACCACATGTATCCTCCATGAGAGATCAATCCTGCTCGAACCGTGAACATCCACATCATGGTAGGGGCTAACTTTCCCAACGGGGATTTTTTTCATCCACAAGACTCGAACCCGAGACCTTGTTTAAGGGGAATCAATCATGTACCACTTGAAACAACCCACGTTGGTACACAAGTGCTTTGAACTCTACTTTCGAAAATAAGCTTAGACTTTATATGATTTTTCTCTTTTTTGGGTCAAACTTATGCTTTTAAATCATTTTATGCCTCTATAATTGATGACTATACTAGCGTGTTCGATTTTAATCAAAATCACGTCACAATGTAATGGTGTGTTTGGTTTATCAGAAAACCAATGTTTTAAACATGAATACGAACCAATGTTATTGAGAGTATAATATGACAGACACAGTAAAATGAAAAAAAGAAAGACAGCTAATAAAATTTCTCCGAAAAATTGGTGTGATTTTTAATATAGTTTTATAACTCAAATTTTGACAAGATTTATAAAATAATATGTTTGGACATGATACATGAGCGTGAATGATTGACATATGCTTTTTTTAACAGATTCCAAACATTAGATAATGTGTTTGCAGATAACATGACAATCCTTACCTCTATATCACAAGAACCAAGTAGAGCAAGATAGAGTAATTAAACCTGTCGAAGCCAGTAGGTGTTGTCAGGATTGAGTTTAGTTGCAAGTCCTTCACCAATTGTAGAGGGATGAGGGCATGCATGGTAATGTCCCATAAAAAAAATCCTTCAACAACATGAACAACAAAGAGAGATCATAATTGCTTGTACCATGCTGGGTAATTGGAGCCAGTAAGTTTAATTGAAAGTTAAGTGATGATATTGATTGAATTCCACAAGAGTTTGTGTTTGGTGGTAGATTGTGAGGTAGAGTCATTGAAGGTCTCAGAGGAAGATGAAGAAGTCATGTATAAGAATCGTAGTGCTATTAAGTAATATAGGTTTTTGATACCATATAGAACTATAGAAAATATTGTAAAAGACTCGTTATCATTAATGTACACTGTGTACAAATATATATATATATATATAAAGTTTAAATTTCAAAATTTAAAAATTTAAATGCTACAAGAATGGATAATATAATTTAAATGCTACAAGAATGGATCATATAAAATCTAGTTGTGACAATCAGATAAAATTATTAAATTAGGATAATCATATCAATAGATTTACATGCATCTTCAAGAATATTAAGTGGGTGTGGATAAATTTTAATTATTGTGTTTATATGTTTGATTATACTAAAATAAAATTAATTTTGCTCACAATTTTACATTTGAGTAGAGATCATATTTAAATTATAATTTTTATGCTGAATTAATTTTTTTACCTAATTTTTTTACAAGTTTTTTTATTAAAAAAGTTTTTAAATATAAATTATAACATTTTAAATTCACCTTTAAATAAAATTAATTCTATAAAATCAAATTCATTTACAAAATATAAACGCTTAATTATTTTTTTTCGATTATGAACGCTTAAATATTTAAATACACACTAAATTCAAGTTTCTTGTTATGTCCCACCACCTAGGGATGTCGGCGGAATGGGGACAGATAGTACACTACTCATATTTATACCCGCTAAAATTAACGGGTACCCATACGGATAGTGGATATTCACGCGTATCAATAAATATTTAAAAAATCAAAATTTATAAAGACAAAGAAAAAATGTCATATAATATATTATAATATCATAACATGCTAATATATTAAAAATATCATTTTAAAATAATAAAAAATATATTTTATCTCATCATAAAATAATAAAAATTCCCAATATGTTAATATATTTAATAGAAAATATATTTTTAATTAATATGTTGATACCCGCATGTAGTAGTATAATATTTATCCCCACTCATTTAATAAATATGCAAGTACCTGTTACGAATATATCCGCGGATACTCACCGTACGAATTCTTTTACCGCCCCACCACCATTTTTTTTGGTCGAAAATAGTTGGATTAAAAATAGCCAAATGACACTTACATCAATAGTTCATCAGTTACATAGAGCGATACAACAATGCTCTAACAAATAAAACATTAATAAACATAGCATGCTCGCTCGAAAACACTGATAAAGCTAGAACTAAAATTACAAAATAAAACAAATAGAACAACAAAACAACATAATTAACAGATCCAAATGTCCACCGCGGTTAGCCACAACAACGAAATCAAACCACTAATCTATGAGTGAAAATTAGATTTTCCATTTTTTTCACTTCACTTCTTTTTTCGGGCACATACTATGCAGAGGTAAGCCACAAGGAGGACGTTGTTGTCCCACCACCAATTTATTTTTTGTCGAACGAGAGAGTAGAGTTCTTGTAGAACATCAAGGTAGCGTTTGGTAGACACTTCAGAACGGAACATAATGAGACATATGGATTCTATTCTATGTTTGGTGTATTTTAAAAGTAAAACAGAACAGAACATCTGATCATTATTAATTTCTCATTGACGAAACTACCACTGACTCTCATAACCTTCTTCTCAAAACTGCTATTCCCCCACTGTCACCTAACACATTTTACCATCACCATTGTCGCCGGTCACCCTACACCGCTACCGCCACCACCACCGCTATATATCGCTGCCACCACCACATTTGTCGTTGCCGCCACCACCTAACACATTTTACCACCACCATTGTCGCTCGACACCCTACACCACCACCGTCGTCGTTGCCGCCACCTCCGTCGTCTTCGCCACCACCACCACCACTGCAATTTCCACCCCCATTACCGTCACCACCATCCCTGTCACCGTCGCCACTACCACCTAACACCTTTTACCATCACCATTGTTGCTTGACACTCTACACCACCATCGTTGTTGCCACCACCGTCGTCGCCACCACCACCGCTGCCACCCTACACTCCGTACTACCAGAGTCCAACACCCCATATTAAGTTTTTCAATACTTAACTAAATAATAAATAGGATAAGGATATATATATGTAATTGAACACATACCATCCTGTTATGTTATATACTCTGTAGTTACCAAACACAACACATAAAACATTTTTTATCCCGATACATTTTATTCTATTTTGTCCAATTCTATTTTTTCCCGTTCTGTTAATCTACCAAACACAAGCTCAGTGTGTGGCGGAGCGTGGTTGCAGAAATTGAATTCATGAAATGATCGAGCACAAAACCCTGTGTTGTGGGCCAATGGTCATCTATTTTTTTCTTAGTGATGTTGTACGGTTTTCAGTTGCGATAAATGTTTATGTACCGCAAATAGTGCGGCACGCAAACGTACCGCACTGTTTTGCGGCCCCCTCCCCCTTTTTTTGGTAATGCCCCTCCCCCTTTTTTAGTCCTGTTTTTTTAAATAATTTTTATTTATTTTTTATTTTATTATTGTAATTAATTTTAGCTATACGTTAACACGGGGTTTATTAAGTGTTTAGAAACGGTGAACATATTAAAAAATGATGTTAATAGTGTTTTCGTTTGTGGTTAACAGAATGTGATTTTTGATCAATTGCAACTCCTGTTAACACGAGGTTAATTGCAAGCCCTGTTAACACGTGGTTAATTATGTGACCAGAAACGGTGAACATATTAAAAAACGTGGTTAATGGTGTTTTCGTTTGTGGTTAATAGAATATGATTTTTAGTCAATTGATTTTGTGAGTTTAATTGCAACTCCTGTTTACACGAGGTTAATGATGTCGTCAGATACAGTAAACATATTAAAAAAATGAGGTTAATGGTGTATCCATTTGTGGTTAACAAAATATGATTTTTGGTTAATTGATTTTGTGAGATTAATTGCATCTCATGTTAACACGAGGGTAATTATGTGTTCAGAAACGGTGAACATATTTTTAAATGGGGTTAATGGTGTATACATTAGCGGTTAAAGTGAGATATTTGGTTAATTGAATTTATGAGGTTAATTTTGTGAATAGAAATGGTGAATGAAATAATATATTTGGCTAATAAATTAAAAGATAAATAAAAAGTATTTAAGAAAAAGGAAAGTACCGCAACAGTACGGTACAAATGTGGTCCCACACTGTTAGCGTTATGTATATCACTGGTGTGATGCCCGTGCAACTCACATAAACTCTTATAAAGAATGTGTAGTCTGGTATTTACACGTGAACAAATTCATGCAATAAATATTACATATTTCCATTGGCACGCTGAAATATGTTGAAAAATATGTAATTAAATTAAATGGATGAAGAGTAAGCACAACAACACGGACATAGTTGCAGTCAGTGGCGGATCCAGAAAATTTAGATCGTGGGGGCAATATCGATACATGTACCTATATACATTTATATTTCAAAAAGAGACACAATATATAAATATGAAGAGAGAAATGTGAGATGCGATGAGTAATGTATTGGAAAGAGATTGAAAGAAAAAAATGTGTTGTATAAATTATTGTATTTTTTATTTTATAATATAAAAAAAATTAGACAATTAATACACATGATACGTATAATATTAAAAAATTAAACCCCCACAAACCATAACCTAGCTCCGTCCCTGGTTGCAGTTTGAGAAAACTAACATAATAAGATTACAAATGTCATGTTGCATGTGTTCCAAAGTAATGCACAGTAGAGTTAAAGTGCGGATTAAACTCAAGTTGAGGATATCAGTTACCTTATATTTGAAGTTTTTGGCCGTGAATGTGGAAATCATATCAAGTTGAATTCACTCTATAGAAATTATGCAATATTTTTTAATAAATATCAATTAGAATTTAAATATTTAAGTTTGATAATTTCAAAGATATTATTAATACTCATAAAAGATGTATAAATTGAAAATAAATATTATTTTTGTTCAACTTATAAAATTTAAATTGAAAGAAAAAATTTATAAGTACGTCGTTAAATACATTATCATATAAAATTCATGTATTTAAAATAAATATATTACTCTCCTGAAAAATATTAATTTACAACATATAAAATAACGATATTCGATATCTATATTTCAATGGCAGCTGATCAGCTTTAAAAATCTATCATTAAAAAATTAGTAACCAGGCATATTAGGAAGAGAATAAGATGATACAATGTCGGCACATTTTTTCATTGAAACATTAATTGTTTAAATGCAATATACAACCACTCCTTTATTATTAATTGAAAAAAAAAATGCTTCCACTTTGCAGATGAAGTGGAAAGAAGTCTTTCTTTTTAGAAAAATAAAAGAATTATAAATATGAAGCTTTGAAGTGAGCTCTTTCTTATATCGGTCCCTGGCACACTAGATCAGAATTTCTTCATATTATATATGTTGCCTTTGTCTATGTACTCCTGCTCAAGACTTGACTGACGAATCTGACAGTCCAAAATACCGACAATAGTTTTTTAAAGAGTAATGCATCTCAAGTAGTTGTTAATATAGTCACTCTAAGATCCGTATAAAAATTGGATAATATTATAAAATATTTTTACATTTTAATACAAAATTAAAATTAAATTAAAAAATATATCAGTTTCAACATCTAATTCAAACTTGCTAGGCATTATTCTTAGTAAAGCAAGATGGAGCAACAGAGGGACAACTTTTTTATTTCATGAGGCTAATCTGCAAAATATAACAGTTGAGGGAAAAATTTTATAGTCAGGGAGTTCTTCAGTAATAAGTAATTTTAAGTGAACTCTAGTCTCTACGAAAGACAGGCATGTGAAGATTATTCAAATCATATAGAAGAAATTACTGAAAGTCAAAGACCATCTTGATGGGTCTAGATAAGTTGTGCAAAACAGTCACAACGTGTTGGGTCCTTCTTTAATATATCCACAAAATAGTTAAGCAAGGAAGATATGATTTTCAGAACACAATTAGTTGCTTTCTGCAAGATTAAGATAGAAAATTGATTTAAAAAATCCAAACTACTTTCCATTTCCATATCATGAGTGTGTAAGTATGCATATAGAAGGAGCAATGGCCAATTGGTAATAATATGCACAAAAGATGAAATATTCCAAAATCTTTAAAAGTTAAGTTAAGAGATTGGACTTTTTTTTATCTCTAATTGACAGACCCCTTCTTGCAAGGAGAGAATTGACTTAACCTTATGCTGAAACTTAATTCAATAGAGAGAAATTGGGTATACTTTTATTTTTTTATCCAAATTAAAATATCTGTGCAATAATGCAACTAAGAGAAGTAATTAAGCATCATTGTATCTATATATATGCAGCTAAGTTTTATACGCGTTGCTAATAGCCTTTTTTTATATGGGCAAGATCATAACCCCAAAAAAATTAACTTTATTTTTTATGACAAAATTCATTTAAAGTTAGAATTTATGGAGCTTTTAATACCAATATGTAAATACTACATTAGATATCAAAAATTAAATAAATAAAAATTACATTACACATCCAACATACGATTGATCGACTCCTCTGTAAAATTTATGTGCAAATATGCTTCAACCACCTTATCTATGGCATTTGAAAGCCAATGAAACACATTGAAAATAACTATGGCATTTGAAAGCCAATGAAAACAAATACTACATACTTTAGAGGAAGAAGGATTACAAACCTTGCATAAGAGACAACCCTCTAATTTCTGCCGCTTGTAAGCTTGACTCTATCCCATAAAAGGTAGATGTATTAACTTCCTTGTTATGAGCTTCTACTTTATGAAACTTGATAACAATGGAAGAGTTGTAGTTGTAGACGATTAATGAAATGCAGTTCTTTTGTCATCCAAGGATTAGATAATTACTGTATATAACATCAAAGCATCAAAGAGAAAAACCAGGGGACAAATGTAATAATAAGGCAGCAACCCTATGTATTAACAGTTCATTACTAACGTTAATTAATAAAAAACAATTCATAATTACTTCATAAAGGCCAGAGTCACCAACAAAGTTAGAGCATCTAAATCAATGCACAATGTTGGGCAAATAGATTATGAGTATGCAGTGACATGATATACATTTCAAAAGCTTTCCAACTAATCAAGTGTTGCTTCAGTGTTTGATTTTCATGAATAATTCATGCCTTTTGAGTTTTGAACCAAGAGAACGAAAAAATTACTTCAATAATCACCTTGAACCAACAATAGAAACATAGTCTTGTATGCAACCATTTTTCTAAGCAACAGTGAGGTAAGTTTCAAGTGTTAATCATATGAAGAAATTTTAAAATAATATATATAACAAAGAAAGGCAAACCTCAGTGTTCTTGTTCAATATAAACTCCACATTGTGCTTGTTTCATCTCAAATTCTCTATACCATAAAGCAACCAATAAATATAAGGTCCAAGCTTTAAAATATGGCCTAGCATCCACTTTCCTGCAATGTCCAAAAGTAAGTTAACTCTTGAGGTCCCTCATGAGACCCTAAGCTACAAAAGTAGAAATATCAGTTCAAATATGATTTACTCTTTCTTTCAACATAACAATTATTGTGCACGCCCATTCAATAAGGAATTTTAAATCTATTTGGAACCATGCTTAAACCATCTAAAAAATACTCAATCATAAGGGTAAACAAAAATTCAAAGGTAGTCTACAAAAACATAGTGTGAGAATTGTGAGAAACTAACACAAATTGTAAGAGCTTAAGACCCCTGTGAGTTAGAAATTCATGTTCAACTTGAATAGACTTCAAGAATGAAGATCATAATGGATTTACCATCTTTTAAATAAAAGACAACTCTGATATAAAAAACAGAACAACAAAAGTAATGACAAAAGAGATGTGGATAGTAGCACTAATTAAGGAAAGGTGACATGTACCACGGCCCAGAGTAATTGTTGAAGTGTTTGTTCCCATGTTTAATGGCAAGGCCTCCATGCTTTTTCTTCTTCCCATCTGCTCCTTCTACTCACGGCCCCAATACCATACCAATGTTCGAAACTGTACAGTGTGTGTCCCTAGTGTGTAAAGTAATACATCAGAAAGAAAGAAGAGGATATTAAGAGGAAAGAAAGAGAAGGAAGTAAAAGATTAAAATTTCAGAAAAAAAAGAGAGAAGTGGGTATGGGCAAAGGAATGCTTCTTTCATACACATCCTTTAGATTCACAAAAGTAGGTTCCATATTAATTTAGTTAATATAAAAGACACTAGTATCCACCTGCTCATAACATAACAGACATGAAAAAGTTCAATGGTGCATTTGTTTGCTTCAAAATCAAACATCCCTCAATGTAAATGATTGCAAACTCCAAACAAAGGCACAAATTTGAGTGTGAAAAAAGTAAAAAAAAAAAGAAAAAGAATGATGCCTATCCAAGATATCAAACAATAAGGGGTACAAATTAATTGAATTCTTTCACAACATTAGTACAAATGAATGAATGAGAAGGGGATAAAAACTTAATGAGGTTTACTTAATAGTCACAAATCAATCCCACTAACCCCTATTTACAAACATCACAAAATCATTAGTATTAGAGAAAGAGAGCACACTCACGAGAGCTCAAAAGTTGGCACCCTCACCTCAACTTCTTTACTCTAAATCATTGCATAAAATAAACATCATTATAATAAAAAAAATGCAAATTCTTAAAAGAAGAAACAGAGATAGTGAAAAGTATACCTTCCATAAATGATAAGCTACCAATATTGGTGAATGTTTGTTCTTTGCCATCTCTTCGAAAATGTAAGGTTTTGAATTTGATGTTATTTTCTTCACTATCCTAAGCTCCTCACATCACCTAACCAATGATAATAGAAATAATAATGATAAATAATTAATAATTATGATAATAGAAATAAAAAATAAGTTACTGGAAAAGAAAAAAAAAGATCTTTCCAGAAGCCTTAAACATGGTTACAGTTCCAAGAAAATGGGGTAGTCATGGATGAGAGGGAGATAAGGGGAAGAGACCAGAGAGAGTAGGACGGTGAGGGGATCGGAAGGGGATTCGCATAGTGGCCTCCGACCACGAGAAGGCGGTCACCGTGGCGATGCTGCAGAGGCGCCTAGAGAAACGACAGCCGCATGACGCGTTGAGGCGGAAGTTGGGTGAATCGTCGGAGTGCGACGTGGGTGCGACGACCGCCAAAGGAAAGAACTGTTGCACTGCCAAGAGTTCTGCTACGCGACCGTGAACCCCGGTGCTAGTGACTCCATCTCCATCTTGCAGAAGACATCGCTCTCGGAACCAGTAGTCGATCAGTATTATGTGCAAAAACATTATCTTTAAGATATGCCATGGATAGGTGCTTCATCGGCTTCCCATTGTACTTTCCTGGGTATAAGAATTATTGGCGTGTGTTTTAGTGATTTTTGTGCTTATAACAGGATGACAGAAGAAATGGATTTGAAGGGTTGTTTAAGGGTGGGAAATAGGGGTTAGTGGGATTGATTATATGAGTCAGCTATTTGGAGTCACTATTGAGGTTAATATGTATTCAGCTCATCAGGTTAACAGATCTCATTAACGGCCAGAGACCATGGTTTGGGGTTTAGAAAGTCCAGGACAAAAAACAAAGGATTTAAAGTATAGGGACAAAGACTAAAGTTGACCGAAACTATAGACACGAAAAACATATTTTTCCCTTTTTTATTTAATATACATATAAATAAATAATATAAAAGGACCTAGTTACACAAGCTAGATTCCATTTCAATCTTTCGTCAACAAAAAAAAAAGTTCCATTTCAATCACAGTTTCCTAATCATATGTACTCCATCCGGACTCATTTATAAGAAAAAAATAATCATATTTACGTTTATTAAAAAAGATAGTTAAACTCATTTAATTATTTTAATATTATCTAAAAAGTAATTACATTGTCTAAATTACCCTACATTTATTTTTATTGAAACTTATTTCAAAAGTGGACATACTCTCTTTCTATTGGCACATGATTTATTAAATAGAGTGGTTGAAAAATAAAATATGAATTAAATAAATGATATTTTGGAATGATATCATTTAATATGGTGAAATTAGTTAAATTTTTTCTTATATTTTAGTCCACCATAGGTGGATTTTTTTTACTTATAATTAAGTCTTGAGAGAGTACACGAGTAAAACTTGTATTAACACAATATTTTATATTTAAATGTAACTATTAAAAAATAAAAATATATTTTTGAATTTGTTGGATTCAAACTTTCCGAAAAAGAACGTCAGATGATTTCAGCCCTTAAAAATCAGTTTCCGCCCACTTTTACTTTCTTTTTAAATAGTACATGTCATCAGTTAAATTAATGCTTAATCCATCAATAGTGAAAAAAAAAGCAAGTGGCTCATGAACATGAACAGTGAAAAAACAACCTCTAAATATAGAGGTTTGTAAATGTTTAGATTAGATTGCTCTTTCAATTAATGGACCAGAGGAACATGCAAGAAGAGAGAAGGAAAACGTTTTATGTACCACAAACAATATGGTACACTATTTGTACCACAATGTTTTTGTGGTTTTGTTTTGTACCGCTTCTTTTTTTTTTTGTTTTTTATAGTTTTTATTTTTTATTTTATTATTCTTATTATTTATTTGTTTATCTTATTAAATAAAAATATAAATTAAAAAAAATAATAAATGGTCACATAGAATTTGTGTTAACCATTCTCGTCAATAGGGGGTTAATTGTGTGTCCAGGCACAGTGAACATATTTTTAAATAAAGTTAATGCTGTATCCATTGGTGGTTAACAGAATATGATATTTGGTTAATTGAATTTGCAAGGTTACTGCATATCCATTAAAGGTTAATGATATAATAAATTTGGTAATTACATCAACATAGAACAATGATCACATGAAATTTATGTTAACCCTTCGTAAAATGCAATATTATAAACATGAGATTAATTGTGTGTCCATTAAGGGTTAATGAAATAATAATTTTGGTTATTTGCATCAGAATGAAACAATGATTGTTAACACGAGGTTAATTGTGTCTAGAAACGGTGAATGAAATAGTATATTTGGTTATTAATATCAAAATAAAATAATGATGATAAAAAATTTATGCTAAATCTTTCAAAAATACACATTTATTATATTTCTTAATATATATTTTTATTTAATTAGATAAATAAATAAAATAATAAAATAAAAAATAAATAAAAACTATTAAAATAATAAAAAAACAAAATAAAAAAATAAAAAATAAAAACCGCAAACCGTGTACACAATGTACCACTATTTGCGGTACATTTATCAACATTGAGAAGAGAAATGTTGATGTATAAACAGTTAAAAAAGGATATGCTAAAAGATTAATAAAAAACATTAATTTTTTATTAATATTATTTTGAATTTTTAGTTGGTAAAATATAGAAAGATGAAGAATATACTTCATACTGGAAAGATGGGGAAAGAGGGAGATGGATCATAAAAATAAAAAATGCGGAAAGATAAGCAAGTGTCTTTCCGCTAATTATAAATAATATCCTCATGAAAAATGATTGTTTCATTATATATATAAAAAAATGATTGTTTCATTGATCTTCACAGCAATATTAAGAACATGTTACTAAAAAAATATTAAGAATATACTTATATATGAAGAAGATAGCGAAAAAAATTAACATTAAGTTGGTCAAAATAATAGTACAATCTAAGTAGGTCCGTCGGTGATTTTCCTATGGTGTAGTATTAGAAATTAGAAATATGTATGATACATCGGATATGAACTGAAAATGAAAAAAAATAAATAATAGGGATTATACAAACAGGTGGTTAAACGCCGTGTTTTGAGAACCGGATTAGACCGACCGGTCCGACCGTGAACCGGAACCTTGATTGGTTCAATAATGCCTGCAGAACCGGTGGTTTGTGAACCTCAGAATCGGTAAACCGGCAGCGAATCGGTGAAAACCAGTCGGTTCACTTGAGACTCGCCTAACAAGTACTTTTTGACAAAATCCTTGAAATGGGCAAAGCTGGGATTCGAACCCAGCGTATGAGGAAGTGGAGCAACATTCTAACCATTATGTTGCAACTCTATAATCACAACGTGCGAAATTGAGTATATATACCATATATATAAATAATGAAACAAAATTTATTTTATCACAACTAAAAAAGCTTTAAAATTTTATATTTTGTGAAAATAAATGTATATAATGTAAAATATAATTAGATAATTATAATAAAAATGTCATATTATTATTTTTTATCTTAAAAAACATATAATATTATTATTTATCTTAAAAAACATATAATATTATTATTTTATGATGATTTTAATTTAATTGATCTTATTCCTTAATATTTATATCAATTTATTGTTTAATATATACATTTATAATATTAAAATTATATATTTAATTATCACCGATTCGACCACGGTTCAACCAATGAACCGTGAACCAGTGCCTCCCCCGGTTCAATGACCGGTCCGGTTTTAAAAACATTGGTTAAACGTCACCATGAGGCCCATGACATTGATTCACATGTTTTATGTTATTTATATAATAATTAATTTAATACTCTTCCCCGTCTCATTTTACTTGACTTTTAAGGTTATGACATGAAATTAAGGAATATCATTAATATTCTAAGTTTTATAAAAATTATAAACTAATTCCCTACTATACTCCTTATCTCTCATATTAAAAACACATAATTCAAGACATACACATTAATTAATTGATAAGGATAAAATTGAAAAAAATCATTTAATAATATATTGATATTAGAAAACGATAATTAATTAAATTCGGACAATTTTTTCTTTTAAAACGTCAAATAAAATGGATAAGAGGGAGTAAAAAAAATTGATGATGAAAAGGATTGTGCTCCAGTTTAAGATATTTATGACAATTTATATTTACCTTATCCTATATGAATGAGGGTTTAAATTTGTGATTATTTTTTTTAAAATGTGATGTGAACATAGTTTTATTTGACTAATTCTTTGAGGTTATTTGATGAGGGATTTGTAGTTAAACATTGTATTTTAATTAATTATTTTAAGTAAATTTTGATTGTTGTGACAAAAATTTGTTGATTATTATAAAATAAATTTTATTGATAATTTTAAAAATATTTTTATTAATTTATTGTAGGATTTTAATGATTTAATTGTTAATGAGAAATTTTATTGATTATACCGAGTAAAAGTTTCTTATTTAAAATTTAAAAAGACATTAACAAGTGAAAGAAACCTCAATACAAGGGTTGGAAGGTCTATCAATGCAATGGAAGCAGACTAATTAAAAATCTCCATTACTATAGTGATCATGCACGCATCTCCTTCATATGATTATCAGAAAAACCAACAATTCAACGACCACAATGATCCCCAATAAGACCTTCAAATCCCAAACGTGAATGCATTCTATCAACGAAACAACAACCATCTTTAAAACAATTTAATTATCATGGATGAGCAACACCATTTTCAATCTAAAAAAGGGAAGTAGTCAAGAATTTCTCAAGTGGAATAGAGTTGGATAAATTATAGCCACGGAAGAAAAAGTAAAAAAAAAAAAAAAAAGCAATTTGTTTAAAATGCAAAGTTTCACCTACAAAATTTCTGAGAAGATGATTCCGATATTTGTAAATATATGAACATCAATTGACATATGTAACTTTCAAATCTGCCTGTTGCGAAGGAAATTAATGTGAAGGGATTTGGTGGCGAATAGGAAAGACCTGTTCCGAGGGGCATGTGAATGTGTTGGTACCATCACGTCCATAATAGTCCATGCTCACGCCACTCAATTTTCCATCACAAATCAATTAGGCGTCCAAAGCAAAACATATGGAAGGGTCCAATAACACAATTCTGTTGGCGAAACTGTTAGGGTGCAAATCCTTTTTATAGGTGTAACTCATATAAAACAAATCTGGATCACTTGATGTGCCACATGAATGACAGCGTAAGGATCCATGGGAGCGGCCATCATATTTAGCTAGGAAATAGATAGGGAACCACTACGGAATTTATTTACCTAGTTATTCTGCAGCTGTTCCGCAGCTATTTCGCAGCTATTGTTTTGCTCAGAGGCTACTACAGCCACAGGCGATCCGGGTCCATGAATGACATGATGCATGCACCTAAGAATCGTTTAATATATATTAGAGCCAATGTAAATTTTAACCCTTTGTTAATTACGCAGATGAAAGATAGGGAAGATGAAAAACACATATCCTAAAATTTTTTTCCCTCGTTTGACAAGGAAGAAAATGTGGGGCAATAAAAAATTTCACTAATTTCAATATAATTTTATTTTCTTTCCTTTTACTTTTCCTCCCCTCTCTATCTGTTCTGCTTTTTCTCATTTCAAATAACCTAAACAACCATGAGAATGTAATTCAAATAACCTAACATAGAACGTATTTCATTTTCCTCTCACTTTTCTTTCCTTTCCACCCAAACAAATCATGACTGTAAAAAATATAATACATTCTAATTTTTTTATAAATAATGGAGTATTGATTCACGTCCAGTAAACAATGAGATTTTTGTGATACCCATTGTTTATGGGACGCGAAACATTTCTCTAGGGTGAGTTTATTTCAAGCTATAAAATCATATTTCCAGGAATATCATTTCTGGGAATCCTATTACCAGGAATGTTATTTCCGGATAAAATACATTCCCGGGAATCATTAATACCCGGAAATGTTTTTTTAAAAGTTGAATCAAATGTGGAAATATCATTATATTGCTTTTATATTTACACATTTTTTATTATTTAATTATAATCGGTCCCAATTTATTTTATGAAAGGTGCATTTTAATATTCTCAATTTTGAGATGATGCGTTGAGTGGTGATATTTACTAAACAGATTTTTTTCCCCATATTAGAGCTTAAGGTCAATACAATTTAGAAATTAATTAGAGGTTACATAATGGGAAATGATTTCTCTGTTTTATATATAAACTTTATCATATTCAATCACTACATGATTTTTTTTTTTATGTACAAAAATTTGAAAGAGGAGGACTTACTTCATTTCAAGAAAAAAAAAACGCCACATGCTTAAACCAGAACATACCGTAATATTTAAAATGACCAATTAATAAATGTTCATCAAACTTTTTGTCGATCTTGTTCAATTCCACCAGTAACCCTCATTAACAATCATAAATAAGATATTTGAATCTGAGAACTCTCATGATAGAATAGGAGAGAAATGCTTGTTAATAAGTCATGACCTAGAAAGGTGACGTACATATTTGACAATAAACAAAAACTGGTAGTTATATATACCAAAACCAAATGCATTTTCACACTTAAATGTTTGCATTTTCTTTTTTCTAAAGTCTCCTTGTCACAACCACGTTAGTCATGTTTCTAGTCTAACCTCAACAAATTGATTTGATGATTAAACTATTTGGCGACTCCGTAAAATTAAGGAATCACAATGATGAAATAATTATGCAGTAAAAAACAGGATATTAATCATAGAGCATTGGTTTTAAGTTTTGACTAATTTGTTTGATTTACTCTTAAAAGTGAAAACAGACCAGATTTCAAACGTGATTGACCAATGTTATTTTGTTTGATTTACCCAAAAATCACGTTTTAAATGTTTATAAAGAATAGTTTGTGTCTTGATTCACATGATTACAGATTAAACTGAAACAGACTATCAATTTTTTTTTTTGGACTGGTAAATGGTAATTAGCAAAGGAATTCAAGTACCTAATATGTGGACATAATTTCAACAAAGTCCACATAGCACCTAGGAGAGCTAAAAATAAGCACGCCCTTTGGAGCCTTGCTTCAGAGAAAGGCAAAATTGACCGAAAGTGTCATCCTTTTTCTGCTTTGGAGCTTCCCCTGATCTCTTCCTCACTGTGACATTGTCTTTCCATCTCCTTCTGTATGTAATCAAATCAAAAGCATAGCCAAAAGCCAGAGACTTGTACCAGAGAGAGAGAGAGAGAGAGAGAGAGAGAGAGAGATGATGGGTGGTTGTGAAGCAGAGGTTGATGCAGAGCATAGAAAGATACCAAGGCTACCACTGTTCAACCACCCGCCAATGCATTCTCCAGAACGTTCAGGGATGGTAACACCTCCACTTCACACCTCAGCATCAGTCCCATTTGGATGGGAAGAAGAGCCTGGAAAGCCAAGGCCTTGTACAGCTCTAGTGAGTTTCTCCAATCCCACCCCAAAGTGTTTGGAACTGCCTCCAAGGTTGCTAACTGATGCCAACCTCACCAAACAACCCTCACCCACCACAGTCTTGGAGGGGCCCTACATGGGCAGCAGAAGAATGAATGAGGATTTCTATGGTTCTTTCAGTGTTGAAAGAGGGCAACTTGGGACTATGGTTCTCACCCAAGGAGTGGGGATTAAGGAGAAGAAAGGATGGTTTGGCTCTTGGAGGAAAAAGGCATTCAAGGTCAAACATGTTTTTCCATCTTATGCAGATAAGGATAGTGATGATACTGGTAGCATTGAAGGCAGTCACAAGAAGGTGAGGATGAGAAAGATGAAACATTATGGGAGCTTTACCAACCCATTCCATGCCAAGTCTCATGTCTGGGTAAGTTTTCTTAACTTTTCTGTTAATGGTATGCAGTGTTTTCTGCTGTAATTTGGGTTATGCTGAGATATTTCTTTTAGGTTTTATGCTTGTAATTCTACTTCACTTCAGGCTATTTAAAACTTGTGTTTGTAAAGTATGTAGCTTTGCAGTGAGTTCTATCTGGGTTCAGGTGGTTTTGAATGTTAAGCATCACTTTTTAGGCTATTTGGAACAGATCCTGTGGTGGAAGATGTCACTTAGCTGTATAGTTACTGGTTTTGAGTGGAGGAAACTGCAGCTAGAATTCTTAGGACTCCTATTGTAGGATCTAATTTACTATATTCAAGATGGTCATCTAATATTTGTGCTATCAATAATCCAGCATACTACAGCAATATGCATTTGGAATAATGATGGAAATTTTTCTTAATGCTAGTGCTAGTGATTTTTGCTCAATGCAAATAGAAATCTGAAAATGGAAGGGACTCCACTTGACCAAAATTGTTTTTTGGGTTAGGGGGTACAATAATTAATAATAATGAGCTGATTTCAGATTTGGGTATCATAAAATTGGATTATTTGTTTTTCTTTTTCTATGTAACTAAAATCTGTTAGTAAAGTGAAAATGGTCCCCTAATGCTGCACTCCTTTTGATTTTGCAGACAGTGATCTGTGAGGGTTGGAAGCAGGTAGTTCCATGGAGGAGTAAAAAACTGAAGAAGTATGGGTGTGGGTGGCTGTAAGATATTATTATTTCCTTGGTAACCATGGTCAGGTCAAAATCATATCTGCAATGCCATCCAGTGCATATGTACTATTTTTCCCCATTTGTCATTCTCTTATCTTCACGAAATCAGTATCACAGGTGGCATTCAGAGCCTGTTTCTTCTGCTGTTACTTACACCACTGTAACACTTTCCATTGCTACCTGCTCAAACCTTATGTTTTACTATAATTGTATAATTAGGAAGTAATTCGTATATTATATGGGATTTTAAGTATTTTTATGAAATGTAAAAAATTAAAATTTGAAAAATAAATGTAATTAATAAAAAATTATTTTAATGATGATGAGTAAATAATTTATTATATTTAATGTTGTTTGAAGAAATTAAAATATTAATTTTAGAAAGTAAAAATATTTTTTTATAAACTGCGTATATTTTTCATGAGAGTTAATTTTAACTAAAATTAAGTGAAGAAATTAATATTAATTTAATATGAACACTTTAAAAAATACACATCGAAGTTGATGTATTATCAAACCTTCATTATATTTATATGGTATCATATTGGACTTTTTTTTGGTCAAATATCATATTGGATTCTGTATCTATCATTTTCTCACCCCTGAGGCAGTGAGGCCCATAGCGATTGAGGAACGCTTTCCCTCTATATGTTTATTGCCATTAAAAAGAACAAGCGCAGCTCCTCCACAGCCCCTTGGGACATCTCCCTCTTTTATGGGAGGATTTCTTACCCATTTCAATTGGGTTTTCCTATATGTAGTGAGAGCGTTTTTAGTTTTTGTTTTTGTTGTTTTTTTTTTCTTTTTCTCCATATCCATTGTCATGTTTCTTCTCTTATGTTCATCATCTTCATTTTCTTCTTTCTTTGGATGCCATCTTTACTTTTTTCCCTTCTCTTTTTCACTACATGCTTTACTCATCACCGTCCATACATTATTTTAAAAGCTCCCAAATGATGTGTATATTGGTTTTTCTGGTTATACCATTGGCATAGCCAGCTGACCAGAGAAAAAAAAACAAAGGAAAGTTGTAAGGGAGAAGAGAGGTTTGGACAACAAGGCTGTTCACATTGAAGAGGAGGTTTTTTTTTTTTTTCTATTTGTATGTTTTATTTTATGTGTCTTGAGCCAACATGCTATCTTTTGTATTGTTTATTTATTTATGCATTGTAAAATCGCTCTCATGGGTTTATGATCCCATTTACTTGATGTAAGTGTCGTTAGGCTGCCCTAGGGCTTTCTAATCATATTTGAACAAAAAAATATTACCATTAAAAGAAAAATAAAAACAAAAAAAGAAACAACACCCTCAAGGCGCATGAAGGAAACTCAGTTGGCAACGCAGACTGAGATTGTGGGAAGAGCTCCCGGGTTCGATCCCCACTAAACACATTCTTCGGGAGGGGTGAGGAGCCTTAACTGTGACTAAGCGCCGAAGAGGATTGCCCCTGATAATAGGGGATACCTATGGTTTGCACAAAAAAAATGCACAGGAAGGAAAACCCAAAAACAGACTAATGGAATGGAGTGAGTATAATAATGCATAAATCAATAATTATTTCCATTGCGGTTTCTTCCATTTTTCTTTTGGGCTTTGTATGAATTTATCTTAATTATTTGGGAAAGTATATGGACATGTAGATAATTTACTGACGAGGATTAGTTCAAATGATACATATTTGATTCCCTAAACAATGTTCTGGGTTCAAGTCTTATGAATGGAAAAAATCCCCATTGGGAGAGTTAGCTCCACCTTGAAGTGGATGTTCCCAGCTCGATTAAGATTGCCTCTTGTGGAAGACATTGTATTTAAAAAGACATATAAATGATTTAATGTAAAGCTTATGCTTTCCTTCTCTCACTATTCCATCAGCCATTAGAATGAGTTAATTTGTGTGCCAAAAAACAGGTAATACATAGTTTATAAACTACAATCTCATTAACTTCTTCATTTATAGCTATTTCCTTTACTAATAAATTATAATAATTAAGGACCCTAATGAGCTGGCGGATTAAAATGCAACATATAAACCACTTTTTTGGGGGGGTCTATATTTTTTGGCAGGTTATCGTTGGACAATTAATGTTCGATAATGATATATTTGTTCTATAAATGTTCAGCTGCTAAGTTTATTTTTTTTTTAGAATTAAGTAAATTCATAAGCAACCATGGAAATAATTGATTGTGTGAGAAAATGTCAACCGCCTTGGTTATTGCCTTTTTTTTTTTTTTTTTAAAGCCTGACCTGAAATAAATATAATTATAGTCTTCCAAAATATAACTGTTTGTTTGGGTTTGTTATGAAAACGAAACGATATTGATCCAAAAATGAAATGCCGAAGAATGGACCATGGGATCAATTGTCAAATTCATGCTCGAAAATTCACCAAAAATATTCATGCTCGAAGAAATATTGTCACCGAGCACAAGTTTTTCCAATAGATCAGTTATAGTAACCCTGGCCCAGTTCACAAGGTTAATTGATTCCCGCAACTAGAAGGAAGAATATAACGTGCTTTAAATATATATTATTATTGTTGACTATGTCCATTTTTTTTACTTAGTCAGATCAGAACAAAGACAATTTAATACTAGTTTCATATGTCATTTAATGCAGACCTAAAAGAATTGACATACAGATTCAGCAATTAGAATTAGTAAGTTCAACAGCCTAGCCATTATTCTCAAGAGTAATTTCAAAATTTGCTACCTCCAACTCTTCAATCAGTTTGTCCAATTTTGAAAAGAAATAGCTGTCTCATCACCTTGACAAATATACTTATGTACATAATTACCATACATTACATTAGTACAATGCAGATGTACATTAAGGACTAACAAATCTACAAAACTACATACACATCTCATGTTTGCTTTGCCAATGTTCATGAAAAGCAAGACTGTGATCTACATCCTACAAAACTACAAAGGAGGTAACATCCAACCAACAGTCCATCCTGAGAGTAAGCCAGCCCCAACAAGACTCAATCCTAAAGCAAATGCAACACCAAATGTTGTTGATGTATCACTTTTTGGCTTGCCTAGCATTTCTTGTTTGGCATTGACAAGTTTTTGCTTTCTCTTGTGTAGTTCTTCAAAGGATATCCATGGAAGAGCCTGTGGGAAGAGACTAGACATTGGTTGATCCTCATTCTTAATCTCAGTGCTAAGAGTTTCCAGCTGCAACAGTTGAAACCAATGCTTATATGCAAAAAGTTGTGAAGCTTGTATAAAAAAGAGTGCAATTATGTGTTCTTTCTCTGCATAAGCCTGTTTTGCTACCTCCTCTGCTTCCCTTGCACGTGTTTGAGAATGACACAGTGCTTCCATAAGTTGAACTTTGCTCCAGTCTCCCTCAAAAACTTGTTCTGTCACACCCTCATGGATGGTGGTGCTATAACTGCAACAAAATTGCATGTCCAACTTATTTGATTATAAATATTTTGTGAGTGAATTATAGCCACTTAAGGTGCTAGTGCAACCAAGAGAACCAACAAATATTAAGAGGAAAATACCTTGAACATTTGTCAGAAAAAAAGTTATTGGATGAAAGCTCCAGCTTTCTATGCATCAATCCTGAATCCAAACTTCCCTTTGTCTCAACAGTCAAATTGGAAAAGGCATTGGATTTGTCTTCCAAGTCAAAAGATGCTGTTTTTACTTTGTCATAACTAATATTGGCACATGGTTGTCTTCTGAGGTACTTCTTTGGAGGAGGAAGGTCACAATTTTCAATATGGTTGAGAGATTTGTGTGAAACAAAGGAAGTTAATTCATCTCTATCAGTAGTTCGCCACCATGGCTGGGAGTTCTCAACTTCAATCCAAGAATAATCTGAATCCAAAGAGAAATCCTTTGTTCGCTTGGACACTGAGAAGCCAACAGAATCAATCTCCATCATCTCATGTTTAGCAATCATATCCATTAGTTCAGGAAATTGTTGAAAATTTTTATTATAAGATGAATCATGGTTCTCATACCTAAAGTGAGCAGCATCTCCTTTACATGTTTTATTTTCATCACTAACTTCAAAACTTTCAACCTTTTCCTCTAATGCTATTAACTGTTCACATGCTACACTTTTTTTAAATCCATTGTTAGGTTGCAAATTCAACCACCATCTTGAGTCATGTGTTAGATTGGAAAATGAAGATTTCTGGTTAAAATGGGTGATATTAACATCAGCATGATCAGATTCATTTTTTGCATTGGCAGGTCCAGCATCAACCAATTTTGATGTTGCACGTGAAGATTGACAACAAGCCAACTTGGGAGCTCTTTTTGCATCTTCTTGGACAGAGCAACGATTAGCAGTTCTCTGCCACAAAGTCCTCACTTCTGCTGCTGCCATAACTTACCTATTCTTTTTTCATAATTTCTGTTGAAAACAAAAAATGTTAGTAGTTCACCATCTGAATCAAATAAAGTCTGCTATGAAAAGAAATACAATGCAGATAATAGTTTTACTCCAATGAAGATAACATTATTGCAGATTGGAAGTCCAAACTCCAAACAAACAACACAGGCATTTTAGCACATGAAGATGATTATGGATTATAAATAATGATTTTCACTTGCTAGGTTCAGTTGAAGGAAATGGGAAATGTATTTGGACATGATAAAGTTAGACTAAGATGAAATATAACTTTATAATTGACCTTGTTCTTATAAATATCCAAATTCACACCCATTTTCCACGTGCTCATATCCCACCAACTCAATCATGCATAGCCTAAAACAGATCAACAGTATAATTGATGATGTTGACTGAACAAGAGCAGCAGCAAGAACATAGACATGTTATAATTTTCTGTTGACAGTTCATTCTTCAGGGAAAGATGAGATAAATGCTTTGCTTTGCATACAAAAGTCAAGTGTTAATCATCAAGCACATAATGCATAGAACTACAAAACCCAGAAAAGGATGGACAGTACCATTTCAAAAGACAATGTACACATTTTAAAGGGAAAAAAAAAAGTTATCAATTTTCACAAAATCGTTACAGAGTTTTGGATTTTCTTCACACCCTCACCGGAACTTTCTCAAAGGGGGCAGAGAGCACATAATACAGAAGTTGCAAAATCTCTTCAAAGGAAGTAGTGCAGTGTACTATCTGAGACTTGGAGTTGAAGATTTATCAAGACATGTGAGAATGATGAAAACCACAACCACCCATGTTCATTACAAGCAAGCAGAGAAAAATCAATCAGCACCCAGATGAAAACACAAAAATGTTGATCACCCAGAACAACACAGTCACTCAAAGAAGCACATGCATCACATTAACATAAGGATATTATAAGTAAAATAGCCATGAGTGACTTACCATATAAAAGTGAAGCATTCAAATGAAGCCTTTGCTTTGCATACAGAAAGTTGAATATCCAAAACAGTAAGATATGATATGATAGAATAGAAGGAAAGGAACCAAA
This sequence comes from Sesbania bispinosa, assembly GCA_026901365.1. NCBI lineage: Eukaryota > Viridiplantae > Streptophyta > Magnoliopsida > Fabales > Fabaceae > Sesbania > Sesbania bispinosa. Next base: position 148,949 of record QLOH01000840.1, read on the forward strand.
AGTGGGGTCAGGGGCGAAGGGAGATATAGATGCAAATTGCAAAAGAATCAAGATTAAGATAACAAATTAAGCAGCAGAGAGAGAAAGTAACGAAGAAGAAGAGAAGAGGGTGTTGTGAGTTGTGAGAGAGCATTGCTTTGCTTGGCTTTTGTGATTGCTTATGTTGTTTTTTGGTTATCATTGTATCACGTCGGTTTCCACAAGATGGTTGCAGAGACAACGGAAGTGGTGTGTGTGGACTGCTATTACGGCGTCGTTTTAGGCTCTCACTTCCGCAGTCTCTGTCAAATGGTGGGGTCCACTCGAATTGACAGGGAATGAATCTTCACGTGAAATCTCAGATGATAAATTTACGTGCAAATTTTGTTATTTTTTATTATTATATAAAAATTTTACACATTTTAAAAAGGATGCATTCTATTCTATTCTAATGAGTGATCATCTTAACATCTCTCAGTCATGACACGTGGCACGTGGCCAAGGTTTGGACGACTGATTGTTTTCCACTTAATTCTCAAAATCAAAAGATAAGAGTGCTATATTTCTTACATTACATTATTAGATTTATGATTTTCCACCAATGAGATTTATTAGTAGTATGAAAAACTAACTTATTGTACTATAGGGACCTACATATTACTAATATATATGTGTTAATTTAAAATTTAGTATGAAAAACTAACTTAATATATGACACGGAAAATATTGTTTAGAAACACTTATAGTTTTTTTAACTTACATTGTATTACATAAGTGTAAGTTACACCAAGTATTACACCGCTGAATAATTTTTTAACAGGCCATTGTATTAAGTAATCTACCATTAAATTGAAAGTTACTATCATATAGATCATACATATAAATTTTTACAATAATCCAAAATTATTTGATATGTTATTGAGATGTCTCTAGATTAACGTTATATATACATTTGAAATATATGAAAAAAATCAACCATTTGATTATCAAGTTGTTAGTGTCAGAAATTTACGAAATTTTATACAAATAATCATGATGATGAATAAACATAATTCAACGGTTGGATTAGTAAAAAACACATTTGATTTGTAATTATCAGTGGTGTAATACTTGTTTTTTTTTGGTCAACTGTAATACTTGTTGTAACTCACACTAGTGTAAGTTAAACCCTCCCCTTATTAAATTATTTGAATTTATTCTCTATTTAATTAGACTCACATATAAAAAATATTTAATAATATAAAACTTGTTAAAAAAATATATTGCTACCATACCTCTTAATATAATAAAATATTATTGATCACGTTTATGTTGGGTACCTGTATAACAATTATTTTATTTAATCACTCCGTAGATGCCTTCAACTCATTTTAAAATATAACTTTAATACTTTTTACATTTTTTAAATAAGAGTTTAATTAGTATACACTGACAGTATAAAAGAATTTTACACTGACATTTAATCATAATTTTTTATTTATATAACTTTTAAAATATTAATTAATAAAATCAACAAACTTATCAAGGGACGTGACTTTCACCAGTAATTTTTCCTATCGAAAATTCATAAGTCATATAGTAACTCATAAGCAAACTCTGCAGGTATACTCTACTTTTTTAACTGTCTTGTAGAAATATGTTTCAATTCTGGAAATCGTCAATAAAATAAATAATCTGTTAATATATTGAACAGTGTCTCTTTACGGTATGGAACTATGTACTATGATATTTCAAACATGCAGATTTTGTCTTTTTATTAAGGCATTGGACCTAAATTACAAAGAGAAATTAGTATATGCAAGTCAGAATTCAAAAATATGACATTTTAGTGTTGGTAAAAAAAAAGAGAGAGATTGTTGTTAATGAAAATAAAAAAATACCGTTTCTTACGGAAAAAAAATCTTTACAAAAACCAATACGAATAATAGTTTTAATTTTTAAATCGTTTTTTAACAATAAACCGACATGATTTCTATAAAAAGACCTGATTACCATTCTTGCCTTTCGTATATAAAAACTTTCGTTGTCCAAAAATTATTATTTAAAGAGAATGATGTACGCAGCTAACGATGATAAAATTGATTTTATATATATAATATAGCTATGTGTGTATAAAAATTAAGTCATTATCTAAACGTTTGGAAATATGTATGTAGAATATAGTAGTCTTTTTTTTATGTGCTAAAAGTATAGTAGTGTTGATGTAAAATATACATTGGACATATGTAGATTTTATCACTAATTAAGCATATGGATAACTGGTAAGGATCATTCCGGTTTAATAAGTGGTTTCTAATTTAAGTTCTGAATTTACAATTATATTAATACTAGGGAGGCATGAGTGTAGTCAGGGAGGCTGGCAGGGGCCACGGTCCCCCCAAATTTTTCAATCTTTTTATCAATTATATAGATTTTACATAAAATATTTTATTAATTATTGATCTGGCCCCCAAAATATTTTGTAAATTTTACAGTATTATCTCTTTATAATTCTTTCATTATTATTTTATAATTTTTTGAAATTTTTAATTTTTCCTTATTTCCTTTTTTATACGTTCTTTATATGAATTGTTTTCCCTTATTTATAGATCATAAGGTTTGATTCAAAATTAAAGAAGATTGTGTTTTATTTGAATGTGATTTTTAGAATTGCATGATAAAAAATAAAAATTTTACAAGAATAAAAAAGAATTTTCTGTATTTTGATTTGAATTTTACTTTTAGAATTAGATAATAAAATAAAAAAATATTTTAATATTTTAGTTTTTCAAAACAATCATGCAACTTCCAAATTTACCCTTATTGTAAGTTTTTTTTTTCGATATCTTTTTTTTTGTAATTCAAACAATATTGTATTCTCCACATTAATAAACCTAAAAATTATAAATGTTCAATAATTATGAGGGGTAAAGATAAAAAAAGATACGAAATACATCTAAAAATTTGTAAAAAAACTTAGAAAAATGACTAAATAAAATCATCAAAAGAATATTGTATAAAGGACTTAATAGAATATTTTAATCCGGCCCCCAATAAAAAAATCCTAGCTACGCTCCTGCAGAGAGGGAGAGCTTTTATGAATTACCACTTATAATGATCCTACTTGACTCAAACAATATTGCCTCTCTCATGAAAAATATACGTGGTTTTGAAAAAAAAATTGAACATTTAGATTTTGAAGACTTGAAAAAATAATAAAATAATAGTTTGATAATAATGTGAACCATAATCATAGCTAAGTGATATTATTTCAAAACTTATAAAAATAAACAATAGTATTAATTATATAGTACTTTATCATTGAGCATGGATCAATTGAAATGAGAAAATATATTGTTAGACAAATTATATTTTAAAATTGATTATATTTTAATAATATAAATTAATATAACAATTTATATTAGTTGATCATTAAAAAAGAAAAAAGAAACATTTATACACTAGAAAATATATATAACAATGGGAGTCAAAATATAAATAATCAAAGAATTTTTTAAAGATTCATTAAATAATATAAATTAGTTTTATTACTTTGAAATCTCTTGAACGACTTTTTTGAAGATAAATTTTTTTACTGTTAGACATAAATTACCTTTATCATTATAAATAAACAGTTTCAAACCACTTAGTGATTTAAATATTGAAACTAACGACATAAAATTGACTGCGCATAATGATATACATAGTAAATTTTATATTAAGTTAAAAGTTCAACTATAATGAAAAAATGATTAAACATGTTATGTACAATATTTTTTAAAATTTTATGTAAATAAGTTATATATTAATAAGATTTAATTAAAACATAAATATCTCAAATCCATATTATGTAAATAATAAAATATTTGAAAATTGTGGACTCAACATGAGAACTAACATGGATTGAGCTGCATTTCAATCACAGCCTTTACGTTGGTGGTGGGTCAACTCAAATTAAGTTCATTATTGAACTGTGTTCTTGCCCATTGTTTTATTATGGTTGCGGTTGATAATCACAAATCACAAATTACAGTGGGTTGATAGGAAAAACGGTGCATGCAATTAGGTTATGGACCACAATGGTGATCCACGTTTCAGTGTCTCACTTTAGGTTGGTGAGAATATGAAGAAAAAATGAATATTCAAGGTTGGTTGGTGAATCTAACAACTAGCTAGCTATTTACTCTAAGCATATTCTTTTTTGAGAGCGGGTTTTCTTTCTCTCCCTGTATTTTTCTTTTAAGTAAACTAGCACATCGATCCCTTAACTTTTAGGGTATCATGCAGTTTTTTTTTGACTTTTTTAAAATAGCATTTTAGTTCATACTTTATTAAAAAAACATGCACTTTAGTCCTTATTTTATTAAAAATATGCACTTTAGTCCTTAACTTTATTAAAAAAATGCGCTTTAGGGACTAAAGTGTATGTTTTAATAAAGTAAGGGACTAAAGTGCTATTTTAAAAAAGTTAGGGACGAAACTGCATAGTCCCCCAAGAGTCAGGACCGATGTGCTAGTTTATTCTTTTATATATATATATATATATATATATATAATCCATTATGTTTTTTTTAAGGATAAAATCTAAATAAAATAAAGCAACACTTATTAATAAATTTGGTTTAATTATACTTTTAATTCATCTAATTTATATTTTATGTAATTTTGGTTACTCAAAGTTTTTCTAATCGATTAAGTTTTTTTACTTTAAAAATTAAACAAATTTGATTCTTTTGATAATTTTTTCTACCTAACAGCCTCAAATCAATTCAAATACTTGAGTGTTATACTTGAGTGTTTATAATAAATTTGAAATATGAAATAATTTTAAAGGTTTTAAAAATTAAAAATTGAGTAAAAAATTGTAGAATACAATATTAGGGTTTTAATTAAGAAAATTTTGAAATTTTTTATTTTAGATTAAATTTGACATTTTTGTTTGTGAGTTTCAAAAAAGTTAAATTGATTTAATCTATGAAAATTTTGAATAGACAATAAGAATTTGAAAATTTTAATAGAAGGAAATTGATGGAAGAAATTAATTATAGTAATTAAAAAAAGAATGACAAATTTTGGTCAAAAATTTTATGGGGGATCAAAATCATATATTGATTATAATAAAGGGACTGAAAAATGTAGTTAAACTAATAATTTTTGTTAATTTTTCTCAACTTTCTTAACAAGATGGTTTGAAAAAAGCTTTAATATTCTTTTGCCTTTTCGAGTGATATAATGTTTGAAGGACGATATTGACACATTTGTCAAGTATCACTCCATATAATACTAATACATGACAAAAGTATTAGAAATATTATTTTTTAAATAGCAGTACTTGTCGATGGACTTTATAAAATGTCACATGAACAAGCAACTTCGGTGACTTAATAAATTGTTTGTCACATACAAATTATTTAGATCAAGAGAATTTAAGAGAAAAGAAAATTGGGGAAATGGTTTCTACTGTTTGGTTGTGAATGAGAGATAGGGCAGAGGGAAAAACCATGTGACACCCATTGAAAATTCCTTTTCATTGGTTTTGATTAGGGATAAAATAAGTTAGGCCTTAGGCTCTTAGAGCCTAAGGCCTGATTCGTCTAAGACCTAGTTTGCTTTACTTTGTTAATAAAAAGATCAAACCAATACTTTTTTAAAAAGTCTTTTAATTAAATACGTTAGAATTGGACTTCTTAAGGCCATTAGTCTATAAGCCTATATAGGGTTATTTAATGAAAGGCCAAACTCATTTAAATACACATAGGAGTGAAAGTAGGCCGAGTTGAGCTAGGTTTTGTAAAGCCCAAGTCTGGTTTACTTTATATTTTCGTGGTCCAAGTTTGGTATGTTACCTGTGTCATAGGTTATTTTTTTCAGGCCTGACCTGGTTTGTTAGAAAGTCTAGTTTGGCCTATTAGCATGTTTAAAAACTTGTTTCATATTATGATCTTTAAATAATTCAATAGACCTATCTTTAAATAGGCTATATGTTTAAGGACTAATAGGCTTAATTTTTAATAACGTAAATGTTACTGTTATGAGCCTTTAAGGGTCTGTTTGGTTTGCATTTTCATTTCCTATTTCTATTTACTGTTTTTTGTTTTCTGAAATTTTACAAAGGAAAAACTGGAAATGCTGGAAACAAAAAATCGTCGTTTCCAACATTTCCAGTTTTTCCTTTGCAAAATTTCAGAAAACAGGAAACAGAATGGAAACAGGAAATGAAAATGCAAATCAAACAAACCCTTAAATAAGCCAACATGCCTATCTCTAAATAGACCAACATGAAAAATTAAAAGAGTTATATATTATTATATTATTTATTATATATAATATATTTATATTTTTATTAAAAATAATATTATTTATAAATAGGCTGGTCTGCCAAGCCTAATTGACTTGTTAAAAAGTCTAAGCCCGACTTATTTAATTAAAAAGTCTTTTTCAAAAGCCAAACCAAGTTAAGCTTTAACTAGGCTAGGCCATAAGCCCCCGACGTACGGTCTGACCTATTTTCACTCCTACTTACTCGATTCACTAATAGACATATTAGCCCGTAAGCCTATATTGACCTATTTAGAGATAGGTCGATGGGCCTATTTAAAGGCAATATGAAATATATTTTTAATTAGATTAATAGGCCATATTAGGCCTAAAAAAAGGCAAATGACATGGAACAAATTTAGGGCATTAAAAGTAGGTCAACCTTCTTGCTTGGCATATTTGCATCCCTAATTGTGAGAAAACTCATGTAGATAAAGAGATTGACTATTTTCCATACCTACCCTTTTGTCCATCATTCTAAATGTGTTCAACCCTAACTCCCGGTACAAACTTCACATATTTCCATCTACATTGTTTTTCATTTTTGTTTCTTATTTTTAAAGTTTTGGACATGAAGCAGTAAAAATAACTTTGTAAGTTTATATCAATTTCTATATGTTCTGTGCAAAACTCTGAAACAGGAAATAAAATACTAAAAACAAATTGACATTCTTTACAATTAAAACTAAAAAGCAGGAAATGAAAATAGAAAATATTTTCTAATTCAAAAAACATTTTCTGTTATCATTTCTTATTTTTTAGTTTTAATTATAAAGAAGGACAACTTGTTCTTTTTCATTTTATTCCATATTTAGGAGTTATGTAAAAAAAAACAGAAATAAATACAAAGTTACTTTCACTGTTTTTTATACAAAACTTTGATATGCACAATATACTTACAATTGTACATAATGCTTTTCAAATAGACTAACAATTGTTTTTTACAAATACATATACTTGTTTTTATTTTTATTGATGACTTTTTAATTAATAACTTCAACTAACAAAATGTAACATAAATGAGTTTGTTTTGATTTGAACAAAATTTAGAAATTTTATCACGAGAAAACACAAATGTCCAAGTTTTCTTAACTAGACATGTCAACAACCTTGCAGTACAGAAGCAACCTTCGAGTCATTCCAAGAGGGCTTAAGCAAGAAACACTCAAACAGAGATTACCTCATGGGATGTCCACCTAGGATTAAAAGTTGGCAAGCGTGGGGAGTTCTGCCAATCCTTTTTAGTCATTTTCTTTCGAATCTTAAACCACCCTAGACAAAGGTTGGTATGTTTCTCATCTTTGATTACTGTTATCCTTGAAAAAGTTAAAAAGCTTTCGCCTACCAAAAGTTATGAATAAATGACACAATTCCTTAATATATACAAGTTTCGGGGCATGACTACAAATGTACACAAAAACAAAGCTAAATAAAGGGACCTAACAGACATTTAGCCCGAACGGGACCTCTGTTTGTCGTATATATAAATGAATGACATGCTTCAAACATATAGACACAAAAAATACGACTAATTTTTCACAAAAATCTAGCTAGGCTTCAGATATTCATATATTCATAGAATTCTATCAGGCCACTGACTGAAGTTCTCTACTATGCAGAAAGAATGACTAGAATCAAAATGAACCCATCCATTCTGTTCAAAGAAGCAAAAGGTTCACTAGCATGAGATGTTCATGTGCTGCGATGGATTGCTGGCCAAAGTTAGGACTATTTCCTGTCCCAGATGAAGTTATGCTCTGCCTCTTGTATATCTGAACATACCAATGAAGACTTCTTTTCAAAATAGATAGTGGCTTTGGCAATGTGCATATTTCTTAATGCAAGTTGTAAAAGTCAGGAATCCAGAAAATGATAACCACCTCTCACTGATGACCACTTTTATGAAGGCATTTGCAGCATAGTAGAGTTTAACATCAGCAATAAAGCATCTCAGAAGTATCATAACTCATCTCCATAGCCATGCAGGTGACTGTTTAGCCGTACCAGCTTTACAGTTCCATCCCCACCACATGTTAAAAAACCATCTGAAACAATTTGTATGTCGGTAACTCCAGCCTGTGACAATTTAAGGTAACAGTATTAGTGTTTGAACATTTGTGTCTAATAAACTATCTATTTGCTTTAGAAAAAAGATACATTGGCACAATTCATTTAGCTAAAAACTAATTGTGTTAAGAAAAAGTCATTGAATCTGACATAATACAACACCCCAGAGCGTCAGCTCTAAAGCAGCTATGATTCTCAGTCACCAGGCTCTGGTGATGTTGGGAGAGTCTGTTATGTAATTGGTGTTAACTGATTCAAAAACACAAGATTTTAATACGCAAGTGAGAAAAGAATTACCCGAACAACACCACCAAATCCACGAGCGCTTGACTGCAGAAAGGTGTGCTTTTCATGTATCTTTGACCAGTGATGTATTAACTTTGAGCTCTGGGCATCCCACAGCTTGACATCTCCATCTGTGCTTCCAGTCAAAAACAAGCTGGTGTTTGGGATGGTAACTATTTTTGTGACACTCCCTAAGATCATAAAAAATTTAAGCAGATTATTAGATAAAGAATAAAAGATAATTACCAATGAAATAGACTTTCTTTACCTGAGTGAGCCTTTGGAATATACCAAAGTATCCCATCTACATTCGGGTCCTTGTCACTAGTCAAAGATGTTATAGAACTTTGCCCAATGCTATCAGCACGCCTGTGCCTTTTAGCCTTTCCAGTAGCTATATAGCGGAAGTCATGAACTCCAACATCACCGCCTTTACCACCAGTCACAATAAGAGGGGAAACAGAACCACTTCCAAAATGATTATCAAATACAGAAAGGGAGCGTGCACCACCTTCACAAGACAAGCAAAGTTTAGTACATAAAAATATGTGAGCCAATTTCCATAAATAACACAGGACAAAAGCCTTTGTTTGCTAGGGAAAAAAAACCAAGATATAAATCTTAGAATGTAATCACCCTTCATAAAGAAATATAAAAAAGTAACAAGTCAATATATTCAAATCTAAATTATGGCCTATAGCTCATCCAGATCTTTCCTTAAGAAATATTTCAGCACTAAAAATTGCATTTTTCATTGACAAGATGCAAACCCCCAACCCTCCTTACCAAGAAGAGAAGTTTTTTTTTTCTTTAAAAAAAAAATTAATCATGTTATATGTTGTGATTCCACCCCAATTTTAATCAATTATTTATATATATATCCTTGAAAATTCAATGGCTCAATCATGTTACATGTTTGATATAAAATCAATGAGTGCTTTCTGCAATAATTAAACTTTTAGGATAATTAGTTCATAAGAAAGTATCAGACTTCATAACCAAATAGTCTAGAGTTTGACACCTATTGCCCTCATTCTTCTATTAAAAAAGTCAAATTTGAGAACAGGTCCAAGTGACCTATGCATTGACCATGCTTCAAGCCCAAAAGACTATTGCGTGAGGGGGCATGTTAGACATAAAATCATTCATGTGCCATTACCCAATAGCTTAAGCTTTTGGGGCAATTAGTTCATGACATTTTAGAGATGTTATAAAAATAAAAACTATTCATGTACCTTCACCTAACGATTTAAGCTTTTGGGATACTTAGTTCATGACATAGTATCACGGCTTCTATAATCAAATGGTTTAAAGTTTGATTTTTGCTGCCCTCACTCTTCTAAATAAAAAAGTTTAAATTGAACAAAAAGTAAGTGGACCTTTGCATTATCTATACATTAAGCTCCAAGGGTTCTTGCATGAAAGAGTATGTCAAAGGTGCTATAAAAATATAAACCATTTATGTATCTTCACCTAAATGCTCAAGCTTTTGGGATAATTGCTTCATGAAACATAAACATTATACATCTAATTTAGAGAAAGACCTTCATGGCATAAAATGGAAGCTCGAGAAGTTGTAGGTGGAGCTAAAGTATCCCATATGACCACATTAACACCATTAGAACTATATCCAGCCACAGCTATTATTGATCCACTTGAAGAAAAGTATGTGACATCCCTGAAATTAAACATAGAATAGATTAGCAATAACATAAGAATTAATTGAAATATAAATATTTATTAAGGAGAAAAATAATAATGAAACATACCAACAAAACATAAAGAGAGAAATTAGTTGAACTCCATCCTAAACATGAATCACATGGTTAATACATCAGTCCTGAATAAGGATGATGTTTTCTTTTTAAGCATAGTTCTAATAACAAGTTGTCCTGAATCTATCCTTGTCTTTCATCTCTGGAATCTGGATGGTCAAGAGTACTAGAACAACCATGTAGGATAACAAATATGGGAAAAAAGCCACCCCATAGGGAAAGCAAACTTAGAAAGACAACTGTTTACACTTTACAGTGCTGACCAGAGTGTGAAAAATAACTCTTAAATTTTATAGAAATTTTGTTGATGCATAAATTGATTCAACAGTTCATTCCCGAACACAGCTTAAAGTCAAAAGGCAACTACAATCATAACTGAAAGTTCAGAAAAGCAAAGAACATACGATGCATGACCGTTAAAGCAGAGGGATGATTCTGTTGGACGAACATTGCTCCTTCCTCCTACCTCCAGCTGCCACGTGCACACAGTTCCGTCTAATGCAGCACTGGCAAAATGGTGTCCAAAGTGGTCAAACTGTAAGGCTGAAATTGACGCAAGAGCATAAGGTGGAGGGACATTGGCAGCAGGCAGCACTCCATATGTAGCAGTAGCTTTGTCCTTATTGAACTGCATTTATAATGCTTCTCATTAGCCATAAGCTTGCTTGATGGAAACATTGACTACATGCAATTAATTAGCTGGACTAGAGTAATCTAGATATTATATATCCTGAATTATATACATAATAACTTTCTTCGTTTTTTTCTGCACAGTGGAGGTGTTACAATGCCAGTGTTAGAATTAGCCACATGTTGTTTTAAATTAGTAACAGCTAAATAATAATTAGCTGTCAATCCCTAATTAGTTGCTAATTAGGATTAGATTTAGCAATCATGTTCTTATGTATTTATTACATAAATATTATAAATACAGCATGTGTGGTCTGAGTAAAACACACAGAAACACACAGAATTTCAAATTCACCATGGTATCAGAGCGGTACCATCCACCGTGACCTGTTTCATCACTTTTCCGCTGCCGAGTTCCCAAGTTTGGAACTTTGTTCAGGTTCAAACCCTCTTCCGCCGTTGACACCATTGTCTAGTGCCATCAGTCGCTCTCCTCAGCCGTGTAGTCTTTTCCGGCACGTTTTCGACATTTCCGGACGTTTTTCCGCTATCTTCAGCCGCTGCCGCCGTCTGCCACCGCCGGAGACGGCAACGATTCCGACCAGCGACCACACCGCTGGAGTCGCCCCTCTTAGACGAGACCAACGCTGCCAGAACCGCCTCGAACGGCGTTTTGACGCGCTCACACGCGCCCTATTTTCGCCGGCGCGTTTTTCTGTTGCCAGCCTCCGTCTGCCGTGCGTGGCAGCGCGTCCGGCCACCTTTCTGGCCGATCTCACTGCCGCCGAACTCGCCCTTCCGTCCTCTATCCCGATCTGGGCATTGTTTGTCTAGTTCATGTCCGGTACTCGGGTCCTTTCTACTTTGGATGCGTTTTCTCTCCCATTTGTCGTTACCCATGATTTTTCAAAACCTAGAAATGTATCTCGAGGCTACCCAGAGCAATCTTCCTGGCCCCGTGGCTTTCCCAGTGCAATCTTCCTAGCCCGTGGCTTTCCCAGTGCAATCTTCCTAGCCCGTGGCTTTCCCAGTGCAATCTACCTGGCCCCACGGTTTCCCAGTGCAATCTTCTTGGCCCGTGGCTTCCCAGTGCAATCTTCCTGGCCCACGGCTTCCCAGTGCAATCTTCCTGGCCCCACGGCTTCCAGTGCAATTTACTTGGCACCACGACTTTCCAGTGTTATCTGGGCCCGCGATTTATTATCTTCACTATTGTTAATATCGGTATATTTGTAACAAGCTTAAAGCTTAGTAAGCTTTAGCTTGAGGGGGAGTGTTAGAATTAGCCACATGTTGTTTTAAATTAGTAACAGCTAAATAATAATTAGCTGTCAATCCCTAATTAGTTGCTAATTAGGATTAGATTTAGCAATCATGTTCTCATGTATTTATTGCATAAATATTATAAATACAGCATGTGTGGTCTGAGTAAAACACACAGAAACACACAGAATTTCAAATTCAACAGCCAGCATGGAGATTTAAAACCTATGATCTTCGGAAAAAGAATCAAATAATTAAAGAATCTACATAGCAAGATAAAAGATCAACTTTTATCTTCAATTTTGAAATCAAATAATTAAACGACGGTGCCATATACAAAATAACCTAGTTTAACAAATCATGAGGTAATGACACCCTCCTCCCTAGTAACAGAAGAATTGTATGTGCAATTGGCATGGAGCTTGAACAGTAAACATGCAAACATAAACCATAGGACACGTCAGCCATCAAAAAGCATAAGAAACCATAAGATAAAAAGGAAAAAGAAAAGCTGTCTCTACATTTGTCCATAAAGATACAAGCAAAGTCCGTCACATCTATCATGTATGTATAGCAACTAAAGATTTTCTTACCTCCCACAAGTAAATGCGTGTATCACTTGAACCAACCAAGAAGAAAGGCCTCATTGGATGACTACACAAAGCCCTGGTACTTGTGTTCTCCAAAGTGGCAGGTGGATCAACAAAATCTTCAAAGTCTTGTTGAATTTCCCAACCGAATCCAGAGGCACCAATACCAGTATAACCTAGTATTCCTAATGCTCCATCACCAGTCAAGTCTCTGCTGAGCCAGGCTGAAGAACCCACACCAACAGTTGCTCCCCCCAGACTGAGGTGTGCCCCTTTCTTGCTCCCAAGGCCTACACCAGGAGAAAGGAATGTTGGAGCAGGGGTGGATTCTGAACCTGCCCATCCATTTTGCGGCCAATCAGCCTTGGTCCACAAAAGGTCTGATTCACTACTAAAAGGAATCCCATCTTCCAGATGAAAGAATACTACACCCTGAATTAGATAAGATGAAACACAGACATTTATATACTTCTCTGTATATTTAGATGTTGAATGATAAGATTTCTATAGTGTCAGCTTGAATGCAATAAATTTAACATAAGTCCATCTAAGACAAGGACTAAGTATAATTGTAAAATAATTATAATTGCAAAAACTATAATGACAATAAACATATGTAATAATCATTACAATCTCAATAAAATACCATATCCATATTTTTATTTACATAATACATTGGTCCATTGGCTAACAGTTGACAAAAAGGGTGAAATTTCGTAAACAAAAAAGTTGGAAATATTCCAAAATTAGCTTCTTCACATCCTATATTCATGTTTATGTGGACCACAGCCATATGCTATACATTGGAAAAACTAACCAATAGCACAGCTCAGGAAGGTCCACAGACAAGACAACAATTGCCTCATGATATCCTGAATATCTTTTAAAGTATTTATGTAAAACATGGATTCTATTTCTTTTTTAATCCACTCTCCCTTTCAGACAGCTATGTGAGTTTCAAGTTACTATGCTAGCGGTGCTTCACCCAAGTTACAATATTTCCTATCTACTTTTAACCTAAACATATATTTTTATTGTGCTTATGATTATAGGTCCGCTTTGATATACTCCCAAGTATATCCAGAAGAATAGAGTAAATATGAAACAACAACTTCTTAACCACTGTACCTAATTTTGTGAGAGAATGATTCAGGAAAGGGAATAAGATGATCAGTTGTACAAAAATAAGTTTGTCAAAACTATAGAAGTTAATAGAGGAGGATAAGGCATGAAACCTTTTGAAGATAGATAGATAATGTTATGCATTTCCTTTATGTTTCTTAGTATACATAACTTTATTGGCAACCATTAATCTCCTCCTTGATGAATAATTTTAAATGAATATTTTTACTTGTTAATTCAATTTTATTAAGTTAATATTTACAAATACTTAAAAATAGAGTCATTCAAAATTAATTTTTTATACTTTAATTTTAACATTATTCATTTAAAAAAAAATCAGATCATCAATTCATTGTATTTCTCTTCCGCTACTGAATATAATTCTTGGCTCCACCTTCAATGCCCACCCATAACAAAAGACTGAACACTGAACTCTGGGCCTAAGGAACAATAGAAAGTTACTAGCCAATGAGTAAAGGATTGAACAGAAACCACACCAAATGCCCACAGGTGCATATAACTATACAATATTTTCTGCATAAAAATGCAGGCAGGTGAATGGTTTTATTTAAAAAAAATCGAAAGCCTCAGAATAACAGTAATTTGAGAGGACAAACCTTCCGGTTGCTAGCAACTGCAGCTTCCTGTTGATCAGTAGAGTTTATACACAGTGCCTGCTCAAACATAGCATCAATGTCATTCTTTTATATACATATGTGTGGCCATGTGAAAATGATTAAATAGAATGGATAATCACCTCCAAAAGTTCTCCATTTCTCTTATACATTTCTTTGCGACTCTGGAAAACTGCAATATTCATACAATTTATATCTTTCTGGTTGGATCTTGCAGAAGCATGGCCACTTAGAGACATTCCTTTAACCGGAGATCCAACTTCATGATTAGAAGATCTAGTGCCAAGTTTACATTCATCATCATGTGAATCATCAGTTTTATGTAATCCTGTCATAATTACATACAGGTCATTCCATCCTTTGGCAGGCTTATGGTCTAAATCCTTTAACCAATTCAGTTTTTCCTGCGCAAAGCAATCAGATATCAATTTGGGATCAGCACAGTGATCCCATAATGACTGATGAACTAAATAGTTATCTTTCCCGTTCATCAGATCCCAAACATCCAGGTTTTGGATCTGATTGGATTCCGATTGGTTTGTTTGTTTTAACCACTCAAGAGTCATTACATTTGAATCATTCTCCAATTTCTGCCACAGAAATTCCACAAGTTGTTTAACATGATAAGAAGAAATGTGAGTAACTGTTGTCATCAGTAAATCACATAAACTAAATGAGACTAATTGAATCTGCTCTGGCAATCTGATGCTATCAGAATCCATATTTATGAGATTAGAGTGCCCACAAGCATATTTTCTGTCGAAAGAACCAGACAAATTATCATCTTCAAGTTTAGCAAGAACCAAATTCAAATTAGATATCATGAATCTAGACATAAGCTGCCACAAGCAGGTCCCTAAAATCTTCCATCTTTCATCATCAGGAACTGAATGCTTTACATCCGCAGCTAGTTTATCTTCAGCACATTTGGATACTTGGAGGTTTTCTATATTAGTTATGGAAGAATTTTGAGCCAACAACTGTGAAATTTTTGGTATAAGCTTCTTCAGATTCACCATATCAACCTCATAAGGATTACGGCCATTAGCATGTGCATTCAAGAAAGGTCGCACCATCAATAAAAGAGCTTCTGAGTTTCGTCGAAGCCAAGCTAGTGAAAAATATGAATAATACTCAAAAAAATCAAGGATATCAAGATGTTTTTTTATCAGATCTTTGCTAATAGAACTCAAATGGATCCTCAAAATAGCTCTCAAATACCATAATGAAATCAGAAGACCTTCAGAGTGACACTGTGAAGCATCTGAAAACATAGATCTACTCTCAGTAGATGCACCTTTCTCAAGAAGAGCTGAATTTCGTTGAGAATATTCCATACTGCAGGCAGAAAAAAATCTTGAATACAAAGAGGAGATTTCTTCTGCAGTCTTAAAGAGGGGTTTAAACAGAGAGTGATATAAATTGAAAACATCAAATATATCACTCTTCTTTTGAGACATTTCTCCTTGAGTGCATCCATCTGTCATATCATATCCAATGTACAATAATCCATGATGGCAGAGTAAGATTGAAATCTGCAGAAAGGGGAAATTAGAAATAGAGTGATCCCTGGAAATCTATTGATAACAAAGGTCTCACACAAAAAAAATGGTAAAAAAAAAAACCGGAATAGAAAAGCATACCATACTGATAAGACAGCTCGGAGCCAATAAAAACCTCTGTTCAAATAGGGCAAGCCCTGTGTATAACCTTTGTTTAAAACTTTCAACTGATTTCTCATATTGCATCATGTACTCATCAGAATAAGAGGCTTCCCCATTAGATTCTGTAGGAGTGTCAGGCCAACTTGGATGCTCTCTTATCAATTTTGATAAGTAGCAAAGTGCCAAATTCAATTTAATCTGGAACTCTAGATGTACAGATACATCAGCAGACAACCAGTTAGATGATTTTCTTGGCAAAGGCTTTAATGTACTGGACAGCACATCATGTCCATCACCCAATTCACTCTCTTGATCTGCAGTCCCAAGCATGCTAAGTGAAGATGAGAAATGCTCCAATGCCTCAAGCTTGAAACAAGAAAGCATTACAAATAATTACTAACCAGAAACATAGGTAGAGTATGCACAGAGATATAATGTCATATATTGGCATTGCACAATATCTCTGCATGCACACAATACTTTGGGCATAGACAAAGCAGCGGTGATTAATCTAAAATTAACTTGATGAATAACAAAATCAGTTCAAAAAAAATAAGAATTTTAGAGCGGTTTAAAAATTCTTAGAAAGAATTTGATTAAGCATTTGCAAGGATGTAGACAAGAATTTCTTTTAGAAAGGATTATTCTATAAACAAGGCAATAAGACACTAACTTCTCCACTTTCAATAGCGGGGAAAAAGTCAAGCACACCTAAATATAGAACTATGAAAGGTACAATAAGCATACCTCAGATGAATACAAAGTGCACAAGTACATAGTTTTCAGGTCAATCAGCCCAAGATAAACAGAGTTTAAGACACATTCAACAAATGGCAGGAGTTTTAACATGATACCTTGAATTGGTTAGATATGCTTGTATTTCAAGCTTACTCATTTTTAAAGTACAATTAGAAAACTCAAATAATTGCGTACTATGTAAAATATACTTACAGGATTACCGCATCTTTTTAGGGCAGTAACTGTCATCAAAGTTGCCCATCTTAAAAGGATAGTAGAATTTTGCTCTCCTACAGCATTCCGCATGCTATTCTTTGTTGCTAGCATTTGGCAATAAAAACCAACAGTAGGGTCCAGAAAAGGACCACAATTGGACATGATGGTGGACTCCTGAGCCACAGGATTTACTGAAAACTCTAGCATTCTATGAAAAGATTGATAGTAATTACCCATTTCCCACTGCAAAACAAGGAGAGTTAGTTACATCTAGGATCAAGTACGAAAGAAGCCATTGCAAGCAGAATATAGCAAAATGTATTCATGGATAAATTGGATGCAAATATTCAGGGCACCTCCATCTCTGAGCTTCTAGAAAAATACATCAGGTCAACCTGACTGAAAGTAATCAGATTGGCCCAATTTCAGCTGTGGCCCTTCTCTAGGCTGAGAAGAAAATATATTAAGTAGATAGGACCAGCCCAATTTCAGCTAGTAATTGACCTTTTGAATTTCAGATTTGGATTGGGTGCAGTCACAAAATCACGCAGTCACTACAGTCATCCAATGTTAGCTGTCCGGTGAAGATCGGACAGCTCAGATGTCGAGGTGAGTTTTAAATTCGATTTAAACATCTCGGCATCTGAGCCATCGAACTTCATCAGACAGCTAGCATTTGATGACTGCAGTGACTGTGTGATTTTGTGACTGCACCCAATCCAGGTCCCTGAATCCTGGTCTGGGCTGTGAAAGAAAGAAAAAAAAGAATATATATATCATAATGAGAAGAAATATGAGCTACAGTTGTCAGTAAATCACATAACCTAAATGAGACCAATCTAATCAGCTCCAGCAAGCATATGCTATCAGAACCATATTCATGAGAGAAGACTCCATATGAGCATATTATCCAGCAAGAACCAAATTCAAATAATGCCATGAATCTAGACATATGTTGCCATAATCAGTTCCATAAAATCTTCCACTTCTCATCATCAGGAATTGATTGCTTTATACCCACATGTTAATCTTCTGCAGTATGCACCTCTAGATACTTGGTTTTGTATATTACTTATGAAAGAATTTAATAAAAATATAGCATTTTATAAAAAGATTGATAGTAATTACTCATTTCCCACTGCAAATCAAGGAGAGGTAGTTATACTAAGGATAGGAACATGTACCAAACAAGCCTTATTAGCAGAATATAAATATATGTTTTTATGGATAAATGAATGTAAATATTTTGGCACCTCCAGAAGGCTTGCCAGCCAGTAGTCTCCTTTATCAATCGCAGATGGAAGTATATACTTTTTAATTAGGTGATGCTCCAATGGTCCACCATGGCCCTCAACAAGGCGACAAATGACTAGTGCAAGCTGTTCATCCCCAAGGTTCTTAGCACAAATATTTATAGCAGAAGAATGATCACCTCCAAGCATAAAGAAAGCAATTGCTAATTCCAGCTGATGCTTTCCCAGTAAGACATAAGCATTTTTTAAAGCAGCAGCTTTATTTTTCTCATCCTGTAATCAACTTATTATAATTATTTCAATGACTTAATACCATAAACATGATAAAACAAATGCATGTAGGACAAGGAAATTTGACATTTACTCTCTGTTGAAAAAAATACAAATCTACATGACTCTATCAGTCAGTAGTCCCTTGATAAATGAAGAAGGGAGGCATTCAAAAAATACACTATGCTTGCATGTGTGTAGTCAGACAATTTACCTGAAAATTGCGTGAAAGAAAACCCACTAAAGGCTTGTCCTTTTCATCCTTACTGATTTTGAAAAGGCCAGCCAAAACTTGAATTCTATTCAGTGCAATATACAACAATGCACAATCCTTAGGATTTCTGTTTTTCAAATATTGTGCTCTTGCCAATTTCTCCATCTAGAGTTAAGAGGAAGAAAGGAAGTATTTAATTTCTGAATTAGAAAAAGAGTAATAAACAATGAAATATTCTGAGTTCTGACAAAAAATAATCAACAGATGATAATCACATAAACAAAGGCTACATCAATAATTTGTGAAATGAAAATTTTCTTTCCATGTGCTAATTTTCCAAAGCTGATGAGAAATCCATTTTTTCTTGCAACATCATGCAGTCAGTATAAATTAAGAGCATCAAAGTGATTGAAGAGAAGAAATGAGAGAGAGAGAATCAGAGAAACCAAGCATTACCCTTGCACGCAATTGAGGAATATTAGCATACCAAAAGCCCATGCCCAAAGCACGCATTTCTTGCCATGATGGTTCATTGGGTATGACAGAACCAAATAAATTTTCTAGGCTATCAGAGTGGTGAGCCCACACGAACAACCTTGAGTTAACTAGCAACTCTTCCAAAGATGCAGCTCTAGCAAACTTTCGTTGGAAAAGAAGTTGCTGAAACCTAAATGCAACCCAAAACCTACAAAGAAAAGTTTAGAAAGTGCATCACTATCATGTACAAAAAGCAACCATATATACATCGGGTCCTACCATCACTGCCACGTGTTTTTTAGCTATATAAATCATCATCTGAGTTCATATTTCATAATTATCATATGCTGTGGCATTCCATAGTTTTGCAGTTCCACAACCATTTATTTAATAAATTTTGACATGTGAAGTGTGAACAATAAGATTTATAGGTTACAAATCATCATTTGAGTTCATAATTATCATTTGCAGTGGCACTCCATAGTTTTGTGGTTCCACAAGCATTTATTTAACAAATTTTGACATGTGAACAATATGATTTATAGATTATTGAATCTCCACTGTAAAAATACTAACAGAATACATAGTTCTTGAAGGGGCAGAAGACACATGGCTCTGATGTCTCAACAATATAAATTAGATGATTCCATAAGCATGGCATGCTGTTGATGGTAACAGAATTTTTTGGAAAATCCTGACAATGTATGAAGTAAACTTAAAAATTTCCAACTCTTAGTGCTAGAATAATTAGACACTATATTCTTCCTTTGCTTCTTTTAGTCTGAATTTTATATATTATATCAGCCATTTTCATGAAGAACAGCAAACATGCATCTTTTTAATAGCCAAGAAACCCCCTCACAAATGGTTAACAATCTGCCCAGGCCCAACTGATGGCCCTTAAAATGAGTCCCATGTGCCAGCATATTAGTTCCACGATAGCTCGTGAACTTATAATTAAATAATTGTCATACAAACATATTAGAGCGTGGATCATATTAAACTTAAAAGACATCCTGGAACAAGGTGACCTCAGGTGCTTTGCCATTGAAGTTCAAATGCAATAACCATAATACAAAGTAATCAGAATTATGAAATAACCAAGCTATAAATGTCTCCGGATGTAAGCTTAGGTAGTTCTCCAATTGTATATTCTTATATACATTCGTTTCCACATGTGTCTAATTAAGTCGAGTGGATGATCTTTCAAGAGGCTCCAAGTTTTATTGCAGACATTCACAGGAAAATCTTCAAGTCAAGATTTCATATACTTGGATATGTATTTTGTTCTCTACTCTCAACTTTCCATCATGGATTTTATTGATATAATATTTTCTAGTTTGCTATCTATCCTGGGCTCCTGGCCCATTGCAGGATGTCATTGTACACAATGGCTTTGATTGGGAAATGCTTAATTGGTATCTTTCAATAAATTTTACTTATCACTTACCTAAATGAGGGGGAAAAAACAAAAGAAAAAGTCAAAGGAATATTTAACAGAAAACCATATAAATATTGAGTAAGTTCAAGAATACCTTCGCCCAGGTTCATCAAGGCTTTGATATGCAGAAGATGAGTCTGAGCTACTAACTTCAATGAGCAAATCAATGATTGCAAGAATCTCTGTCTTCTCTATGTTGATCAAAAGGGATAAATCAGGAAAATTCTCAAGAGATTCAATAAAGCCAGTAAGCTCAGATCTTGTTGAGGTGGTAATGCTTTTATTTTCGGCACTGGAACCTGATTGATATGGAAACTGGATCAAGCTACTTGGAGCCTGTGAAATTGATGTGAGTGAAGCAGCATCCCCACTCCAACGGAATCCCTTATCTTGGGAACTTTTTGATATTTGACCTTCTAGATAATTTGACAATATGATATTTGGAAGACCATTCCTTTTGGAGACGTGTCTCTTTTTAGGATCACCATTAGAAGTCAGGCACTCAACAAGATGCCTCACAGCTACATAAGCACGTTTCCAGATGCCTGAAAAACATTAAAAAAAATAATAGTAAAACATGAACAATATGATATATTCCCATTACATGCTTGAGTAAATTAGTTGAGTCATCAGTCAACCCGAAAGAGAACAATTTACTCAACCATTACCTGAGCTTATATTAGTAAGTAGTACATCAGGGTGATAAGTTGGCAAAGATCCACTGATTATCTCAGCTACTTCTAAGATGTTCCATAAACCAAACTTGGTAAAAAGTTCTGATTTTAATTGTTCCTTGGCCAGAAACAAACTACTGGATAGGTTATTATCCTTTATATCAATTTTGATGGACTGCTTGGAATAACAATCTGCACGACTGTCTCCAGTTGACAGTTCTCTTAAAGCACCAATGTCACAATCAGTAAAAACTGCAGAAAGTATGTCTTCATATATTTCACCCTGGCAATTATAGCCATTTGACTCTGAATCACAAGGATGAAAATTAATCTTTCGCTTTTTATCCATGTGGAACAACCAATGACTAAATATACTAAAGTAATTTCCATGAATTACCACTGCTGCAGCTCTTGGTCCCCATACAAAGTCATAAATTCGAAGGGAAGTGTGAGCAAATGCAATCCGAACCCATATATTCATTTTCGGAAAATTTACAGCGTTTGACAAAGTCAAACCATCGTAACGCTTCCGAGCATATACTTGCAATTCATTTTGCAAACAAACTCCAAGCAATAACTCACCTGTCCCTAGAGTTAACCACTTCAGAGTAATAACTTCACTTTCAGGCGTTAGTTTATCTTCCAAAATAAAAGTCCCTGCCGTGATCAGATTTACAGCATCCCATATATGGATGGTATTGACAGCATTTGATTTGTTTCTGTTGCAGAATGTAGCAATTTTCTGACCACAATCAGTGAAAGATATACCCCTGACAGGACCATCATGTGCCACAAACATACCCACAAGCTCCCAAGGCAAGTGCAGGGTCAATGGGTTGCCAGAGTTACTTTTCCAAAGTTTCAAGCTGCCATCAGAGCATCCTGTGGCCATGATATATGTAGGATAACTAGTACACAGATCATTTGCAAAGTCAAACTCCTGTTGTCCATGACTCAGAGTACCTGGTTCAGCTACTGCAAAACTAGTAACCAGATCATTGGAACTCGGAAACTCAGATGAACATGGAATCACGGTAATGCAATATCTTTTACTAGCAAATGTACTTTCAAATGCCCAAACACTGCACTCATCAAGGCTTTTAGCATCAAAATTGCATTCACAACAGCTTGTTGACATGTCAAAAGAGTGCAAGTTAACTTCCCATGATAGGGCCTGAAATCTCTCCATCCAAATTGCCAATAGCATAAGTTTATTATTACGAAATGTTTTACTACAAGTAGAGTTCAAGGGAATTGCAAAGATATCAGATGGGCCATCCTCATAAGGACCATGACCACTAAAAGGAATAGTGCATAAGTAGTGACATTCTATGTTTTCTTCTTCAGTTCGACTAATATTGACTATGAAGCAATCAATCCCCCTGGTATGTCCCATAAAAAAAACCAGTTTGTCATCAAGTATTGAAGGTGCCCATGTCAAGCTTGTATACATGGAGCATGAGTCTTGAGTTGCAAGCTTTCCACAGAGTTCCCAAGTAGGAACCAAAGTTGGACACCCCAAAATGCAGTTTGAAATGTTAGAAATTGACCAAAAGAGGAGCAGTCCATTAGAATCCAGAGATGCAGCAAATTGAACTTCACACGTATAAGGATGAATTGAAACCTTTAAAATTTTCCCACTGTGTCCATCTAAGTTTAAAACTCCACCTGACAAATGGGAGGAGTTGTTATATATGTTACCATTATCAAGGGAGTTCTCCACAGAGTCATGTATTGTTTGAATATGGAAAAAAGACCAAACTAAGGAATTACAAGGTAATAACTGAAGTGGAGAACATATAAATGGTGGGCCAGACAAGCAGTTTCTCAATATGATGACTTTATGCAGAAGTAATGCGTTTTTAAAATCAGATGAGTCAAACTTATACACATTTCCTATGTCGTGGTTTTGGAGTTCATGTCTCCTCCATAATGTAACTCGGGGGAATCTCAGTGGGGAAACATCATCAAGACAGTGGACAGCCCAAAAGCTATGCAACATTCCAGGACCAAACCCAACTAACCAATCGCATTTTCTAACGTCATGCTCAAATCCTTTTTTGGAAAAAATTTGCTTGACTCCTTCGCCTGTTCTAAATATTCCCTCGATTTCCATCCCCCATGTCACAAATATATCTGAACCAAGAGTTCCTTTTAAGGACTGATTAATCTCAATAACAGCAACAACACAATAAGAGCACCCCATGCTCTTTTGATCATTGATGTCCTTCCCAGCCCTCCTGACCTTTCCATTATCAATCTCACTCCATAACCTTGCAGTTCCATCTAAGCAGCATGTCAGTAATACATGCCTTATTGAATGCCTACCATATCTGTTTGATAGCCTTTCCCTTGTTGGTCTCCATTGAATCATTACAATAGGTTGAGGATGCTGTAGTTTGGCTTTCGAATATTCAGATAGTCCATTGCTTTGGCATACTAACACACATTTGCTTACCTCACTGATTAAGGACCCTTCAATCCGTTCTTTACTAGGATGTGCTGCAGTTGCTGAAGGACCCTCAATAGACCAGGTTGCACTTACAAGAGTTTGGGGTTGATCTGCTTTAAACTTCCAAGCAATTTCCCAACACCTGTTACTCTTTTTCCAGAAAACAACCTCCATTCCACCAGAAATAATTCCATCCCCTGATCCTGTCCATCTGATGGTCTCCACTTTCATGTGTTGCACAAGCACTGCATTCTGGCTCCAACAAAAAGAACCTGAATATGAGTGACAAGATTGTGTTTTTAATATATAGAGCTAATCAAAGAGATGGCTCATTTTCCTATTGTAAAATTTTCTCTCTTTCTCTGAAAAGAATAAATATATTAGAAACAAGAAAGAAAGAAATGCAAGAACGAAGGATAGGATATCCTCCCTGGAGAAGTAAAAAACAAAACCAGAAAAGCACAAGTAACTAATCAAAGTTTGTCAGTCTCTTTGCATGTCTAAACCCCTTCAAAATAGACACTATCCCATTCTTTTTTGTAAACTCTTATAAAGGTGAACAGACTATATAATACATTGAGGAACTGTTTGACAGGCTTTTATTCCAAACAATATGAAAGACTTTAAAAAGCATGATTTATGAGTGGTTGAGTTAGCTTTGAACTAAAACTTGCACAGAACGCAACCATTCTAATATTCAGGGAAATCTTCACTTACTGAAAAAATGTTCTTGAAGACTTGAACCAGTTCTCAAAAGTCAAAATTCACTCAGTCCAGCTGTGAGAACATGCAAGTTTACTGATTTTTTCCCTAAGCACAAAAATCAGCACTGCACTAGAAATTAAAATTCAACTTCCTTTCGTTTTCAGAGTTTAGTGAACTGAAATATAATAGTTAGAAATACGTGACTTATCATATGCTCAATTCTACTAGTAACTCGAGAACCATTCTTCTTGTGCCCCCTTAGTAGAAGTTCATCAAGCAAACTGTTGTGAACTTAGATGTACATACAGCTCTTTACTTGCTGTGTCAGAAGGTTCAAGAGGAAACTGATAATAGAAGTTTAACATTCAACCATTATTTACCGTATTATTTCACATCAAATAATCATAAGTGTCTCACACAAACTTGTAGAACTATCTTAAGTAACAGAAAGGATTTTTTGCTGACTAAGCACAAAATACAAACTAAAACATCACCCTGTAGCACTGAACCCACAAACGCAAAACCTACTAAAATTCGAGTTTATTAGACCATGTTATAATATCCAGCATTTCAGCAATCAAACCAAAAATCCTAAAAAAGATTCAAACTTGGAGTTACCTTTAGACGTGGCAGAATCATGGTGGAAAACCCAGATGCAATTTTCGGCAGCGGCGGCGAGGTCGCCGGAGGAGGGGGTGCGGGGGGACCAGGAGACAGCGGCGACGGGGGAGGAGTGATCGGCGGAGAGCTCGAATACTTGACGGAAAATGGGACCGATGCGGGTTTGGTGGGAAGAGAGAGGAGAAGGGAAGTGGGTGATGACGAGGATGGAAGAAGCTCCATAAGCGATCCATGTGTAACCCAAGAAGTGAGGGAGGAAATCGATGGTGGAATGAGAAAAAGTGGGGGCGGGTGTTACCACGTCGGATCTGAGGAGACGGAGAGGAAGGTGATCGATGATGTTCGTGTTCGTGTTCATGTTTGAAGAACAAGAGGTTCTTGTCTCTGACTCTGTGACTGTGTCTATCATTGTTCCTTTCCCTCTATCTGATCACACTCAGAGGAACAAGAAGGAGAGGGTGAATCAGATCCAGTGAAACCATGCATCATAGGTTGGTTTCCCTCATCAAGCTAAACTTATTTTGGTAATTTTGTTTTAGTTACAATGAGAAGAATTGAAAAAGTGGATTTTTGCTGGGGAAAAAGATATTGTATTCCCAAATAAATAAATATAAACAAATTAGATTTTTATTTTTCTCTTAATTAAAACAGTTTCTACAACTTCTTAAATAATAATACATAGTAGTTTTTTTTTTTGTTTTTTATACATAGTAGTTTTTTTTTTAAACGGAAATAACAATTTATGGTTAATCACATATAAAACAAAAGAAAAAATCAGGCTCCAATTTTTAACTCCTACATTGGTACAAATTAATAAGTATATAACAACTCTTTCTAATCATCCTAAAAGTTCATAAAATCATAAAATTTCACCAATATATGATATATATCAACTTAACTGATATTGACACAATAAAATCCAACAAAAAGATATTCAGTAAATTAATATTTTCGTTTTCAATTTTTACAGTATATTGCAGTTTCATCCTTAATTTTTTTAAAATATCACTTTAATTTCTGTAACATGCATTTTAGTCCTTAACTTTATTAAAAAACATGCACTTTAATCCTTGACTTTATTAAAAAAATGCACTTTAGGGACTAAAGTGCATGTTTTTAATAAAGTCATGGATTAAAATACTATTTTGAAAAAGTCAAGAACGAAACTGTAAGGCGCTGTAAAAATCGAGGACGAACATGCTAGTTTACTCAAGATGTATTCAACCTAGAAAATAGAAAATTTAAAATCATGAACTAAATTGGACTAAAGTGCTAGTTTTTAATTATAGTAAATAAAGCTTACACTACTTATTAACCCATTGAAATTTCATGAAAAATGAAGCATATTTGCATTCTTAGCTATCGTGTTAAATTGCATATTTTTTACTTCTATATGCAGTTATGACCATTATTATCATGTTTTCTCTTATTTTAATTTCATAGGAAAATCATATTCTCAAATCTCAAGTCTTAGTTCCTTTTTATCTCATGATTGTTTTGCTTTATGGGTCACAAGCTCATATATTTCCTTTCATTTTTTATTTAATTTTTACTTGGTATGGAGAGCACAATTAATCATGATCCCCTTAATAAATCTTTTCTTCATGAATCAAGCGAAACTATTGTCAACCAAATATTTTTTTCTATAAGTGACAAGCTCCTTTATAAGTAAGGCTTTTGTCACTATATTTGATCTATTTTCATTAGTATAGATTTTTTTAGCGATAACTGTTTTATATGTCTAGTGCATCTTGTATCTAATGATACTGAACTTCAATACACTTTGATTAGGTCAATGCTTTACTGAGATAGAATGTACTTTAACTTTTACAATGCAAGACATTTTTCTTGCGTGAGGCTAAAATCCTGTAGGATTTTTTGCATCCACGAGAGCTCTTATGAGATTTTGTAATAGTAATATACCTTATTTCTATGGAAGACAAAGCAACATATTTCTATATATTGAACCATCATGACACTACTTCCCCTATAAAAGCATCATGCATTCGAGAATGGACTTCTTGGAATCCACT
This sequence comes from Sesbania bispinosa, assembly GCA_026901365.1. Classification (NCBI taxonomy): domain Eukaryota; kingdom Viridiplantae; phylum Streptophyta; class Magnoliopsida; order Fabales; family Fabaceae; genus Sesbania; species Sesbania bispinosa. The sequence goes on from QLOH01000840.1 coordinate 176,350, forward strand.
TGTCATTAACGGAGGTTTATGGCTCCAAAACACAAATAAACTCTAAAAGTGTCTCTAGGATATTTAAGTATCCAGTTCAAAGCTTTTCAATGCTTTTTACTAAGATTGGAGAAAATCCAACCGATAAACCAACCACATGAACACATGTGGCTTTGAGTGTATCATGGAATGAATTAAGCAACCAACAACAAATACATAAGGAATCATCTACATTTCTTCATTGTCTTTCTCATTTGTATAACATTTCTTGGAAACTAATTAACTTGAAGTGACCTGCAAATAAAGTACCAAATGACTTGAAAATGTCCATGTAAAACCTCTTTATACCTTATTAATATTCTTTTGCTAAAATAACCACAATTTATGATTCTGACTATCACAAATAATTCCCATAATGCTAAGGATTTTCTTTGCAAGATCCAAAATCTTCATTGCAAATGACTTGCTCAACTCTTTTTTTAGGTTCTCAATATATTTCATATCATGACCAATAATCAACATGTTATCCACACAACAAGGGAATAATACAATTTCCATAAAAGAATTTCTTCACAAACACACAATAATTAAAATAAGTCTTATGTCACCTATGATCTACCATGAAGGAATCGGATTTCTTATACCACTACCTTGTGGCTTATTTGAGTCCATATAAGTTATTCTTCAATCTGCAAATACGTTTCTTGTTGTTATTGACTAGAAAACTTTTAAGTCAATTTATATAAATTTCTTCTACAAAGTCACCATGAAGAAAAGTCACCTCCACACCAAGTTGCTCAACTTCTAAATTCAAAATAATTGCTAAACCAACCACAATCCATATTGAAGACATCTTAATCATGGGTAAAGATTTCTTCAAAATCAATACCCTTCTTTTGACATAAACCTTTCATAACCAACCTTGTCTTGTACCTTGGACGAGAGCTATTCTCTTCTAATTTCAACTTAAACACCAATTTGTTCTTATGTGCTCTCTTGCCATGGGGTAACTCCACTAACTCAAATGTGTAGTTCTCATGTAAAGATTTCAATTTTTTTCTCTTGCATGGCTTTATACCACATATCCATATGCTCATAATTACATAGCTCATAGTATCTTACTAGCTTACCCCATTAGTGGACAATACATATTCAAATGGAGAATATTCCTATGAAGGATGACACTTTGTAGATATTTTCAACTAAAATTCAATAGATACATATGATTTAGGGGAACTGACTCAATTGATTCATTAATTTGGGTGTCAATCTCATTAAATGTGTTTTCAACATTTACATTTATATATTCCTTGTTACTATTGACCTTGGTAGGAGGTTCTAGCTCAAAATAAGTGTATCCACAAACAATTGGTTTAGACTTCTCAATCTTGTCAATGTCTTGTGGCATGGTCTTTAAGAAAAACAACATCTTGGCTTCCGCTATTTTATTATCAACCGAATCCCAAAACCTGGATTCAAAATGTGAATGACCATATCTTCCATCAAGCTTGAACTTCTCATTTTTTGCAATATGATTAAACAATTTGAAGCCATACACCTTTAAGTGATTGTATGAAACATATTTCTATGCCCACACTTGCTTAGGAACATCACCATTAAGAGAAGCTGAAGAGAAAGGTTGATCAAATTGATTGCAATTCTTATTTCTTCACCCTAAAAGGCTTAAGGTAGTTTTGCATGAGTATACATACGGTTCTTTCATTAATTATCCAATTCATCATGTATATAACCCTATTATGTTGGAGAATCTTTAGGACTTTCTTCTTAATCTTAATATCATACTCCTTGTAATACTACTCAAATGTACCCTTGTATTCACCACCATTATTTGCTATGATATACTTCAATATCTTTTTCAAGAAGAATTTAATAACTATACACTGTCAGTGTAAAATTATTTTACACAGTCATCCATTGATGTATTGACACATCATTTAATGAGTTTAAAAGACATGAGGTGTCATATTCATTAAATGATATGGCAACACATTATTAGATGTCTATGTAAAATGGTTTTACACTGGCAGTGTATAGTAATTAAACTCTTTCAACAACCATATGCAAATTAATGTTTAAAGACGTCAAGTATGAGTTCTTTAGATTTCGGAATAAAAACCTACTATTCTAGAAGGAATGTCAACCAATGTAACAAAATAAGAATAACCATTAAGGGATCTAACATCTATAGTCTTCTCTATACTCAACATTTTGGTTGAAAAATTAAAAGAGAAATTTGTATTGCAACAATTCCATGAACTGCATCTTTATTTTTTTCAGAAAGTAATTGAACAAATCTACCTGGAGAAAGTTTAGCAACAATTAATAAAAATGGGCATAGAATTTTTTGTCTTCAACTATCCCTAGTCCCTTTAGCTTTTAGTAATTGGAGTGTGTAATTAATTCCCAGGTCGAAATTTTCAGCCTTTGCTTCTTTTCTCTAGTCTTAGTCATTGTGTTATTTTGTTTCTCAATACACCATAATGTTACAATTTTTATTTTATTTCTTGCAAAGGCGGTAAAGGAATTGCCAAAAAATAGTATGATAAAAAAGTGCATAAGCAAATGATTTAATTAGAACCTAACACACCCATGAAATAAGAGAGAAGAAGGAGATGGAAATGAAAGAGAGAAAAAGTGATAAATATGATAAGTGATGTACGCTTCTGTTTGGTTAAAAATTTTTATCATCAGAACCCCGTTTTGACTGGTCAAACGTGGTTACAGAATTTATTAATTTCGTTTGGGTAATTTGGACTCATACAGTAAACGAATTTTTGGCCTGTTTGAACGTGATTTGGTACAATTGGTCTTCCACTTAATTCTGCCAAACTAAGTTTGATGCTTTTACCGTGCTACCCCTATCAACTATAGGCTAACAGTAACAGGGAGAGAGGAATAACAACGTCCCTTGCAAGACTTGTGCAGAAAAGAGAGAGAGAACTTCGTTTGGAGCATAAAGAGAGATATAAAGAGAGAAATAGAGTTGAGGGGTATAGTCGAGAAAAGCATAAGAAATATAAGATAATCAACAAGAAACAAGAAAAAAAAAGTAAACAAAATGAGTTGATATCACTTTTGATGACTTTCCTTCACATAATTCACAACATTAATCATCGCCACTCATTTCCTCTCTTCTCTTTCTCCTTAATTTTTCCATCAAAATTAAATTATGTGGAACTGACATTGCTGTTAAAATATGTAGGAACAAGGAAGCTCCTTCAGTCTAAAATCTTCACAAATTCTCTAAAATGCAAAACAAAAGAGACCGTGTAAGGTATTTTTTAAAAAAAAAAAAACTTAAAGAACAAGACCTCTTTTTAAGTTCTCAAACCAAATGCACCCCATCTCTTTTTTCCTTCCTTCTTCATCTTTAAGGAGTTGGAATCTATAAGGTTTTCAAGTGATTTTCCCTTTCTATTTCGAACTCTTCCAGCTTCTTTCAAAAGCTCAAATAGTCTTTTCCTTTCATCATCAACATCTGGATTTGCAGTTCCAAGTTTTTCTTCCCTCATCTTGAGTATGTATTCCAAAATCCTAATGGCATCTTCAACTCTGTACATAATAACATTAAAAAGAAATTATTTTCATCCACCAAGAAGCAATCCTCACACCATTATATCTTACATGCCAAGAAATTCCATAATTCATGGATCACAAAAGTCAAACTAATGGAAGAGGAAACACTCAGTTCTCATGACATGCCATGAAAGGATTGTCTCTAGCATGATGAGTGACAATGACAAAATTCCTATGGTGCAACAAGATGATAGTCCATGCATTTGCAACTTGCAAGAGAACAAAAGAAAAGAAAAACCAAATCACAAATAAGCTTACCTCCCCATGGCATCATAAGTTGCTGCAAGATTGCTATATACCCCAAGAGTATCCAAATGATATGTTCCACATTCCCTCTCCAATATCTCTCTTGCTTCTTCAAAATGTGTAGCAGCCTCCCCTATGTTATACAATTGTACACATGCCAAGCCCATCTGGTTCAATACAACTCCAAAAAATGCAGATTTCCTCTCCCCACTGGCTCTCAGCTTGGTGATAGCATTGTCAAAAGATTTCCAAGCATCCATATACCTCCCAACCATATAGAACATCACTCCCATTTGAGCTTCTATTCCTGCCACTGTCCTATATTGTCCAGGGATATTCTCCAATAATTTCACTGCCTTCTGCAAGAGCTTCAGTGCCTCCTCAGGCTCATTTAGAGCTTCATAGATGGCAGAGATTTCAGTCAATCCACTAGCAATATCTCCAGCTGTTGTTCCATGCACTGGTTTACTGTATATTCTTAAGGCATTTTCACAATAGGATTTTGACTCTCTTAATTTTCCTGTCTTGTAGTAAAGGTCAGCAAGGCGAATGTACACTACTGCCACAGAACTGTGACTTTCACCTTTGGTGGATTTGAAGACTGTTAGTGCTTTCTGATAGGCAAAAACAGCCTCATCAAAACGACATAGTGACAGGTAAATATCTCCAATGCTAACATCAATAGCTGCAACCTCATTATCTTGCCCATTAGCAATCATTGACATGCTAGCTAGGACAAGATGCTCAAGTGCTGGTTCATAATCTCCCTTTGCCTCACATATAAGGGCCATGAGACGCCTATCAGCTGCTTCTGTAAGGGAAGCTGGTGAGCAATGCTCCCTATGAATTTCAAGGGTCTTCTTGCAGAAGTTCTCTGCCTCATCAAATTGCATGGCTTGAACATGGGCTTCAGCTAAGTACCTGCCACTCAAGGAAAGCAATTATTTAGGGACATTTTCAGCATCTTGTCACATGAATGTCCTATTGTTGTTAACCAGTTTTCATATCCACAATGTTTTTGGTATAAACCACAGGTATCCCCTATTACTAGGGGCAATCCTGTTCGGGGCTTAGTTACAGAAAGAATATTGTCAAATTCTGCTGTCTGTCAATCATAAGACAGAAAGAATATACTATTTTCAAGAGTTTCACCTAAAAAATATATTTTGACTTATAGAACTCTCACAAGTGGCCTAATTGAAGGTCTTAGATTTTGGGTCTTGGCCTAACTCAACCCCAAAAGTTAGCTTGTAGGGTGAGGACTGCCCAAGGCTTATATACTATTAAATGGCCTTATCACTAGTCAATGTGGGACTTTCTAACACACCCCCTCACGCCCAGGGCTGGACATCTGGAGCGTGGACACATCAAGGGGTGGGGGCCCAATAACAACGGATCTAGGATAGGCTCTGATACCATCTTAGATTTTGGCACTATCAATAGAATCCTAAGAAAAATCATCACAAAATTGAGTTCATCATACTAAAGCTCACTCTCTAAATTGAAATGAATAATATATTGTCACAAAATTGAGTTCATCATACTAAAGCAGTTTAATTAATTTTTCATTCCAAAGGACTAAGAAAAGTTCAAACATTCTCCTTGGTTACACTTCCTCCTATGATTTTAAAGCTATTCATTCACTTCATTAAGACAGAGAGAGAGAGAGAGAGAGAGTTTTGTTATATATTGAGAGAGAAAGGGTCATGGTAGCTTAGTTCCAAGAAGGTTCAGCCTATTCAATATCCCCTGATAGTTTCATGCTTCAGAATCTGCAACCATCATCCCCAAATTCACAGTACATTCCAAAGCAGTGGCCCACAGGCACAGCCCCATAGTTATCAAAACAGTGCTCAGCACAGCAGTGTTTTTATATTATGAATTATTATACAAAATTGTGGTAGTGCATGTGCCATTGCTGATGTGATGACATTGGATAAAGGCTAAAAAATGAGTTATAACCCTATCCAATCTTTTAACAAGTCACAACAAACAAATCAGCCAATTTTTTTCCATAGCTTCAATAATTCAAGACCTCATTTTTAAGAAGTATTGTGAGTGAAAAAATCAAGTTGACAGCAAATACATTACTTATTTAACTTGATCCTTAATTAATAAACTACATATGTCAACCATATTAATTTTGAGTTGTACTTTTTAGTACGAGACAAATTGTATAAATGTGTAGGGAAAAAGAAAAAATAAAAATCATAACAAGAGAAAACAAAGAAAAAGGAAAAATAATAAATTCTTTTTAAACTAAACATTCTCACAAAAATTATAAACTTCTTTTTATATCAATGAATACTATTCATTAGTTTTTCTTAAAAGACTAATGTATTTAATGTTTACGGGTTAATATAACATTTATAATTCTTTAAAAATCAAGTTAAGTTTTGGGGTTCTGAATTTTCATGCACTATTGAGGGTTTATAACAAACATTTAAAGTTGAAATATAATAAACTCACATTTTTAACGCTATAAATAGTTACGTTAAGAAATCCAAACTTGAATTTGGTTAGTTTCAACGTGAAACGTAAAACCAAACACGTATTTCCTCCGTTTTTTAACTTTATAATGACCACTCCTTAGGTGATACTAAAAAGAAAAAACTAAAAACACATGGTCGGTCCAATGAACCCAAATCTAAAACCGACTGAAAATGAATAAATTAATTAAAAACTAAACATGTGGCGGTGGGGCACCAAAACCAAAAGTAAAGTTCGAAGAGCCATTATTTATCAACAAACAAAAAAAAATACAACACATTTTCTTTTTTCCTCCCTTAAACTCAATCATCATAGGAATCTTTATCTCTTTCTTTTCTATCTTTTATTCATCAATATTATATGTGGGTGGCCAGGGTGGGCAACATCTTATGTGGTATGTGTATAAAAATAACATTATTAATAGTAAAATCTATGTCAAGTGTATAGTAATATGTGGGCCATAGGCCCATAGTAGCAATCCAACAGGGTGGGTAAGGTGTGTAAGTTTACCTGCAAGTCTCAGCAACTCTCGGGTCGGACTTGCCCAGAGCCTCCATTTGGATCTTTAAACCCGATTCATAACACGAAATGGATCTATCCAGCTGCCCATTCATAGAATACGTATCCCCAAGCTGCATGTACCCGGAAAACTTGGCCATGGCATGGTCCGACCCGTTTTCAATATCCAGCAGCATAATGGACCGCTCCAAAACCTGAACCGCCTCTTCCAACCGGCCCAAACTACTGTAAATGGCCGCAACAACGTGCAGACACGTGGCAAGCTCCAGACCCGGACCCGAACACCGCTCGAACGACTTGGAGGCCCGAATAGCATAATCCAAGGCCTTATTCGGGTCCTCACCCGAAGCTATGGTGTCTCGGGCCATCTTCAGAAGAAACGGACCCAGATCCGGGTTGTCCAGTGAGGACTCGTCCACGATCAGCGTTTTCTTAACGGTTCGCCTCGACGCCAGCGACGGGTTCCGGTGACCTCCGCCGCCGGAGGTCTCATTCTGCGGCGGTTCTCGGAGGAAAACGCCAAACGACTGTATTTCGGGTTGAGATTTCACGCCTAACAACCCTGCCATGGGTGAAGATTCAATACCCACAATTCAAGATGGAAACTTTCTTCTCTAATTTGAATGCCCACGATTCACTTTCTGGGTTTTGGGTTCTGTAAATTGGTTAAAAAAAAAAGAAAAAGGAAAAATTTCTTCTTTAACGTGACTGTGCCCACGTTTCAATTTTGGGTTTTGGGTACTGTATATTGGGGAAAAAGGAACTTTATTTTCTAATTTGAAGCCCCACGACTCAATTTCTGAGATATGGGTTCTGTAAATTGGTAAAAAAAAAAGGAATCTTTATTCTGTAATTTGAATGCCCGAGATTCAGGGTGTGAGATTTTGCTGAGAGCTATGGAGTCCTTTATGTGTATATATTGACATAAAAAAGGTGAGGTATGAATGGGTGCAACACTAATAAAGCAAAGGAAGGAAGTGAATTGATTGAGATTAGAATTGAGGGAAGTTACATAGAGTGAAAAAGGAAAAGTGGGAGTGGGGCGAGGAATGGATTAGGGATGGTAGTAGTGGAAGGTTGCTTGGAAGAAACGCCTCATGATCATGGAATTTGGGTACTTTAATTTGAGAACAAGCTTCACGAGGAAAAAGGGAAAGAACAGAGACACAAAATCCATGATTGGAATGCAGGGTGATGCTCAATTTGAGTAGTGCAATGGTTGGAATTGAAACATGGGAATGGAGTAACAGAGAAGCAACGCTACCTCTGCAATTTTATGTTTTTAGGGTCTTCTCTTCTTTTCCCAGACGGGAAATTGCAGGACTAGTAGTTGGGTGCTACACCTGCTAGCCTTGCCTCATGTCATTGACGGCGTCACAATTTTATATTTTATTTTTACATTGTACTGGATAAACATTAATTAATATTAATATATGGATAAAGGGATAAGTAAAAAATGCTTTTATAACGTTATTCTGCAGAGGATGCGATTGCTGACTGCTTTTATAACTGAGAGTAGAGAGGAGTTATGAGGAATTATAACAAACAAAATTGTTCAAATTATCAATTCTCAACCACATTATATGAGAGGATATACAGAATATGAATGCTTGGCAATGAAGTTTTCTTTTTAAAGCTGTCTTCATTACGAGTAAAAAGAATTGCTATCCTAATTGGATTTAGGACAAACAATGGGGAAAACATAAATACATTGTGATTAAGTCTTCAGGATAATAACTACTAGATCTCAATATATTTTCTTTGTTTGGAGAAGTTAATTAATATCCTTATTGTTTTCGCATTTGAAAATCAGAATTGATTTTAAATATTTTTGTTTAACGTGTTTTGTAATACGTATATTACTCTCAACCATTAATTTCAACTAAACGAAAATAGACAGCTGAGGTCTTTGATTATTTTACATATTTAAATTATATGAGAGATATTTTGTGTTTATTAATTTACTTTTATTATATATTTATATAATATCTGTAATCATATACGGAAGGAAGGTAAATAACTTATGGCTGCAAAATTCTTATGGCCTACATTTCTTCCAATTTCTTATCTAAAAACTTCAATATCAAGATCAAGAGAGAAAAAAAGGCCATGGAAGGGAGGTCCACTATAAGGACTCTTAGCCTACAACTATATACCAAAAGTGGTAGCAACTCATCTTGAATTTATGACTTGTGTGTTGTGCATGCGATTATGGGTGAGAATTAATAATAGATTTAGGCTCCGTTTGGTTTACAGTTGAGTAAAATTGATTCTATAAATCAATGGTTGAAAATGAGTATGCACGCTTTACGAAGCACGTTGGACGGATGTGATTTAAAATCAATTTTGCAGAATTGAATCTGGATGGTTCAAAATTTAAACCAAACTGGCTATCTATAAAAATTACTCGTAATGATTAGGTGTGTGAATATGGATATAAATTAGGTGTGTATGAATATGGATAAAACTTTATCTGTAAAAATTACTCATAATAGATTTACCCGTATATGTATGAATATGGATATAGGTACAATTTTATCTATGATTGACTCCTCGACCCAGATCACTAAACATGTCATAAAGTCCGAATGACATGACTTCCTTTTTCAGCCAACCAAACTTAAAATTTTACTTAGTTGATTAACAGTTGTACCATGACGAGGTGTCAGGTATTCATTCCCCTATAATCTAACATGTTAACTCCATTGCTTGGGTGTGGCTAGTGGCTACTTATAAAATCCACTCCATTTAGGGATGATAATATGAGTTGGCTCTTCACAGACCATCCCGACCCATCATCAACCTATAAAAAATAAGTTAGGATGGGTTGGCCCAAATTAAAAAATGAATAAAAAAATTCAGTCCAATCCATATTTGGACAGTCTAAACGAGCCGATGAGATTAACGGGTCAACCCATTTTGCTCGTTCAAAATCAAAAGAAAGAAAAAGTGGAAAATTTAGGAAAACGGGCCAAACGGGCTGGCCCAACTCATATTTTCATCAACCCGTTTTTGAAAGAGATTATACGGGTTGTTGGGTTTAGGATACTCAACCCAGCCTATTTAAATTAGTGAATTAAATGGGTTGGACCAAGCCCGTTTTGCCATCCATATCTCCATTAAGATATATGGCAGTATAGGTCTGATATACCTACAATGATAGGATTGAACACACTAAATGTTAATCATTCTTATGTATTAATTTATTTATTATTGATCTTACATAGTTAACTAAACAGGGATGAACTTGTGTATAAGCTTTTGAGGGCAACTACCCCACAATATTTTTTTTAATCTTATATGTATTATGTGTAATGATTGTCCACACGAATTTCATATTTTAATCTTGTGTACTTTTATATATGCATATGTCCATCATTTACTACATTAAGTCCAGGTAAAGGTACATAGATACCCAATAAGTAAGGGTGTCTGTATTAAAGTTGTTACCTACATGGGTATAAGGGTGTTAATTGAAATTTACATTATTTAAAATATTAATAACTAAAAATGAGATGGCTTGAGTGGAAGGGATTTAAGTCCTTTAAGCATATGGTTTTTGATTTGAGCCTTAAATTTAAATGTATGAAAGGGGTTTCCGATTTACAGCTCACGGTACTTCAAAGATTAATATGCGTCAAAGTTAAATGATAAGGGGAAAAGAAGGAAAATGTTTTTTTTTTAGGTGTCATAAAGTGTATATAGAGATGAAAAATATAGGAAGAATAAAAAGAAAAAGAAAAATATTATAAATAATGTGAAAAAAAATAAATATAGAGAAAAGTAGACTGTAAAAAAAATTGGGAAAAGAAATCCCAACCCAACCAACCCAACTTTCTCTTTCTCTTTCCCTTTCCTAAATATCATGGATAATATTGTGGCAGGCTGCGCAAGTTTTTATTATTATCAACTCTGTATATTATAATTTTGAGACCTCACATTCACTCACCCTCTCAATAATTTTTGACATTTTCTCTCTTCCTCTCATTGGATGGTGAATTTCACTCACACTTGTGAGAGTGAGATTCTCCCTCTTAATAATTAATATTAATTTTCTCTCTCTTTCTATTTAAATTTTTAAATGCTAATAAATATTAATTTTAAATTTTGAAATTTATTAAGGTTCAACTTTTTTTAATGAGAAATGTTATTTGTACAACAACAACATGTACAACATAGAGAAAAAAGAGGGAAAATAGAGAGAAATGTAAGATGTGATGGTGATGTGATGGAGAGATGTACAGAAAAGTGTGTTGTATAAGTTGTTGTATATTTTTTTTTATGAATATGTTAGATCTTTTTAATATATAAATATTTATTCTTATATTTATTATTTTAATTTTTTATTATATCTTAGTATTATCTATACTAATCTATAAAGGCAATGCCTCTTTTTGGTGTCCATATTTTGTTTCTAATTATACCCTTAATTTATTTCAAAATTATTTTAAAAATTCATGACTTAAATGATAAAGATAATATTTTAAATTTAAACTAAGAAATAGGGAATACTAATATATAAAGGTGATGCCTCTTTTTGGTGTCCACATTTTGTTTTCAATTATACCCCTAATTTATTTCAAAAATTTAAAATTATTTTAAAAATTCACAACTTAAATGATAAGGATAATATTTTAAATTTAAATTAAAAAATAGGGATTAAAATTAGAATAGGAAAAAATAGAATCAATCAAGATTTGAATTTGAATTGTAAAAATAAGGACTAATGTTAAAAAAGTTATCATTAAAAAATAGAATTCAGTATATCCTCCAAATTTAAAGGAGGATTTAAATTTGAATTATTAATCTATATTTTTTAAAATTATTTTAAAAATTCATAACTTAAATGATAAGAATAATATTTTAAATTTAAATTAAGAAATAGAGATTAAAATTAGATTAGGAAAAAATATAATCAATCAGGATTTGAGAATTTGAATTGTAAAAAATAATGATTGGTGTTAAAAAAGTTATCATTAAAAAAACTAGAATTCAATATATCATTTAAATTTAAAGAAGGATTTGAATTTAAAGTGTTTAAAAATATAAATAAACAAAATTTACGTTTTTTCTAAAGAAAAAATACGGACTTGCTTGTCTTTTCGCTAGTAAAATAATAATGTAAATTAGATTTTAATAATAAAATATAATATATTATTAGAATTTAAAATTAAAAAAATTAAACAAAAGTATTCTATTTTTATTTTTTATTTTAAAAATATTTATTTATCTACGTATTAAATCTTAGAATAATCAAAGTAATAATTTGTGCTCCTCAATTTCAGCAAACTGACTAAGGAAACGTTGAATGATTTTCCGTTGGGAAAGAAAGAAAGAGGAAACAAACAAGAAGAAAAAGGCAACACACTATTATTCCTTTCTTGCCGTCTCCATCTCTATCCACAGACAAAGTTCCATGCTCTTTTCCTTTTACCTTCACATCCCAATCCCAATCCAAATCCACTGAGAAATGAAAATGGATAACAACAACTGTGGCTTCATGTCCTGTGACAAACTGGACCGAGTTGCCAACTGGGTCGGCACCAACGTGGCCTCTGCTTTCTTTGCTTCTTTGGAGCGTTGCTCTTGCATCAACCTCAGCACCACCGACAATGAAGATGACAACAACAACGATGATCGTCCTCTCATGCTCACCAACCCCATCTCTCATCTCCCTTCAGAAGTCCCCGCAGCCCCTCTTCCCTCCTCCAACTCCAAGCTTCATTCTTGATCTCTTCATCTTTTCTGGGGTTTCTCTTCTGAGTTCTTGGGGTGTTCAATGTCTGATCGTGTCATGAAAAAAAAAAGAGTCTTTTTTGTTTTGTGGGATTCATGGATCATTGGATCCAGTTAGTTACCTCTCATGTGGTGAATGGAATTCTGCCATATCAACTGAATTCTGTAGGTTGTGATTTTGTTCTTTTTATTTTTTGTTTTATTTTAAGGATCTTTGGTTAATATATCTGATGGACTTGAAACTAGTGAGTTGGTAAAGATCGTTCTGTGTACCATTTAATCTAGTGGTTAGAACGAAGCAAGGATAAGGATTAGATGTTCATTGTTGCATATTGATGGGTTTACATTTTTCTCTTGAGTCTTACTCTTGACTCTGTCAACTGAATTGAGCCAAAAGGTATCTATAATAGCATGTTTTTGTTTCTGGCTTGAAATCTTTAGCCTTCATCTTATTTATATTGATTGAATTGGACTGTTGAAGACTTGAAGTTTATGGTGCCAATTACCCTTGTTATCCTCACAGAGGGTGGAAGGGAAAGTTTCAAGTTTCAACCATATGCAGATGCTTCCTAGTTCCCTCTGTATCAAAATGAATTCCTTGGGGTTGGGGATTAGGATTAATAAGGAGTGTAAGAGCACTCTTTGTGTTTGATGAACTGACAAATGATTAAAATTTTCTGCTTCGTTTGTAAAGATAACATATTTTTATTGGAAATGGATGTCATATTTAAGCATTTCTCAGAAAACAATGAATGCTTTAAAATCTTTGTTTTTGGAAGTGTTTTCCTAATTATGGAGTCAGGGGGGGGGGATGGATTTGCTGAAATCTTATTCTATTTTTCTCCATATTGTGAAGCACCTGGTAAAAATAGCAGTGCTTGTGAATTCTGTTGATTGAATTTCTGTTCTTGAAGTGTGTTTCAGTTTCCTGAAAACTTACTAATTAGTGAGGCAAATGAAATTCACGGAGAGTTTTAGACATTGAGGACAGAACAGAATCCAAAGGATTTACCAAACAAAAGAGAAAGAATAGATCCATAAAAGAGCAGTGATTAAATTATAGACATCCAATTGAAATTATAACCTTGTCTGATCTTACTGCTTAACAATGGCTAGCCACCTGTGTCAGTTTCAATGTATGGAAACATTTATGGTTCCTTGTTCACTAGTGGATGTTTCAGATATTAATTAATACACTTACATATTGTGATCTGCATTGTATTTTTGTTGAGGGAGATAATGCTGCTTTTACTGAAGAGGTTGTCTATGATTGTGGTGGAAAGTCCCATCTGAACAGAATAATATAGAACAATCAAGAGCCAATCTAGCTAGTAAAAAATCTACAGGGACAATTTGAAACCAAACTTGCATTTTCTTCATAGATTCTCTGAAATGTAGGAAGGTACATGTGTGCAGAAATCAATAATCACTCATCTCTCTCTCCCTGCATCCTCCAACAAATTAACATGCTTCTCCTTCAAAAGTAAAAACTTTTCCTTTTGAAAGCTGAACTTTGCATCATCTTTACAGCTCAAGAGGCAGGCATCCAGTGGTTATGACTTGTGATTCCAGAGAAGGAGGGAGACATATGTTCTCACTTTTTGGATCACTTCATACTATTTTGCCATGATAATGGGTTGTTTGTTAATTTTTGAAAGATGCGTTGGGGAGAGGAGGTTACAGTAGTTTGTTATAGTATTGTCTCAAGTTCAATAAACTACTGCTGAAACTGCTCCTTGTTTTTTGAAGGAAGACTTTCTTGAAATCTCCCAAGAGAAATATGGGGTTAGGTATTTATTTAGGCACAAAAATAGTCCTTTATCAATTTGCCCGCCTTTGATGCCTTTCTAATGGTTATTCAGATTTCAAACCACCATTACTACCATTAGCTTGTGGGCCTTGCCTCATCCAATATTAGCTTGTGGCTAAGGTTCACTCACCTTATAACAACATAAGGATGCTAAGGGGTCCTTTCACCCAGAGTATATTGTGTGCACGTAGGCTACTATATCTCTTCACTATAACAACAAATAATCTATCATATCTCTTTATATTATTAGGGAAGGGTTGAGAATTTGGAAAAAGAATATGGTTATTGATTGTTGATTTCACTCCCAAATAACAAGTGCATTGATCACAACAAGTAATACAATGATAAGTAGAGGTTGTTTCCACAAGGACTATGTCAATTACCAATTCATAGTCATATATAGTTTACTATTTGAGCTAACAAAGATATAGAGGGAGTAAAAATGATTTAAATGTAAATAAAAATAAGTCAAAAGAAAGTAAGCAAGAAAAAATACAATAATAGGAAGATAACAAGAAATAAGTTTTCATAGATAGTTAGGCCTTTGGTTCCACTTTATTCTCCTTATCTATAACTTTAATCCCCTTATCAATTCAAATTTAAGGTCACTTTAATGATTAAATCCATTATTTTGGTTCAATCCCTTGATGAAGTAGCCCTATGTTATTAAAATCAAATCAAATCCTAATTCCTTAGGTGAAACACAATTGTAACATGCATTCAATTAAAAAAAAATTGATAATGTCACACACATTCTAAGCCATATTCCTAGGCTTATAAATTAAAGATCTATGTTACATACTTTAAGATCTAAGTGTTTTTCCCCCAATATTTCCATTGTGTGAATCATCTTTGAGTTCATTCCACAAGTAGTCAATTCATGGAAAGTATTAAGAACAAAAGCAATAATCAATACTAAATTTGAACCAAAAGAACATCAATTATACATAATTCAAACCAAGTTTCATCAAGAGAAGAGAAAAGATAAAAAAAATTGCCTCTAATGAATTTGGAAGATAACTCTAAGAAAATATGATTCAAATCTAAGAGAAAGGTGTCTCCTTAAGATCTCCCACCAAAGAAACTTGAAAAATGGCTCTTAAAATAAAAAGAGTTTAATATATATACATTGTCAGTGTAAAAAAGTTTTACACAGACATCAAATGATGTGCTGCCACATCATTTATTAAATTTAATAACACATGAGGTGTCACATTCATTAAATGGTGTGGCGACACACTATTAGATGTCTGTGTAAATTTTTTTTACACTGATAGTGTATATCAATTAAATCTAAATAAAAATATGGTGAATAATCAAATATATATAGGGTTGGGACGAACTAATCATAATTACACTCATTTATAGTGTAATTACGCTTGGAAAGAGGCATTTGGTTCATTAGACAGAGTTACAAGTGGAATTATGCTCTATTTGGATGTAATTATGTGTTGATATAAAAAGGGAAAATTGTGTATTTTTTTTGTGTGCATAATTACAAATTATGCTATTCTCAACTAAATGGAATTTCCCCCTCACTTTCTAGCATAGTTATATGCAAAAGTAGGTAAAAATTTACCAAAATGTATAGATTTCAATGTTGTGTGAGTAAAACCAGCTCAAATAAGAGTTGCTTACATTATGATTCCCATTAAGCGCCCTATAAATGGGAGAAATTAGAATTGGAGCAAGATACTGTTAAGCACCAAGTGCTTGTATAATTACGTATGCTTATATAATCACCTATGCTTATCGGAGTTGGTGGGGTTAATAAAATTCAATATTAATGAAATAAAGATAGAGGTTATTTATGGGGTTCATTAAGAGCTTGTTTGTATCAAAATTGAAGCACAAAATCTCGGTCCGGATTTTCTCCCGCCTCTCTTGCCTCTCCAGCCAAGTTTAGCTACAGAATAACTAGGAAATCAAAATCCGTAGTTATTCTGTAGTTATTCCATAGCTAAACTTGGCTAGAGAGGCAAGAGAGGCGGGAGAGGATCCTTACACCAAAATCCCTCTTTCCTAGGTACACTTTTTCAAAATGAATTCATTCCTTTGTTGATGCAAACTATTAGGGTGTTTAGTTTATCTCAAAACCACGTTTTAAATGTGGATCTAGGAAAACGCTACTAAGAATAGCGTTAGTTCAAATCCACGTTTAAAACGTGATTTTTGGCTAAACCAAACCCACACTACGTTGAGATAGTGTTGAACGAAAAAACAAACAAGCACTTAATTTGTTGAATTGAAAAGAGAAGTTATATAATGTGTAAAAAATAAAAAATGGAGTTTCTTGATTCGGGACGAGATGCTATCTTGAAATATTTAAATGTTGATCTCTCAGCAACTTACTTACCACTTACCACACCTGAATCATTGTCTCTCTCTCTCTTTTTTTATTATTATTGGTAAAATAACTATGTCGAAAAACTTGTTTTTCTGCGCGTGTAAGACCATTGAAGCATTTGGCTGTTAAAATTAAAATTTTCTAAAAAAATAGACACTCATTATAAATAATTTGGCTGTTTCCTCACATTTTATATATATATATATATATATATATCAGTTATAATATACCAAATAGTGGTCGATCGTAATGGATTGTGAACCCAGCGACTTTATGGGTTCTAATTCTCGATTCGGCATTTTTAGAAGGATTTTACCTAATCACCATCCGCGACCTGAGAGTTAAACCTACAATTATGCCGGTGAGTAATTCCCGGTGAAAGAGCAAAATAAATATCACAGTTATAGTATACTATCTTCAATGCTTGCACATAGACCTAGATGTAACTCCACAGAGCCTAATAGAAAAGACATTAAATAAGATATCATTTCAAGCGCATGGCATCATTGTGCCTCTAAGTCTATGAACATATATTATGTTCGTTCAGCTGTTGTACATTCAACAGAGGAATTTCAGAAAGTATGCAGAGCATGTAATGTACCAACAGAATTTTGAACAAAGCATTGGTCTCGCCTTCTATACATATTCAGAAGAGTAGTAAAGAATCAAAGGGAAAGCATAAAGGTTGACACTCCATAAACAACTAAGTTTGGATCATGCAGCTACTAAGTTGATCTGTAAAGGATCATCATAAAGGAGTAACAATTGCGTTTGATATGCACGCGTGGGTTTGGCTACATATTGAATACAACCTTTATATACTTGGTATTTAATCTAATTAAAGAAAAGGGGAAATTTTTAAAACTTAGCTTAAATAGGAGGAAATGAGAAAAAAAGGAAACAACTTAAAAGGTTGTGACATGAGAAGGTGCACGAAGTTATGGGAGGGAAATTAAACCATCCATTACTATTCATGAGAGGATCAAAATTTATATTAGGCAGTGGGCACTGACAACAATACCACACGCTGGCCATAAGCGTGTTTTAGAAGTTACTATATATATCATAGCATGCATGAGACACAATCATCTGGTTCTTGGCCAAGCTAGTTAGCAACTTAGCATATATAGAGACTTGTCCTTCAATTGCCTCTCAAAGAATGACATTTTTTTGACACCTTCGCCACCCGGTCATTATAGTTTTAGGCAGCATAAGGGATATTTGATTTGGTATAGTTAACAAATGAAGTAACTGAATTGTATGTGATAGGTAAATTAATTAGTTGATGTGTATTATGAGTGATCAGTTATACTGGTTAAAATAATTTGGAGTAATGAAAATAAAAAACATGTAGTTAAGTTGCCAATTGAGGTCATTAGTTGGTTAATTAGGTCCATTAATTTGAGACTATCAATAGTTTAATTGGATGAATTTGCAGTCATATTGCATGAAGAATGTACGAACAATCAAATACCCATGTTTGGTTTAGTATTGAAATGTGGTAAACTCACGTTTCCAATGCTAAAAATAGTTGCGTTAGGAATCAAAACTTGAATTTGATCAGTTTCAACGCTAAACCAAACACACTTAGGTTTGATATGTTATTTGCAAATGAAATGTTTGGAAAAGGTACGTACCATGCAAAACACATGTATTGCAGGCATGTTGACAAAGTGAAACATCCTGTTAAGCAAATCAACCAGTAAGATTTTTGGAATGCTTTAATAAAAAAAATAGATATTCATGTAACGTAGGTTGTGCTATAATTTTTCCCAATAATGGTGGTCTAGGAATGTGAAGGCGTGCATCAACTTTGCTTATGATTGAGAAGAGAAGATGTCTAATAAAAGCAAAACAAAGTAACCATCCTTTTACTCACCTTTTCCCCTAAATACAAAGTGAAAATGAATGGTTTTAGTCATCTAGATCTTGTCTTTTGAGTGCTTTATTTATTCAACTCTTAAAAATGTGGTTGCTTGCTTTGTGACTAGAATAATAATAAATTTACAGCAACATTAATAATGACTATTTGAGGAGATCATAGAAACTCAACAAGTTGGTTCGATCATGTCAAAAGAAAACCAACAGGTTGAGATAAGAGTAAATGAATATCTAAAAAACACTCAATAAAAAGACATTGTTCTAAATCATTTTAGTGGAAATTAATTTTGTTTTCAATAGAATCCAATAACATCAATTAACTCATGCAGCAGACCCCACATTGTGAAATATGATTAGTTGTCATTGTTCACTTCTTTTTGTTTAGCTGAAGGATGAATAGCTTGAGTTTGTACCATGTGGTTGCCAATATTAAGAATCAAACATGTTATTCTAAAGTGAAAAGTAATAAAAAAACATCCAAATTTATAGAAACCAAGTAGAACAGAAAGGGAGGGGGCTGATTGTGGTGGGGTTTGATATAGAGTATGTTTAGAGGCATGTGTTCCCTCTATTTTGAGTCAATGGTATGATTTGTAACAGAAAATGTTGACAGGAAAGAAGAGAATAGATAGATAAAAACAGAGAGGGGAGAAAAGGGTATGCTGAAACCTTCCCTACCATTGTGGTCATGTTGAATAATCACTTCCCAACATCTTATTATCACCAATTCATGTTCACGCTAGAGGAATCATGAAAGCTGACAATTAGAATAGAACCTGCATAGCCTTTTTCAACTTTCCTCTAATAAAATATGTCCAACAAAGAGAGTCTCACTCTTTTATAAGGGCTTCCCTTCCATTCCACATAGTGCCACCATCTCTACCTAACTCCTCCTGAAAATGGCCAACTTAGTCACTTCATTCGTGCTGTGGTTGAGTATGATATGTATGGTATGTACTATCTACAATGTGAAACTTATGGAATGTGCAAGTACAGGGGTAGAATCAACCAGGTTCTATGATTTCAAGGTATTATTTATTCTTAAAGTGCACATTATGACAGCATATTGTACTTTCCAGTGTATTGCAGTGCATTCCAATGGCTTTCTGTTGATGCTCTTGGTGGTTACTATACAGGTTCAAACTAAAAGAGTTACCAAACTTTGCAACTCCAAAGACATTGTCACAGTTAATGGTATGTATCCAGGACCTGTTGTTTACGCCCAAGAAGATGATAGAATCATAGTCAAAGTTACCAATAAGACACCTTTCAATGTTACAATTCATTGGTAATCTCAATCACAGCTTCATGCATAATGTACTTCATTTAATTAACAATATTATTATAACTAACAATCTTGAATTTTAAATTTCAGGCACGGTGTCAGGCAAAGGCTATCATGCTGGTATGATGGGCCATCGTTTATTACACAATGTCCAATTCAAGCAGGCCAGAGTTTCACCTATAATTTTTCAATGGTGAAACAGAAGGGTACCTTCTTCTGGCATGCTCATGTTTCTTGGCTAAGAGGAACTGTTTATGGTGCTATGATTGTTTATCCAAAGACCAGGGTACCTTACCCATTTAAGATTCCCTATCAAGAGCATATAATCATACTAGGTAATTTACAAGGTGCCCCCCTTTGGTTTTGAATTCAGAGTGTTACATGTTGTATGCTCTCCATATAATACTGTTTGTTCTGAATGGATTCAAATTGTGGCAGGGGAGTATTGGCTGCAGGATCTTCAACAAATTGAGCATGCCACTCTAGCAAGTGGAGGAGCTCCTCCTATAGCAGATGCATATACCATTAATGGTCATCCAGGCCCCAACTACAACTGCTCAATTAATGGTATTTAACATAACAATTAATGAAGTAATTGCGATAATGGGGATGTACATTTATTGGGATTGCTGAAAATTGTCTAGTAGTTGGGATCAAGGATTATTTTTAAAAGATCTTTCAATCAGACTAAGGCATTAAAGTTAATACAAAATAATCTGGATTAAGTGGTGGATGATGGTCATCGTTTTTCACTAAATGTGTGTTTGATTTAATGTTAAAACTGACCAAACTCAAGTTTAGATTTCCCAACGCAACTATTTTTAGTGTTGGAAATGTGAGTTTACCACATTTCAACGCTAAACCAAACACACCCTAACACCCGTTGTTATCATGACAATATCTATGAGACTACATAGGCACTGATTTACTAAACCAGTCTATCAGAACTGACAACTGTTGTAATTTAAAATTTGTCTTCCCTTTTCTTTCACACGTTTCTTTCCTCATCATTTCAGATGTCTACCAAATTGATGTGATTCCGGGGAAGACTTATTTGTTAAGACTGATTAATGCGGGTTTAAACACTGAGAACTTCTTTGCCATTGCTAATCACAAATTAACAATTGTGGAAGCTGATGCTGAATACACTAAGCCATTCACCACAGACACAGTGATGCTAGGACCAGGCCAAACACTGAATGTCCTTGTCTCTGCTGATCAACCAGTTGGAAAATACTCCATGGCTGTGGCACCTTACAAGTCTGGCAGGGTTGTCAAGTATCAAAACGTTTCAGCCATTGCCAGGTTCAACTATATAGGCGCTGC
Organism: Sesbania bispinosa; assembly: GCA_026901365.1. Taxonomy (NCBI): domain Eukaryota; kingdom Viridiplantae; phylum Streptophyta; class Magnoliopsida; order Fabales; family Fabaceae; genus Sesbania; species Sesbania bispinosa. The sequence goes on from QLOH01000840.1 coordinate 197,566, forward strand.
ATCGAATAGCTTGTATTTACCAGCTAAATTACCTAAACTTGATGACAGTCTGGCTGTTAAGACAGTTATGGATGGATTAAGGAGCCTAAATCAAGTCAATGTTTTCAAAGAAATTGATACAAACCTATTCATCACCATTGGACTGAATGTTCAAGAATGCCATTCAAAGACACCAAAGCAAAACTGTCAAGCCATGAATGGGGTGCTGACAGCTTCAATGAATAATATAAGTTTTGTTCATCCCAATATTTCAATCCTGGAAGCTTATTATAAGAAGATAAAAGGAACATATACTGAAGATTTTCCTGACGCACCCCCCAAGTTCTATGACTTTGTTAATGGTGCCCCTAATAACATTCCATATGACACGCAAGCATTGAATGGGACTAGAACAAAGGTCCTTGAATATGGTAGCAAGGTGCAACTCATTCTGCAGGACACAGGGATAGTCAACATTGAAAACCACCCAATGCACTTCCATGGCTACAGCTTTTATGTTGTAGGGTACGGCACAGGCAACTTTGACCCACTAACTGCACAATTCAACTTAGTGGATCCCCCATACATGAACACAATTGGAGTTCCAGTGGGTGGATGGGCAGCAATTCGATTTGTCGCTGATAATCCAGGTATAATCCTTAATGTGTATTTCTTCTCTCCTTTATTTTACAGAAACAGCAAAGGAAATATTGATTTCTTTTCTTTTCTTCTTTTGGTGAAAGGAATTATTGATTTCTTACCATCAATAACAACTTTTTGCAGGGGTGTGGTATATGCACTGCCACATTGATATACACCAGTCATGGGGACTAGGAATGGTGTTTATAGTGAACAATGGAAAAGGAGAGCAGGAGTCCTTACCACCACCTCCACCAGACCTGCCACAATGTTAACACTACTACCAAGGGATCATAACAAATAATACTAACAGATGATTGATTGTGTGGCTTCATTCCTGTCCAATCGTTCTTCAACTATAAAATGTGGCATTGGTGCATTTCATTTAAAAGAAAAAAAATATTATGGATGTACATAAGCAGAATGACTAGATAAATGCATATCTCTCTTCCTTTAGTTTGAGTTATGTCTGCTAATCCATCAGAATTTTGGAAAAAAAAAAAAAAAAAAACTAAAACATATTGATTTTACTGGATATCAAAGTGATAAGTAGTTACAACAGTTCTCTCCAAGTTTTCACCCTCTAAAATAATTCTCAGTGAGATGCCCGTATAGTGATAGTGATATAAATAAGATGCTATACACGAGGCTGATTCCCATCCAATCTTACTAGGTTTATATCTATCAAGTACAACATTTCAATTACTCAAAAAGTTATGGGGCATGAAAGCTGATCTAGTGACCATTGTAAAAAAAAAAAATCTGACTGGAACATTCCAGTCAATTCTCTCTCAGATACTCTCAGGACATGCAATTTGTTGATTGCAATTAAATCTAAATATGACAGATAACAGTTCATGGGTTGACCCTCTCCATAATCCAGCTTTTCTTTGATGCAGCACTCATACTTGATTTGAATGTTAGCCTCTCATTACTCTTCAGATTCAAGTAATCAACCTGTAAATGGTTGAAACCGAAGTGAATGTGTGAAAGCAAAAGGCATATAATCTTGTTAGATTAGGAGAGATATCACTACCCTATCCGGTTCTAGGATCAGTAGACAAAAAGCATCAACTGGACCTATGGAAGGATCCGGTGTTATTTCTGGCTGTGCTTGCTCATTTAGACAGGGAAGTCCTGGGGTGGGCCCCAAATATTGCGACCTTGATCTCAAGGAACTGGCAAACCAGGATTTTTCTCTTTGCTGCATTATGAATTGATAAACGGAGGGGATAATTATACCATCTAATAGCATCTAAACTTAGGATGAAGAATATATAACCTGTAAATATATTTATGTTAGAATGAAATAAACCAAACCTAGCTCCTTTAAAGAGTTTTGTTTTGTTTTGCTTTCCCTGTTTTGATGAGGGAGAACAAATGGTTCCTTGATTTGCAGGGAGCACGTTAATACAAATAGTCTCAAAACCCAAGTCCCACTTTGGTAGCACTAGCAGATGTGTCATCTGATCCAGTAAGCTTGGTACAACACTACACCTAGTAAGTAGCTTCGATTTAAGCAGTTTTAGGCCATGTGGTAAGCCAGTTTGATTATTTTGCCAGTTAATTATATAAGAACTTTCATATATATGCCTAATATATTGCTGAGGAAAACCAAACGTGTGGTTATTTAGGCCATGTGGTAAGCCAGTTTGGTTATTTAGTCAGTTTGGTTACTTACGAAACACGTTGGACGGAAGTAATTTAAAATCAATTCTGCAAAACCACGTTTTGCACTGTAGCAACGGTAAAACAAACAGACTAGTAGAAATGTGCAAACCACACTTGATCATAGGGACAAATGTCAAAGGGAAAAACAGCTTCACAGAATGTGATTCAATCATGAATGAAAATCTCCAATCAAACCTGAAGTTTTAGGAGGTCAGGATTTGACCCATCGATGATATCTACATTCCCATTTATCCGGAATTGCTCCCAGGAATCTGTGAAATACCAACATAACTAACCACAAGAACTGCATTTAGTCATATTCCCCTAAGCAATTAGGAAAAGAAAAAGTGCACCTCAGAGAATAATTACCTCAGCAGAGGAGCAAAGTTTGAGCTCTTCAATCTGCAGTATGAATAAGCCAACAGAGACTTCCAAGTAAGTAACTTTTCAATGAAAATCTTAATCATGCCCACAATTATGGAAGGTAACATAATTTTTTCCCAAAAAAAAAGCTAATAAACTAAACTAAAAGTCTAAAACTAATATATATTTTAAGCCATTGTCCAATTCGTAGCCGTAGGGACTAAATTACAAAAACCCAGTTTTTAATTCAGATTAGAAAACTTAATTGAAAAAAGGAGCACCTTGCGAGTGCGGGCATCGGTGTTAATTTGGATGTTATCAGTGTTGTCTTGGAAACCTCTGAAGAACCCAAACAATCAATCCCATGTGGATGTGGCAAGTTTCCATAAAATTAAACAAAACCAAAGAGTGAGGGACAGGACGAACAGAAGAACAGAACCTGAAAACGACAGTGCGATTTGAAGGTGTTCCGTTGGTTCCTACGGTCGCCTGATAAAACGACGAATGCCAAGAATTAAAATAAAAAGAAGAAGAAGAAGATGATGAAGGGGTGGCAGATTGAATCACGTACGAGCTGCATGAAAGAAGAGTGCTTGAGGTGACCGTTGGATTCCAAAGCGTTGAGAAGAAGCTGCTTCCATGGCACGCTCCCCATTCCCAATTCCGATGGATTGGGAAATTTTCCCCCCTCTTTTTTTTTTTATTGGGTACATTTTTTTTTTATCATTTTTTTTGATACATCTCTCCCCCTTTATTTTTTTTTTCATTTTTCTCATACTGGTATTTTTTATTTTTCTTACTACAAAAATATATTTTTTCATGAATCTACTTGAACTAACAATCTATAATTATTTTTTTAATAACTTTTTATACATGTTAAATTTCATCAATTTAATCATTTAATCTTATCATACTATCTTATTATATATTAAATTAAAATTACTTAATAAAATGTCAAATAAATTTTAAATTTTGTAAATATAATCTATTTAATGAAAACTTTTATTCAAATAATTGAATTAATGAAATTTAATATCTATAAAAAGTTATAAAATAAGTGAAATAAGTGCCCTCTTTTTTTATTTCTTTGCTAAAATATTTACCTAATATAAAGTTTCAAATAAAAGATGCATATGATTTATATGACCTTCTCCTGCGTAACACATTTTAGAAAATAATAGCAGAAATACAAACATTCTCATGCATGTCTATTCACATGTTTTTACTTTTTTGAAAAAAAATGTAAATTTATATATATACATGTAAATTCTGGTCCTAAATTGGTTATCTTCCTATTACTATTGAAGAAGCTTAGGGCCATATTGGTGGAATTTGGGCTCTTATAGCAGTAAGATCCCCTGTTTCCTTTCCCCAAGTGATCAGTTTGAAGGTATCTCTGGGGGATTCAAGTTGGATTTGTTCTGGGGTATATGCTAGCCCTATTCTTTCAAGTAGGAATTTAATGTGGGATCATCTTTGTTTGGTGAGAAGGGGTATCTCTTACCCTTGGCTACTTTTAGGGGATTTTATTGATATCTTGTTGTCCTCTGATCAAAGAGGAGGAAGTTTCTCACTCACTAGAGGTAATCTCTTTGCTGCCAATTTAGATCAGTGTAATTTACTAGATGAAGGTTATTTTGGCTCTAAATTCACTTGGAGCAAAAAATGTAGAGGGGGCAATGGGTGCATAGGAAACTAGATAGGGGAGTTGCTGATCCTAATCGGAGGACTAGCTTCCTTAATGCTAGGGTTGAAAATCTGTGTAGGCTTTACTCTGATCATCACCCAATTTTTTTTAGATGTAGTGGTAGATATCATGTTCCAGGGGATAGACCTTTTAGGTTTCAAGTTGCATGGTGTTTCATACATCATATCCTGCTACTGTGAATGATGCTTGGTCTGCTATTGACCAAAATGTTGTTCATTCATTAGCCTCAATTAAGGATGCTTCTATTAAATTTAATAAAGAGGTATTTGGTAATATTCATGCTAGGAAAAGAACCATTGAGAAAAGACTCTTAGGGATTGAAATATCTCTTGAAAATATTGATTCAGCCTCATTAGTGTTACTTCAACGGAAGCTATTGAGAGAATTTAATGACATTTTATTTCAAGAAAAGGTCTTTTGGTTTCAGAAATCAAGGGAAAACTGGGTTAAGTTTGCGAATAGGAATATTAAGTTTTTCCACACTCCAACTATCTTAAGGAGGGCGAAAAAAAGGATTAATGGTTTATTCCTTCCTAATGGAATTTGGTGTACTGATAATGAAATTTTACAGAGAGAAGTTGTTGTGTTCTTTAAAATTTTACTTTGTAATACTGCAACCAATGGTGAATATATTCATTTACCTAATCTCCCATCCATATCCCAAGATGATGTCCACAGGTTGCTTGCTCCTGTGACTAAAGATGAGGTTTATAAAGCTTTATTTGCTATGAAGTCATACAAGGCTCTTAGGGCTGATGGTTTCCAAGCTATATTCTTCAAAATGTATTGGGAAAAGATAGGAGATGATGTTTGGAAATTTGTTAGTGATGCTTTTGTGACTGATAAGGTTCCCCCTGAAGTAGTTGAAACACTAATTGTGTTGATTCCTAAGACTGAGAACCCTTCCTCATTTAAAGAACTTAGACCTATTAGTTTATGTAACTATATTTATAAACTAGGCTTTAAAGTCTTGGTCAACAGATTAAGGCCTATCCTTCATGAAATTGTCAGTCCATTACAAAGTAGTTTCATACCTGGTCGTTGTTCATCTGATAATGCAATAATTCTTCAAGAAATAGTTCATCAAATGAAAAAGTCAAAAAAACCTAAAGGAGATATAATATTTAAACTGGACCTAGAAAAAGCATATGATAGAGTTGATTGGGGGGTTGGAATTGGTTCTTCAGGAGTTTGGCTTTCCAATTCCAATTATATCCTTAATCATGAGTGGAGTCACTTCTTCCTCTATTTCTATGCTTTGGAATAGGAGTAAATGCCCAGCTTTTACTCCTTATAGAGGTCTTAGACAAGGTGATACCTTGTCTCCCTACCTATTTGTCCTATGCATGGAAAAGCTTGGTGCTATGCTATCTGAGGTTGTTCTAAATGGTTCTTTATAGACGGTTCAGTTAGTGCAAGGTGGTCTAGGTGTTTCACATTTATTTTTTGCTGATGATGTTTTATTATTTTCAAAAGATAAGCCTGCTCAAGTTAGACTACTCTCTCAAATTATTCAAAGGTTCTGCAATATATCTGGATTTAAGGTTAACATTAAGAAGTCTAGAGCCTTTTTCTCTTCGAAAATACTTGTTCAAAGGAAGCATAAGATCCAACAGGTCACATGAATTTCTTTCACTAATTCCATAGACAAATGTCTTGGGTTTAAAATCTTTACAAGGAAACTAAGAAAGAAGATTTTCTATATGTTGTTGATAAAGTTAATAACAGATTAGCCTCTTGGAAGGGTAAATTGCTTAACAAAGCTGGTAGAATGACCCTGGTTAACTCTGTCATCGCATCAATTCCAGCATACTCCATGTAAATCCACTAGTTTCCAAAGAGTATTTGCAACATGTTGGATAGATTTGCTAGGAACTTTCTTTGGAAGGGTTCTAGTAATTCAGTTTTTAGGTTCTAAATATGGCATTAGTTGTAGTGTCTTTAAATCTGTGCAAGGTTGTTCATATGTTTGGAGATCTATTTTAAAGGCTGCTGCTTGTCTTAAAGATGGCTTTATTCCTAGAATAGGTGGTGGTAATTCTAACTTTCTGTTTGACTCTTGGCTACCTAGTGGCCCTACAGGTGATAGCTTAGCCTTTATCAATATTCATGATATCCAATTAAAAATTAATTATGTTTGGACTGGTCATGATTGGAACTTTAATATTTTCTGGTCTATTTTACCGTTTGCTGTTTGTGAGAAAATTTCAGATGTTAAGCCAATTTTCTCCGCTGGAGTGCCAGACTTAATTAACTGGAGTTCCTCCGGTGATGGTGTTTATTCTGCAAAGACAAGGTATGCTTGGCTTCATGGTCAGGCTACAAATCTTGAGCATGAAAGATCTTGGTCCTGGGTTTGGAAACTTCAGGGAAGTGAATCCGTTAGATTCATGATATGGCTAGCTGCGAAGAATAGACCTCCTACCAAAAAATTACTGCATTACAGGAGAATCACAACCTCTCCCTTATGTATCTTCTACCAAAACTTTGAGGAGGATGCATTACATTGTCTAAAGGATTGTAATAATGTTGTTATATTATGGGACGGACTTGGTTTTACTAGGCACTTACAGTTTCTATCTTGCAACTGCATTTTTTATTGGTTATTTTGGTCCTGCAACAATTTAGGATCTTCCTTTTTGGCTGAAGTTTGGGAAATCTGGATAGTAAGGAACCTGGGAGTTTTTTAGGGAAAAAACTTATCAACAAGTCAATTGGTTTGGAAAACAAAAACTCTAGCTCATAATTTTAATTATGTTTTATGCAAACCATCTTCTTCTGCAGCCCCTCAGTTAAGGTTAATCAATTGGATCCCTCCTCCTACTGGTTTTGTAGCATTGAATGTAGATGGGAGCTCATTGGAAAATCCTGGTCCTTGTGGTTATGGGGGTATCTTAAGGGACAACCAACGTTCTTGGTTGAAAGGATTTTATTCTCATCTTGGCCATTCTGATATAATACAAGCTAAGCTTATGGGACTCTCGGCTGGAATGCAGCTTGCTTGGAATGAAGGCTTTAGACTTGTTAAGTGTTGGTCAGATTCTATGCATGTAATCTCTCTTGTTAAATGCCCTCTTCTTAGATTCCACAAGTATGCCTTAATCATCAACGAAATACATAAGCTTATGGCAAAGGGTTGGTCATTAGATGTGTGCCATATTCCAAGAGAAGGTAATCAATGTGCTGATTTTCTTGCTAAGCTTGGAGCTTCTTGCTCTTCAACTTCAGTTATTACTCTTGACTCCAATGATGGGTTTCAAGAGTTAGTTTCTGCAGATGCTATAGGTCTTTCATTCTCTAGGGGATGAATCCCTTGTAGTTAGTTAGTTTGCTTCTCGTTCCTTACTGCATCCAAAAGCTCTAGTGTTGCGTTCTCATATTGCAACAAAAAATTGCGAAGAGTTATTGCCGCTATGAGCGCTTCCTTCCATGTAATTGGTTGCAAAGACATTGTATCATCTTCAGTTTCATCCTCAATAGGATTTTCAACAACACCAGCTACAATTTCTTCTAAACATTGGACCTCTGAACATGTATACATATGTTTTATTCATGAAGAATAATATAGATTCATAGAATCAAAAAAGATATCTTTAAATTAATAAAGTATTAATTTATCGATTAATTAATACCTCTTTAAATTAATTAAATTACATGGTCCTAACATTATTAAGTTATAAAGGTTTTACTGTAATTTGAAAATAAAATTATATTGTTATTTGGTATGAGAGAAATAGGAAAGGAACAAATTGGATTATAATTTAAAAAGATCGAAATGCCCCTAAATAAGTTTTGTTAAATAAAATTTATAAAAAAAATTAATTTTTTTTTATAAATAATAAATAATTTATGTAAAATCAATAAAGTTATAAAACTAATAAATTTATAAGTTTAATTAATTAAAAAATAAGCATGTTACATGTTTGCAGCTTACATTAAAATATGATTAATAGCAATAGTAAATATTTAACATCTCATCATACCCTACACAAAAATCTCATCATAAATATTCAAATATGTAATTGAAAAATAAATTTAAATACAAGATCAATCTAGGTAACAAGAACACAGAGGACTTGACACAATTTTAAATAGAAAAAATGAGAAATCAAATTCTTTAAACAAAATATTTTTTATAATTATTTACAGATATAATATCAACATTTTATATCATCAATTAAATTTCTTACTTTCACTCCAAATCCAATAAAAAAAGAAAAAAAATAAAAAGTGGTGAAAGGCAACGAGTACCCGAAAGTAGCAAGGTGAGCCAGGAAGAAAGGGTACTGCTTCAGAGGAACCAAGGTGAGTTTATACAACACTCTGTTTCTGATGCCCATCACAAACGTCATCGTAACGACAACCACCACCTCTGTTGTCCGATTTAACTTTTACATTCATTCATTGCCGAGAGATCCCCGACTACACATAGACATGGCCTCACCTTCTCGCCCTCCTCCTCCCCAACAATTGATCTCTCCTATGTAAGGGTGTTCACTGGTTCGGATCAATCCGATGGACCCGACGAACCAAACCAAACCATTCTAATTGGTTCGGATTTATTTACTTGTTCGGGTCCAAACCGAATCAAACCAATTAAAACTGGTTTCTATTGGTTCGGGCAACGGATTGAAAAACCTGAACCTGTTACCCGAACTGAACCGAACACCTATATATACATATATATAAACTAAATAAAAAAATAAAAACTAACTAAATATGTTTACTTTTCAAGAGTTTTGTTCATATTTAGGGTCCAATCCTTCCTTCCTCATTTTGAGTCTTAATTTGACAGCCCACCGTCATTCTTCATCTTCCCCATCTGGCCATCTCCACTAGGCATGTCAAATAAACCTGAACCCGCGGGTACCGACCCATTCTCGCCCCGACTTTGACGGAAAAAAAACAGCTTTGACCGGGTTTAAGCAGAACTCGACCCAAATCCGCCCCGCCCCCGATCCCGAACCCGCCCCGACAGAATAATTAAATAATTTTAATATACTAATAGTTAAATAATAAAGATAAATTTATATATTTTCCTTAGGATCATCAATGTTTATATTTACATGTTATTTGAATTAGAGTATATTAGATATATATAACTGATTTAAAAACATATATTTAAGTTATAAAAAATAGAGAAAAAAATGAAAAATAGAGAAGGTGAAATCCCCACGATTTCCCCGAACCTGACGGGGACCCACGGGGATGGAATTGAGTTTCATAATTTCATACCAGCTCTCTTTAAACTCGAGCCCGAACCGCCCCGACTTTTATGAAACCGGGGTGGGGAGAGCAAAACCTACCCCTGACCCCCCCCCCCCCCGTTGCCATACCTTTCATTGTAGAGTGTGGCCAAACCAATGGACCACCGCAGAGCACTAGTATCGTCTGCAACCACTGTTTATGAGCAGCACTGTTCGTGACTGTTGTTTGCAAGCAGCATAGTCTGTGACCACCATTTGTGAACAGCACAGTCTGTGACCCCTTTTGTTCAGATCCATTTGCAAGCGGCACCATCTGCGACCATCGTTTGTGAGCAACACCACGACCAATCGACCACCATTTGTTCAGATTCGTTTGCGAGCAACACCGTCCGCGACCACCGTTTGTGTCTTTGTGAGCAGCACCGCGACCATTCGACCACCATATGTAACTATAAGGGTTATGGTCTGAGGTAAATATAATTCCAACAACGAGTTGGTTTGTTAGATTTAGATGATTTAATTTGTTTGTTTTAATATGTGATGTGTGAGTTTCTAATTTGCTTTTTTTTTTTTAACTTAGTTGATTTAATTTGTTAAAGTTATTTTGATTTAATTTGTATGGAATTATTGAGTTTTGGATCTGAACCAAACCAACCCGTACTTGATTAGTTCGTTTGGTTCGAGTCATTGTCAGAAAATTAAGGAAATCTGAACAGAATCGAACAATTTTGTTTTGGTTCGAATTTGTTTTTCTAGCAGAACCGAACCAAACTGACTCGTGAACACCCCTACTCCCATGCACATCCGTGTCTTGTCGCATCTGTCACCAGCATGAACGAGAAAAGAGAAAGGGCAATTGTGGTCCAAAGAAAAGTCTGATCCATTCTCTCTCATTCTAGTCAGAATTTCGACGCATCTATTCGCTATTTTTTCCGCTTATTTGCGGATAAATTTCAAGCCCGAGGGCTTACACGCTGTCAATTTCTCTCCTTGCACATTTTCTATTGTACCAAATATGTAAGCCATTTCCCTTCCCTCTATTTCTCCCCCCTAATTTCTTCTTCACCAAACAGATGCTTGAGGTTTTTTTACAATAATAAGAAATGTAATTAATTCTCTAAATTTCATCAAATATGTTAACTAATTTTTTATTGTATCTTTTATCATTTATTATTAAAATTCGTCTCATTTATTATTTCTAAAGAATATATTTTATAAAAAAATATTAAATGCTACTTGAAATTGTAGAATGACAAGTGAAATGGGCAAATTTTTTTTCCTTAAAAAAACAAATAAAGTAGGAATGACGGAGTAACTAAAGTGTGACTTACAAATTATTAAACTAAAATCTCATGACACGTAGATGTTTGATAAACCTCTTTTTATATAGGAGAAAAAAATTTGAAAGTGTGTGCATTTTTTATGTGAGACTTTTTAAGTATGAGGTGAGGTTAATGTTAACACTTTCAATGTAAAACTTCCAAAATTTATTCTTTTCAATGTGAGTCTTCAATGATAAAGTTGAAAAAAAAATCTCCCTAATGCGGGACTACATATTTTAAAACTTATATTTTAAAATTTTTGCTTTGATTTTTCTTTCTATTTTCTATTTAAATGATCCGATCAAAATTTATTGCTGACAATATATCTATATAAGTTTAAGTGATATAATTTAAATAAAATATTATATACATACATAAATTTAGTTTATATTAGATTAAATTAATTTTTAAAATTAAATCCGAAAATCAATCCAATTTAATGAAAAAAATTAATTATTTTTTAAATTTGCTTTGTTCAATCTTCAATTTATATAATTTTAAGTTTTAAATTTAATTTTTATATATTGGATTGGATGAGTTTATATACATGTCTATTAATACCATACATAAACGGTCATGTATCGTTAAAGTCCTACATTGTCCAGAGCTAAGGATAAATTATAATATATGAGATTTGAGCAAATCTCATCTTATAAGTTAGTTTTTAGGTTGAGTTAGGCGCAATTTAAAATTTAAAATGTTATAAGAATCTATTCTAAATGGTCTATTTATTGGACTGTGACTAGTATATGTTAAATCCTAAAATTTCACGCTCTGAGCATGAAATGTGTGTTAAATCACATTTACTTAGATATAAGACCAAATTATAATAATATATGAATTTTGGGTAATTCTAACCATATAAATTAATTTTAAATTAATTTTTGGGATTGAGTTATGATTTAAAATTTACAAATTTTTTATAATTCAAAACACATGGGTGTCTTGCGAAGATAGATAGCATGTCATTATTCAAATGGTCCAAAATCGCACACATATTTAGAAAATCATCCAAGTTTATTATTTTATATTTTAAGCCCACAAACATGACACATGAGCGTAGAATTATCTAGCATGTAAACTGTTTTTTATTTCTTTTCTAACGAACAAAATACTAAAAGTGATTATACATATGATCCATCATCCATATGTGTTGCTACTTGCTAACATTAGTGTCTTTTTGTGCGGCCTTATCCTGGCTATATCATGATCCGTGCTGGTTTCAGTGCACATCAATTTGTTCATTTTTTAAAATATTTTATCCGTGATTATGTTAATATTAAAAAGAACATCTATGACCTTTTTCTTTTTACTTTTTAATTTAGGTCCAAAAAGTTTGTCTTACGTATGATAGGTTTCTAATTTATACATACCACGTGCTGGCAGTCATTAGTCATTACTAACAAACGACCCATTTAATTAGTTCCATTGACCGCCACCAACCAATTTTGTCTTACACATGCTAGGAATAGGGATTCAAATTTATGTACTTAATTAGAGGATTTTGTAAAAAATAAATAAAAATAATACTAATAACTTTGTCAATTATGTGCCCACGTGCTGGCCGTCATTATTGAGAAAACTCGCCTTTCGATTTTTGGGCGATACTACTTGGCGCCCACATAGCTTTTGAGTTTTGAGAAATATATCTTATAGTAATAAGGTAAAATATAAGTACCATAAGTGATTATTCATAATTCGATCAAAAAAATTACAGCATATAAGTATTTTAGAATTCTCATATACATTATATAAATATATAATAATAAAGAAACTTACCTTGATCCATAAAAGACATAAATAAAAATATATAAATTATTTTAATCACATTTTGCTAATTTATCTCTTTATTTTTTTCTTTCTTATAACAAGTCTTTATACATTTTATTTACTAACTTCCATCAAGTTGGTTACTATCAATATTTTAGAGATTTAAATAACTTCTTATAATAACCAATAAATCTCTTTATTTTATTAAATCACATATAGACCTATAATTATATTTTATATGAGTCATATTATTTAATTAATTAACTTATTTTTCTAATAAAATATTAACTATAAAAATACATAATTGACTACAAATATTAAATTTATCTAAATTTTAATATATAATTATTGAAAAAATATCATAAAATTCAATAATCAAATTGATAAAAGTTCATGTTTAAAAAATTATGAAATAGAGTAAATATTAGAAAAGTTACTTTTGTAGTAGACTTGGTGCTTTTGAGTAGAATTGATTCTAGAAATTAATGGTTGGGAAAAATTATGCACATTTTACGAAACACGTTGGACGGAAGCGATTTAAATTCAATTCCGTGAAACCACTGTGTCAACGCTAAAACAAACGGGCACTTAGTGTTGTTTGATTTATAGTTAAATAGAATTGATTCTAAAGTCAATACTAGAAAATTAGTTATTTACGTTTTACAAAGACTATTGGACAGAAATGGTTTAAAATCAAATCTTTAAAATTGATTCTACATTGTTGGAAATTTAAACCAAATAAAAACTTAAAGATTAGAGTGATCTCATGATTTACCCAAACATAAAGAAAAATGTGTCCTTTTACTAAAATAAAAAAAATATGAAAATCAATTTCCATTCAAAGCTTGAGTTTATAAAATCATATTTTTAAATATATTTTTAATTATATTTTATATTTAGATAAGTTTTATTAGAGTCATTTTAAATAAATATATAGTATATCCAAAAGTCACGAAAAAAATATATATCCAAATTATTTAATGAGATTTGTATACCTAATAATAATACAGAGGTGGTGCACTCGACGAACAAGTTGAGAGGCAACAAGGCGGATATGGTATTGAAGGTGGACATGGCTAAAGCTTAGGACAGTATACGGTGGAGCTTTGTTACAAGAGCAATCATTCACTCACATAAAAAATGAATCCCACAAAATTCCCACACGGCCTGACAGCACAAATCACCACTTTCTTTCTCTGTTTTTTTTGCATAGTTAAAATAACACAGTGGTACAATTCTACTTTCTATTGTTACAAATACACTACTAGCAGTTGTGTTTCCTACTCACGTGGTTCAATTATCCAATGTTTGTATTTCTCTTACATGCACTCGTATACATTGGAACAACACTCCTCATGGCTACTTCTCTCCTTCCCATGGTATGCGCCAAGGAGACCCATCGTCATTGTACTTATTCATCCTCTATATGGATCGCCTCACCCATCTTATTGACGAAGTTGTTCATAACAATGTTTGGAAGCCATTCCAAACGAGTAGAGGTGCCCCCGACATTTCCAATCTGCTTTTCGCTGATGATATTATCCTCGTGGTTGAAGCTTCAATAGAACAAAGCTACTGTTATGAAGAATATTCTTGCAAAGTTTTGTACTACATCTGGTCAACAGGTGAACACTCATCAAAATCTGTGATATACTTATCCCCTAATGCTAAACAATCGTTAGTTTCTGAGGTTAGTGTGGTAAAAAGTGTGAGCTTCCTGATCACCTTCCTCATGGAGTACTCCTAAGCTACTAGAGGATGATTCTGGATGGCTTTAGGGACCCTTATTCAAATTATAATGGGTTGCAAAAGCAAGAGGTTCACATTGCTTGGCGATATCCCCCTAATGTCATAAATTGAATATAGATGGCTCTGTTCAAGGCTTCACGCGCAATGTTGCAAATTTGAGCGATGACGGTTCTTTTAAACCGCTCCAAAGTGTGTGTCGTAGATCTCATGTAGTGGATCTTTCCATACAAGATTTAATTTCCCCTATTATCTCCTCATCCATTCTTCTTTGATCAAATCCCTTGATTTCTTCCCGTTGTCCCCAAATTTTATCACTTAATTGCATGAGTCATTCAATCAAAATCCTCATTGAACACATTATGCATTCACTTAAGCTAACAACATAATCCTCATAAATCAAATCCTCATATATTCCCTTGATCGGGTAACAAGATCCTCATAGATCACATCCACACCCTATGTTTGAAAGAAAAATTGTAAAGAAAATCGCAAATTGGAAGAATAAAGTAAAAATAAATCAAATGTGCTTATATTACCGATTCCGATAATTAGGGAAATTCTAAGGGTATGTTTGTGAGTTGAATTTTGGAAAGGAAGGGAGAGAAGAGAAGAGTTTATTGGAAGCTCTCCCCTACTTTGTGTTTGTGAGTTTAAGTATTTTATAGTCTTTCCCTCCTCTTATCCCCCTCCCTTCTCCTTCCAATCCTTTCCTTTCCCTTCTCTCTAAACTCACAAACACACCCTAAGGGAATTTGTTCTCTTGACAATTCTTGATGAACTAAAATAGAACATCCAATTAGATCAATGCAAAGCACTTTTAAGGAGGATATGTTCTTTTTTAATAATTATTGATGGAAAATCTACTCTATTAATGAACCAAAATAGAAAATCTAAATATTAGTGCAAAGTGCTTCTTTAATGCTTCTTTTGGGTTATACATGTTTTTGGTCCCTGAAATATAGTCAATATTTGTTTTAAGTCCCTATAATTTAAAATCGGTGGTTTTGGTCCCTCAAAAAATGAAAATACACCAATTTAGTCCGTATCATATAGTTTTTTATGCAATTTTTCTAGGAATTTTCATTGATAAGGACTAATTAAAAAGGAGTATTTTCACTTTTTGGTAAAAAAAAATCCAAGAAAATTCATAGGAAAATCTGCAGGAAAACTATACGATAAAAACTAATTTAGTATATTTGCAATTTCTGAGATACCAAAATCATCGGTTTTAAATTACAGGGAGTGAAAGTAAAACTCAGCTATATTTCATGAACCAAAACATATTTAACCCTTGATTTTTTAATTTTAATATTTTGTTTTAAAAATTCTTTTGTTCAAATAAATGATAAAAATGATGTGGTCAAAATATGGTGTTCATAGTGAGGTAGTGTATCTTCATTGATTTTGGAGGTGATGAATTTGTCTACAGAATTTTAAGATCTTGTTCATAATAAACTTGTTAGAAGATCTTGTTGATAATAAACTTGTTAGAAGTTGTGATGTTGTCTTTTAGGAGGATTGGATCGTTAAAGATATTGATTAGGCAAAGAATTATAGTTTTTCAACATAAATAACTTGGTCGATCTTTTGCCAAATTTTGAGATCCACATGCCTGATGTAGTGGATTTTGGCAAGATATGAAAAATTATTTTTCATATTACCATGTTGATGATGCCAGTAAAGTACATGCTGTAACATCCTAAATTTTATTAAGTAAAATATTAATTAAATTAAATAAATAAGTAGAAGAAATAATTAATTAAATAGATGAATAAATAATAGGATTAATATTATTATTAGTTTTATCCATAAAGCTACTTCATTTTAAAAAGAAGATAAGGGGGTTGAGAGTGGGCCCAAGCCCAATTAGGCATTCTAGTAAGGAGGGGTTATCAGTTCACCCTAATCCTTATTCGTATAATCGTCAGAGAGCGAAACGCGAAGGAGGGGAGAAACCGAGTCTCAAGAGGGGATTGCTGCAAAGTGAGCATCAAGAACCAAGAAAGGGACTTCCTTGCGGTTAATCGATCTTCGCTTAAGGTACGGTGGGGGAGAGGGTGCTGCTTGTATATGCATGTAGGGGTGTTTGTGTAGTAATCTAAGAGTGTGAATTTGTATTGGTATATGTTATAACTAAGAATAAATGATTAAAACTGTTGATTTATGATTGATTGGATGAATATTGATGATTTATTGGGTGAAATTAAAGAGGATATTAAGAATAATGAAAAGGAGGAAATTAGGGATTTGAGGATTTGGGATTTTGATGGATTGGTTGTATAATCTGTGAAAAGATTGTTGTTTTACTGAGTTTTGACGTTATAAACGCATAAGAATGATTATTTAACAAAGATGATTGATTAGGGATTGAAAAGAGAGGTTTAGAGATGATAAAAATCGTGAGAACTGCGATCTGCGTCGCGGGTAATCGATTACAGGATTGTGGTAATCGATTACCAGAGAGATTGCTTGCAGGTAATCGATTACAGAGATGTTGTAATCGATTACCAGCGTGTTTGGTTGCAAGTAAACGATTACAAGGTGGTTGTAATCGATTACCAGAGACCTTGTTTACAGGTAATCGATTACTAGAGGTTGGTAATGGATTACCAAAGTGGATTTTGAGATCCTAAGTGCTTGATGATGATTGATGTTGTTTGATAATGCTTTATTATGATTATGGTGTTGATGATGATTTGGTGTGCATAATGATCGGTGAATATGCAAAGTGATTGGTGATGATTGGGTGTGCATAATGATTGGTGAATATGCCATGTGATTGATGATGTTTTGGTGTGCATAATATGCAATGTGATTAATGATGATGGTGAATATTATGATGATGTTTATGATGATAGTGTATATCACTTATGATGATGATGTTAATGATGATAGTGTATATCACTTTATGATGATGATGATGTTTAATGATGAGCATGATGATGCATAATGATGATGATAATGATGATGGTGTATATCACCTTTTGATGATGATGTTACCTAAGTTGTGCGGGCCCATAGAGGGGGTACAACTTAGGAGAGCTGCCGTGAGCATCTGTGATGAGACCTGAATTGTGCGGGCCCATAGAGGGGGTACAATTCAGGAGGTGAACTGAGTTGTGCGGGCCCATAGAGATGGTACAACTTAGGAGAGATGCCTTGAGCATATGTGATAAGACCTGAATTGTGCGGGCCCATAGAGGGGGTACAATTCGGGAGGTGAACTGCGTTGTGCGGGCCCATAAAGGGGGTACTGTGACACCCTTCTACCCCATACTCTTATATATTTAAGAAATTGTAGTTTAGAAAAGGGAAAGTCCCACGTTAGGTAAAAAGGTTTACAATTACTCTTATAATATCTCATAGTTCGAAAACGACTTTATTAAAGGAAATTAAACTTTCAAATATAATTTAAATAATAAGCAGCGGAATCTCCAATTCATAAAAAGAACTACTATTAGTCTACTGCCATACAAGACATCCAAAAGTTCACAAAATACTCATAATCTAGAAACATATTAAAACATCCCGAATACACCCTGATGTCACATCTATCAGAGCATACCCTTTTAATCATAGTCGACACCAGTCGTGTCCTCCTCAACACCTGTAAAATATATCCACAGAATACGGTGGGGAAAAGGAATACTACATATACATACACATAGAGAATATCCATCCTCACCCACAACATCATTACATCATTCCATCAATACATTAAATCACCCATGAATAACATTCATCTAAACTCAACATATATTTAACCATCTATATCAACATATACATTCCATACTATCATTTCTATTTTTAACGCATAGATACATCCATTATACATTCACCAAGCTCATCATCATTGTAATATCATTCATATATCATCATATAGTTCTCATACCATCATTCACTCAAGTAATCATATATTCTATTCTCACACATAATACTCATCATCAGCGATCATCATTTAATAACACAATTTCGTCATCATATATCACACACCAATACTCCTCTCATCATCTACCCAAAGATCATGACTTAGAACTCCACACAATGGGTGCACCTCGTCAATCACTCTAGTTAGTACCAAGATAATCTACCGGTGTTACCACACACTATCCGATAGGTTGTACCCCCTCTATGGGCCCGCACAACGACATTCGACCCTAGGTTGTACCCCCTCTATGGGCCCGCACAATCACTCCTAGGTTGCACCCCCTCTATGGGCCCGTGCATCGAACGCCCCATCTTGGTCCCCTGAGTTGTACCCCTCTATGGGCCCGCACAACTCAGTTCACCTCCCGAATTGTACCCCCTCTATGGGCCCGCACAATTTAGGTCCCATCACATATGCTCAAGGCATCTCTCCTAAGTTGTACCCCCTCTATGGGCCCACACAACTTAGATAACATCATCATCAAAAGGTGATATACACCATCATCATAAATCATCATTATCATGCATTAACATGCTCATCACCAAACATTATAAAGTGATATACACTTATCATCATCATCATACATCATTATCATCATCACACTCATCATCAATTATCATCATAATACATCATCACACTCAGCATCAATTATCATCATGATACATCATCACACTCATCATCAAATATCATCATTATTCATCATCATAAGCATCGCAATCCTCATCAAACATCATTAATCATCAACACCATACTCATTATAAAGTACTCTCAAACAACATCAATCATCATCAAACAGTTAGGATCTCAAAATCCACTCTGGTAATCGATTATCAACCTCTAGTAATCGATTACCCGCAAACAAGGTCTCTGGTAATCGATTACAACCCCCTTGTAATCGATTACCCGCAAGCAAACTCTCTGGTAATCGATTACAACACCCCTTGTAATCGATTACCAGCAAGCAAACAGTGCTTCTGGGTTGCCCATAACACTCTGGTAATCGATTACCACTCCTGGTAATCGATTACCCGCGACGCAGATCGCAGAGTTCACGATTTCAAACCTCTCTAAACTCATCCAATCAATCCCTAATCAATCTTTTACGTCTAAACATCATACATAATCATTATTAGCATCCAATACTCCATAAATCAACAATTAATTACAGATTATACCATCAATTCATCAAAACCCTCAGTTTCTCAATCCCTAATCACCCTTTTTTCCATTATTCTCAATATCATCATTAATCTCATCCAATACTCATCAATTTACATACAATCAATCATCAACCAACAGATTATATCTTCATTCTAAGTTATAAATTCATCAATTCAAAAATATACTCTTAGATTACTACCCAAACATCCCCTACATGCATATACAGGCAATACCCTCTCCCTCACCGTACCTTAAGCGAAGCTTGATCACAGCAACGAAGTCCTTTCTTGGATTCTTGGCGTTCACTCCACAGCAGCTCTCTCTTGAGACTCCGTATCTCCCCTCCTTAGCGTTTCGCTTACTGACGAATGATACGAATAAGGGTTAGGGTGTTCTGTTAACCCCTCCTTACTGAAATAACTAATTGGGCTTGGGCCCACTCTCACCCCCCATTATTCTATTTTCAATTAAAATTATCTTTACGAAATAAAACTAATAATAGCAATACTCATATTATTTATTTCCCATTAAATTAATTATTTTCTTAATTAGTCTATTTAATTTAATTAATATTTATCCTTATAAAATTTAGGATGCTACAAGTACAACTCAGGGGATCAAGATGGGGCGTTCGATGCACGGGCCCATAGAGGGGGTGCAACCTAGGGATGATTTATACTGGCCCATAGAGGGAGTGCAACCTAGGGTCGAATGTCGTTGTGCGGGCCCATAGATGGGGTACAACTAGAGGTGTCAAAATGGGCTACCCGGCCCGCATCGGGTAGCAGGCTTGTGCGGGCAGGGCTAAAATACCCAGCTAAAATTCGGTCCTGTGAACTTAGTGCCCTAGCCCGACCCTATGCGGGTAGCGGGCTTATGCGGGCCGGCCCGGTTAAAAAAAATTAACTTATTCAAAAATGTTGCTCATTAAAAATTGTAAACAATTAAACTTTTACAAAACTAAAAAAAATTACAATTTAGTTATAAAAATCATTTAAAAGGGGAAAAGCAAAATAAATTTACATTCGATGAATCGAAATTGTTCCAAGATTTTTCCATTTTATAATAGTACTCAATTGATATGTAATTAAATTAAATTAAATAAACCTATACTGCACCTGTTCCAAAAATTGTTCTTCAAAATTGATTCTAAATTGTTCCAAGATTTTTCCATTTTATAATAGTACTCAATACATATGTAATTAAATTAAATTAAATAAACCTATACTGCACATGTTCCAAAAATTGTTCTTCAAAATAGGATTATAAAATACATATTTGACAAACTTGGATTTGAGGAAGTATATATATGCACTAATATAATAATATACTCGATCATAATTGCTTTAATTAATTAGTTATCTATCAAAAGAAAATCATAATTGCTCACTATATCCATTGACTTCACAATAGAAATTTCAATTTTCAGAACTTCAAACATTTTTAGATGGAAGAAAATAAAAAATGGGTCATGCCAGCGAACTTAAGCATAACTCAAAAGTAAGGCAAATTTTTTTTTAAAAAAAAACGGGCCGCCCGTTAGCCCGGTCGGGTAGCCCGACCCGAACCCGTTTAAGACCGGGCTTTTTCATTTCTGGGCTAAAAAGCCCGGCAAAAATTCGGGCCTCTAATTTAAGTGCCCAAACCCTCCCATATTGCGGGTTCGGGCGAGCCGGCCCGGTCGAGTCGGCCCATTTTGACACCTCTAGGTACAACCTATCGGATTGTGTGTGGTGACGCCGGTAGACTATCTTGGTACTAACTAGAGTGATTGACGAGGTGCACCCATTGTGCGGAGTTCCAAGTCATGACCTTTGGGTAGGTGATGTTGATGAGTTTTGGTACATGTGGTGATGAGTTATACTTAGTGATGAATTGAGTTATAATATGATGTTGATGAGTTTTGGTGCATGTGATGATGAGTTATACTTAATGATGAATTGAGTTATAATATGATGTTGATGAGTTTTGGTGCATGGGATGATGGGTTATACTTAATGATGAATTGAGTTATAATATGATGATGATGAGTTTTGGTGCATACATGATGAATGTATATATAAGATATATTTGATGATGAAACTGAGTAAATAATGATGTTGTGAGTATTAATGATGATTGAGCATTATGTGTGAAAATAGAGTATGTGATTCCTTTGGTGAATGATGGTATGAGAATTATGTGATGATATAAATGAATGGTTATATGCTGATTTATAGATGATTATTATCTGATGAATTATGTGATGTTTGGGGTATGTGGTGTGGTGAAAGATGATGTTATTTATATGTGGGCGAGGATAGGGTAGCCTCCTATGTGTATGTATGAGTGGTATTCTTTTCCTCACCGTTATACTGTGGATATTTTTACAGGTATTGATGATTACACGACTGGTGTCGAGTTTTGATTAAAGGGAGTGTGCTCCGGTATATGTGACATCAGGGCATAATTTTGGGGGTTCTTTCTTTATGTTTCTAGTTATGAGGTTTTTAGGTAAACTGCTTTGGATGCCTTACACGACATGTAGGATGTTAGTTACTTTTATATTTTTGGAGATTCCGCTGCTTGAGTTTTTGAATACCTTTGAGTTATATTTTATTTTAATTAAGTTGTTTTTCGAACTAATGAAGTTTTAATAAGAGAGTTATTTGAACCTTTTACCCATTGTAGGACATTACCTTTTCTACACTTCAATTTATTAAACGTATAAGAGTTTAAGGTAGAAGGGTGTCACACATCCTCTTGTTCATGAGGTTGTTGATGAACCAATTGCTCTACTTAAAAGGCCTAGCTACTAAATAGTGTGTTCCCTTAACTCATTACTCACCCAGGGAATATGTGCTTCTCACTGACATGGTAGAATTTGAGTGGTATAAAGAGACTATTGAATTACTCAAGTTGCTTGAGGACAAGATAGATTTGCAAAATTGATTGGTTTGTGGGATGAAAATTGTTGATAATTCCTCCATTTCACGGTACAAAGCTAAATTAGTTATCAGAACCTATCATAAAAAAGAGGATTAACTTTAATAAAATTTTCTCATCGATTACGAAAATGTCTTCCATCGATCAAATCTCCATCGGAAAGGGAATATGAAACTCCTTTTTTTACTGTCAGGTTGGTTTGTGACCCCATTTGAGTTGAAAGGGAGTTTAGTTGAGCTTGTCCTCCTCAATGAAGGCCTAATTACCTTTTAAATTTAAAAGGCAGATGATGATGTTACACATAAAGGTTTTTGGAATAGTATCAAAGTCAATGGTTTAATTGTCGAGTATTTAGGGGCAATTGTTAGTGTGGACTTTTAGTCTTGACCTATTTTTATGGGGCTACATTGTGGATACTTTGGCTCTTTATAAGAACCCCATTGAGTTGTCTATGCTTGATGCTTGAAGGGGAGCATTTTAATATGGGGACTCATACTTAAGGGACAATGTGTTAGGAATGCAAGTGAGTTTGAAGTTTAATTTTACATTGGTTAAGAATGTGCTTAATACAAATAATATAAGATAATTAACCCATATACCCATGGAGTGTTTGGAAGAGTTTATTCGAAGTGTGTTTGATAAGACCATTTATAGCTTATTTGATTAGCTTACAATCTAGTTTGACCAACATAAAAGTTTTTTTATAAGGCACAAGTTTCTAGCTTATAAGCTACAAGCTACTTTAACTAGCTACTATTTTGTAATTTATTTGTTTTTAATTCTTCCATTTCTATCCCTCATATTTTCAAACACTTCCCTAATTATTTTTACGTCTTTTTATGTCATTTTATATTTATTAGCTAGTTTTACCAAATATTTTTAATTCAACAGGTCAGCTTATCAATTAGCAGCTAGCTTATCATGACCTTGAGCTTATCTTATGACATAAGCACTAATTGTGTAATTATTTGGATAAACTCGTGAAAAGAGTTCATGATCTGTTTATAAATTGTTTTTAAGTTATTTCAATAAGCTCCTCAAAGTAGCTTCTGAAACAACTTAATTATGCAGAGGTTAAGTACCTTATTTCCTATTTGACACTCACTCACTTTCTTAAGTGCTTATGACATATACATTCAAGTAATTAACACTTATTGAATAAGAACGTAATTATTTTCCTAAAAGCACCCCTAATATAAAAAGGTTTTGACTGAGGATGTGGAGTATATGTTCATTTTGTTTATTGCTTTGTCTCATTATTGCACATCCAGTGCTTTTGGCCTTCGGACCCCAACATTCTGGGGAGATGAGAGATTAAGGGGAAGGTGAGAGGAACATATTTATCTATTTTTGGTATGGCAAAATTTAGGATGAGGGGATGATGCCCCAATTCAAGGCAGGGGATGCCTATAGGCTCAAAGAGCACTTACAAAGGTATTTACATTAGCTCACCCCAAGGAACAAGTAGGGGTTCGAACATGCGACCTGTTAGATGTGAACATATTTATCTATTTAAAAAAAACAACCTTTATATTTTCTTTTTATTCATTTTTTTATTTTTCTCTCATACCAAATAATTTTTAAAAAAATCACTATTTTCTTTCTTTCCATTTTTTCTCCATTTCCATTTTCACCGTTCAAATCAAACATAGACTTAAAATGTCAATATATTAAGTCGTCTAGTGATAGTTAAAAGACAAACAAACCTACGTACGTACACAATTCAAAGTCAAAATGCAAAAATCCATAGCTTCTATGCCCGCATGTGAAAGGATCCTCTCTTATCTCTCCATCCTCTCCAGCAATTTATAGCTACGGAATCATTACGGATTAGCTACGGATTTTGTATTCCTAGTTATTCCGTAATTATTCTGTAGCTAACATTTGCTTGAAAGGCTGGAAAGGCTGAAGAGAATTGCGCGCACCCGTTCCACTAATTTATTCAATGTTTTCAAATGGAAGTCACAACACGGATGATAAGTGCAACTCATGGGATAAAGTAAGTAATTTCTCCTTTTCGTTTTCTTATTAGTTGATTAAGGTTTTTTAAAAGAATTAAGAAAGGTCATAATTATATTTTTTAAGCCTCATTTTTTTTACGTCATTTCTCTTTATCTCATTAATATAATTAATTTTTTTTAATAACTATGCACAAACACCATGTATTTATTTTCACATTGTTTAACACTTATCATATTTTTTTGTTAGAAACATAAAAAATACATTTATTAAAACTTTAAACTTTTATAACATATATATTATGATTAGCTTTATAATGAATATTTAAAATAAAAAGAATCAGATTACGATAGAAATAAAATTAAAAAAATAACATTTATTATTGCTTTGGTAACTGAAAATGACACTTATTTATAAACAAATTTAAGACCCTAAAACAACAGTTAAAAAGAAAGAGAGAGGGAGTAATTAATTAATAAGCGGGCTTCTTGCATGATAGTTTTGATTAGCAAAGATTAAGAAGCAAGTAAACCACCATTGAGCACGTAGATCAACGGGTAAGAGTCTCGAGTTTGTGGTAAATACTCGGAATGACAGATTTACTGTCCATAGAGGTCCTGCACAGCTCGAACAAGATTATCTCCTTCAGATAACACATGTGATCTTAAAAAAAAAAAGAAACAAGTAAATCTCATTAATTAAACATGGGAAACTTTCACGTATGAAGTTATATGAAAAATCAATTTATTAAAAAATTAAATAGATAATACCCAACTAAAATTTATAGATACTTAAAAAAATATAGATACAAAATTTTGTATAATCTTATCACATAAAAATTTTATACATAATTAAGAGGTTCCATTTCTTTAAACCAATAATATTACTCGTGGATAACACGAGTTTATTTTTTAAGTGAACAAATAAAAACATATTTACTATATATTTTAAAATTTAATAATTATAGACCGTGGTAAAAAAAATTACATTATGATATTTATATTTTAAACAAACTTTTTAGTTTACTGGACTAACATTTATTATGTACTGGCTTTTCATTCTAAAATATATAATAGTAATTCAGGGTCGGATATTCAACAAGGCAATTAAGGTCATTGCCTAGAGCCCCAAATTTATAAGGCCCCTAATTTTTTTAATAGTAGTATTATTAATGAGTTATTTTGTAAAAATTAATAATGTTTGAGGTAAGGCTCAATATTTTATAAGGCATATATCTTACATTTTTTATATTTTTTTTCTTATCATTTAAACTACTTAAAAGTACACACCCATTTATTAGTTTTTGCAAATAAAAAGTCACACAACACTCAACACTGAGTTTCCTTGTATCAATAGTATTGTTGAGCCTATGATCAATTGACTACTTGTATGGTTACCACATTAATACAATTTACTTTTCTTTAACAAAAGATTTTAAGTTTTTAGAACCATTCTGATATTGATGACCTTGATTTGCTTTCAAAATTAAAGTTATTGAAAGAAATTCTAACAAATAAAATTAACACACCATTAAAATATTGAACTGTATAAAAAGATTAGGTTCTTTTCCAAATACATACCTCGCTTATGGAATATTATTGGCTTAAATACATTTTTGGTCCCTATACTTTTGTAAATGGGTGGTTTTGGTCCCCCTAGTTTTAATTGCTCAATTTTGGTCCCTGTACTTTTGTAAATGGGTGATTTTGGTCTCCCTAGTTTTAATTGCTCAATTTTGGTCCCTCTTCTTTAAAAATTAAACAAATCTAATCTTACCGTTAGCCTCTCATTAAATATTTAGCAGAGTTTGCTGACATGGATTTAATTTTGTGACGTGTAAACTATCACATGACAAAAATTATTATTTAATTTTATCTCTTAATTTTTGAAAAAAATTAGAAAATAAAATCAGATTCTGCATAATTTAATACAATGAGAAAACAAAATCAAAAAATAAAATCTTACTACTACACTCCAATTTCCTAAAAAATAATAAGGCAAATATAAGTCCCAAAACTAAAACAATTGCAAGTCTGCTTCAAGCTATCAACCAAGCAAACTGAAATCATATTCGGGCATGAAATGAAATTTAAAATGAAATCGAAAGCAAATTGAAATCTACAAGCTCTGATTTTTTGTTTAAAAAAATTAAGATATAAAATTAAATAATAATCTTTGTCATGTGATAGTTTACATGTCACAAAATTAAATCCATACCAGCAAACTCTGTTAAATATTTAATGGGAGGCTAACGGTAGGATTGGATTTGTTTAATTTTTAAAGAAGAGGGATTAAAATTGAGCAATTAAAACTAGGGGGACCAAAATCATCCATTTACAAAAGTATAGGGACCAAAATTGAGCAGTTAAAACTAGGGTGACCAAAATCACTCATTTACAAAAGTATAAGGACAAAAAATGTATTTAAGCCAATATTATTAACATTACAAGTAACTGTCGCGACCGCTGAAAGAAGTTTTTCAAAATTCAAATTGATTAAATCATATTTAAGATCAACTATGCTACAAGATAGATTGAATGAGTTAGCTATATTATCTATTGAAAGTGAGATGCTAGAATTACTTGATTATAACTTTAATAAATAATTTTGCAGCTCAAAAAGCTAGAAAAATAACATAAAAATTATTAGTCTATATTAACATGGGCCTCTTTCTTAGTTTTTGCCTAAGGCCCCGAAATTTCTAGATACGGCCATGTCCTAATTGATTTGTATGTCTTCTTTGTCTCTTTAGATTCACCAAAAAATTAATGTGTTAATAGGTTCTCTCTCCAAGGCAAATTAATGTGCAATCCTCAATGCTTTGGAAATCAGTTGGAATAGGGGTGTAAGACAGCTTTTAATTGAGAGTGACTCAGTTGTGGCTGTCAAGTTTATCAATGATGGTGTCCCTCCTTCTCATCCTTATGCCCTGTTGCTGCAGAGGATCTCTCTCATTTTGGGCCATAGCTGGCAGGTTCACATCTCCCACATTTGGAGGGAAGGAAATTCAGTAGCTGATAGATTAGCCAATTTGGCTCATGATGGTGACTTAGGTGTTCATGTCTTAAATTATTCTCCTAGTAGTGTCTCTCTTAATATGTACTTTGATGTGATTGGTTGTTCAGTCCCCAGATTTGTTTCTTTGTAATTTGGCCTCTTTGGCTTCCTTTTTCATCCAAAAAAAAATTAGTTGTAAACGTATTTCACTTAAACACTACTGCTGTGTTTGGTTGTGTGGAGGTGGGAGAGAAGTAGAGGGTGAGGAGAGAAGTAGAGGGTGAGTTAGTAACTTCCCTAGTTTGGTATGCTAAAGAAGTAGAAGAGAGGTAGGAGGGATTGGTGGGTCCCACGGTTTTGAGATTTCTCTCCCAAATAGGCGAGAGGTTGGGTGGAAATTCACTCATAATCGATTATTTTGGTAAAATAATCGATTATTATGACTGATAATCGATTATCGTAATAGAAAAAATCGATTTTTCTGCAGCAATTACTTTCACCATGCCTCATTGACTTCTATATAATCGATTATTGTAACTTAACAATCGATTTTTTCTTTTCTTTGTGGTGGAAATAATTACCAAATCAATTAAATATACAATTTCTCTCTTATCTCTTTAATCAAACCAAACAACTCAAATTCACATTTCTCTTTTATTTCTCACCTACTTCTCTCCTACCAAACAACCCATAAATCATCCTTATCACTTCTCTATTTCTCTCTCTCCTACTTCTCTCTTCTCTATTTCTACACTACAACCAAACAGAGCTACATAAAAAAGATGAGTTAACTTTTTAAAACTCTATCAGTCTTTTTAATTAATTACGTATATCACCGAAAAGACGGTTCAGGGACAACGTTAATTTCCACAAATGACTGATATTTTCTAAATAATACTCCTATTCGATTACATAATTAAACATTATTGGTTATGTATATGATACCACTTATTTTGAGTAACTGTTGTGTAGTACCACTTATTGAGTATATAAAATCAATTTATATTGACTGGAGTTAAAAAAATAAAGCTACTTTTGACCATAGTGCATAACAAAACTCAGAACTTTAAAATGTAATCGATTATTAATTTTATTTTTATTTGACTAAAGTTTTAAAAAAAAAGCTACTTTAATTTGACGATAGTGCATGCGAAAACTCAAATGCGCTCATTACGTAAATATGTAACCGACTTCTAATTTTGATTTGTCCACGTGCACATAGTAATATACTGTGCACGGCCGTATGCTTATATAGCAGATTTTTTTAACTTTAATTTATTAAATCATGAGAAACTAATTTATTTAATATAAACTAATTGTAAATAATGAAACCCGAAAACGTTAATATATATAGATTTTCATGCATGTTGTGATGTACTAATAACTGTTAGATTGTTACGTCGATAGCCCCAAATTGAGGCTATTAAAGCAATGGCTTTATTAGGCCTCTCATTGCAAGGCCTCAAACAATTTCTATACATATATGTCTTGTATATATTAAAAATAACAAAATTTTATATTAAATATAAAAAATATTATTAATTATTAATATTTCTCTTATTAAGAATAGAAAATATTATTAATTTTTAGTTGTTAAATAATAATTATAAATATTTTTTTCTTTATAAAAAATAGTTTTCTTAATTTAACATAACTTTCTTTTATTAAAAATATATTCCCATTTTTTTAAAAAAGATATATGTGTGTGTTATATTAGGCTTCTTATCTTTTAGAAATAAGCCTTCATCTTATAATTTACTTTAGGCATATAGGTATATTGGGTCAGCCTGATGGTTGTAACATAGCATGTAAAAAGAGAAACTGATCATGAACAAGAATTGAGAGAATGCAGAAATTGATGATGCTCTGAAAAGATACAAAATTGAGTTTATATACACATCTAAATTGAAATGAAGATACGCGGGAAATCAAACATAAAACTAACTACAAACTATCTAACTGACTAACTACTAATAACAGAAAAACTTAAAGTTATTAGAGCTTAATTAAATTAAGTTAGCTAACACCCCTTCAAGCTGGAATGGATGTAAAGCATTCCAAGCTTGGAATTAAGAGCTTCAAAGGGTCAAAGACTGAGAGGTTTGGTGAGGACATCAATTATTTGATGATCACTTGAGATGGGAAGCAAGTGAATAAGCCATGTTACAACATTTCTTCTGACAATATGGCATCAAGCTCAATGTGCTTTCTCATGAAAGATTGTATTAAAAGAAATGTGGAGAGCCGATTGGTTATCACAATACAAGGAAATGAGAGTGGTATAATGGAGATCAAAATCATGAAGAATAAAAGAGAGCCATTCAGCCAAAGCTCTGTATTCTTCCTCGGTAGAGGATTTTGAAATAGTGGCTTGCTTTTCACTCTTCCAAGAGATGAATGTAGACCCCAAGAAAAAAATGAGAAATCTATGACAGACCTCCTTGTGTCTGAGCAAGAAGCCTAATCTAAGTCACTATGCCTTTAAGTTTAAGATCAAAAGAGGAAGGGGAGAAGAGACCTTGCCCAGAAGCTCCATTGATGTAATTCAAAATCCTCAAAGCTGCTTGATAATGAATTTCAGTGGGTTTATCCATGAATTGAATCAAATGTCCAAAAACAAAGCTAATATCAACTCTACTTTTGGTCAAATAAACGAGTCTGCCTAGTAACCTTCGATCCAATGTGGGATCAGTAAGAGGCGTGCCTTAATCCTTATGAAGTTTTGTTGAATGATCCACGGGAGATCTGCAAGGCTTGGGAGCAAGTAAACTAACATCCTCAATGAGATCCAAGGCATATTTCTTTTGATACAAGGTAATGCTAGAAGAAGATATAGCAACCTCCAAACCTAAGAAATCCATCAATTTTCCTAGGTCATTGATAGTGAACTTCTGATCTAGTAAGCATTTCATAGATGTAATTTTTGTTTCATCATTTCCTACTAAAAGCAAATCATCAACATAAACTAGGATGACAATAAAGGCATCATGATGTTGTTTAATAAACAAACTATAGCCAGCCTTTGATTGCTTATAATTGGAGGCAAGCAAAACAAATGTGAGCTTGGCATTCCATTGTTTGTTGGCCTGTTTGAGATCATAAAGGTAGGAAGAGATATTATTAAATTCAAAATATACTTACAAAGTTGCCACTGCAAGCACATAGTTGAACATTTTTTTTTTCATTTTCTCATGAATAATTCCCATAATAAGTCAAAATAATTAAAAATTTTGTATTAGGTTTAGTTTTTTTTATTTGTGTGCTTTTAATTTTAAAAAAATATATTTTTAAAAAGCTATTATGATTATTAGAGTTGTAATCGAATCGAGTTAAAGGAGTTTCAAAATTCAAAGTAAACAAAAATTTGGGTTGGATTAATTTGGGGTTTGTAGTTTTTCATTGATCAACCTAAACTGAACTAACTCGATGTTATTAGGTTAGTTTGGTTCGGGTGATCTAGTTATATAAAAAAGTATTTTTCAAATAATAAAAAAAAAAAGAAAAAATCATGAGTTTGTGACCTTCTCCTTTGAAACACTATTTGACTAGATACAATTAAAACCTAAGAATTTAAACAAGAAGACTAAATCAAGTTAAGCTATAAAGTTAAAGTCATAACTGATTCAAATTATACTAAATGACTTGAAAAAAATCACAAGGACATATATATTTGAAGAAAACAAGGGATTGTAACCAAACAAAGAATGCTAATTGATAAGTGTCATGATAACCTTTCGAGTAGCAAAATTCATAAAATATTCTCACTTTAGTGTTTTCACATACATACACAATAGATTTGAGTTTGAAACTTTCATACCCAATACTTGAATCGATCTCCATCGGGTTTAATATTAAAAAAATGAACCATTAACCTAGAACAATTACCTGAAAATTAGATTTTGTTTGGGTGGATATATAGATCGGGTTCATTGGTCGACTATGATTCAATTACCACTATGCCAAAAAAGGCCTATTAGGGTGCTCCCGTATCCCTTAAAAGGGCGCTTCTGTGCGTACTAATAGCAACTGCTCTAGTAATGTGACACCATTCTACCCCAAATTCTTATACGTTTAATAAATTGAAATATACAAAAGGTAACGTCCCACAATGGGTAAAAGGTTCACATGACTCTCTTATTAAAAATCTCATTAGTTCGAAAAGAACTTAATTAAAATAAAACGAAACTCAAATGTATTCAAATACTCATGCAGCGGATCTCCAAAAATATAAAAGTGACTAAACATCCTACTTGCTGTGCAAAGAATCCAAAACAGTTTACAAAAACCTTCCTAACTAGAAACATAAAGAAAGAACCCCCAAAGTTATGCCCTAATGTCACATATGCCAGAGCACACTCCCTTTAATCAAAACTCGACACCAGTCGTGTCATCATCAATACCTATAAAAATATCCACAGTATAACGGTGAGGAAAAGAATACTACTCATACATACACATAGGAGGCTACCCTATCCTCACCCTCATGTAAACAACATCATCATCAATCATACCATACCCAAACATCAAATAATCCATCAGATAAAAATCATCTATAAATTAACATATAACTATTCATCTATATCATCATATAAGTTTCATACCATCATTCACCAATAGAATCACATACTCTATTTCCACACATAATACTCAATCATCATTAATACTCATAACATCATTATTTACTTAGTTTCATCATCAAATATATCACATATATACATCCATCATGCATACATCAAAACTCATCGTCCTCATATCATAACTCAGTTCATCATTAAGTATAAATCATCATCACATGCACCAAAACTCATCAACAACATCATATAACTCAATACCATCATCGAGTATAACATATTTCATATGAACCAAAACTTATCACCAACATTATATAACTCAATACCATCATCGAGTATAACACATTATCATATGCACAAAAACTTATCACCAACATTATATCACTCAATACCATCATCGAGTATAACACATTATCATATGCACCAAAACTCATCACCATCACCTCCCAAAGATCATGACTTGGAACTCCGCACAATGGGGGCACCTCGTCAATCACTCTAGTTAGTACCAAGATAGTCTACCGGTGTCACCGCACACAATCCGATAGGTTGTACCCCCTCTATGGGCCCGCACAACGACATTCGACCCTAGGTTGCACCCCCTCTATGGGCCAGTACAAATCATCCCTAGGTTGCACCCCCTCTATGGGCCC
Source organism: Sesbania bispinosa (assembly GCA_026901365.1). NCBI lineage: Eukaryota > Viridiplantae > Streptophyta > Magnoliopsida > Fabales > Fabaceae > Sesbania > Sesbania bispinosa. Next base: position 230,168 of record QLOH01000840.1, read on the forward strand.
GTGCATCGAACGCCCCATCTTGATCCCCTAAGTTGTACCCCCTCTATGGGCTCGCACAATTCAAGTCTCATCACATATGCTCAAGGCATCTCTCCTAAGTTGTACCCCCTCTATGGGCCCGCACAACTTAGGTAACATCATCATCAAAAGGTGATATACACCATCATCATTATCATCACCATCATGCATTATCATGCACATCATTAAACACCATTATCATAAAGTGATACACACTTATCATCATTACCTCATCACTAATAATTACATTGCATATTATGCACACCAAAACATCATCAATATTCATCATCATCATCAATCTCATTGCATATTATGCACACCAAAGCATCATCAATATTCAATATCATCACCAATCTCATTACATATTATGCACACCCAAACATTATAAAGCATTATTATACATCATCAATCATCATTAAGCACTCATGATCTCAAAATCCACTCTGGTAATCGATTACCAACCTCTAGTAATCGATTACCTACAAACAAGGTTTCTGGTAATCGATTACAACCACCTTGTAATCGATTACCTGCAAGCAAACACACTGGTAATCGATTACAGCCTCCCTGTAATCGATTACCTGCAAACAAATTCTCTGGTAATCGATTACCACAATCCTGTAATTGATTACCAACGAACAAACAACACTTTTGGGTTGCCCAGAACACACTGGTAATTGATTACCACTCTTGGTAATCGATTACCCGCGACGCAGATTGCAGATTTCACGATTTCAAACACTTCTACATCACTCTATTCAATCCTTTTCGATCAAACACCATTCATAATCATTAATATTCATCAAATTCATCAAAATCATCAATCTTTAACAGTTTTACATGGTTTTCCCATCAAAACCCCCAAATCATTAACCCATTTTCACTATTCTCTTTATGCTCATTCAACCCAATCAAGATTCACAAAGATTCACAGAATTAATCACCAATCAACATGTTTTCATCATATAATACTCAATATATATATATATCAATTTCGAATTTAGAGTATTAGAGGGTCTTATGGTTGCCCTCACTACCCAAGCACCCCTACATGCATATACAAGCAGCACCCATTCCCCCACCGTACCTTAAGCGAAGATCGATTACAGCAAGGAAGTCCCTTTCTTGGTTCTTGATGCTCACTCTGCAGCAATCCTCTCTTGAGACTCGTTTTCTCCCCTCCTTAGCGATTCGCTCTCTGATGATAATACGAATAAGGATTAGGGTGACTGATGACCCCTCCTTACTAGAATGCCTAATTGGGCTTGGACCCACTCTCAACCCCTTCTCCTCTTTTTAAATTTAACCTAACTTTATGGATAAAACTAATAATAATAATATTGATCCTATTATTTATTCATCTATTTAATTAATTATTTCCTTTACTTATTTATTTAATTTAATTAATATTTTACTTAATAAAATTTAGGATGTTACAATGGTCGTTGAGAGAAGGGCGTTTCTAACACGCCCTCACAGAAGTTAAGTAAGAGCGCTTAAAAAAGACACGAAATTGCCTCATGATTTTTTTTGCGAGTCCTGGTAACCGCCCTAAAGGACATCATAGAGGGCGCTCCCAACACTACAAAAAATCAGAGATTTAGATGCGAACGAGTAGCGTCGGCCTGATCAACGCTAAAAGGCATCCCCGTTGAATTTTATTTTTTTTACATTTTTTTATGTAGCGTCAGCCAAGACAACACTAACTTTATTACATCGGGTCGGCTTGGTTGACGCTAATGGTAAAATAATTTTTTTATTTTTTATTTAGCGTCGGCCTGGCCGACGCTAAAGGCAAAAAAAGTTTAGTATCACCCTTCGTAAAGTTAGTGTTGGCTTAGCCGACACTAATTTCTTGTTATTTTTTCACTATGTATAAAATATTTTGCACTATATATTTTAAGAAACAAACTAAGCGTAACAATAACGCTCCTTCTTAGTATCATCCAAGTTGTGGGTTCGATCCTAACAATTGATAAGTCTCGGAAGAAAGGATTTTTTTTTAAAAAAAATTATTAGGGCCGACGCTATGTTGTGATAGCCATGGAACTAGCGTCGGCTATTTGCGTCAACTATTTGTGACGACCAGGCCGAGGCTATATAGCGTCAACCATAAAACATCGTCATTACTGCATTAATGACGAGACTTTTAGCAATGGCTGGTGGGCCATTGTTAGGCCATCTCTAATTATGAAATAGCGACAGTTTTCCCTTATAGGATAAAAATCGATTTCCTTATAGTGCAATGTGCACCCTAACCAAGTTTTTTAAAAAAAAAAAAATTGGGCGCTCCCAGTGATCTTCCACAACGACTATTAATTTGTAATATATAGTAAGAGTAATAACTAGTGAAACCAATCCAATTTTAGCTATTTGTCCAACATTTTTACCATTGAGTTGTAATTTGTGGACGCTCCTTCGACATGCTTTACTATATTAAAGCCACTCTTATCAGGCAACCAAGTTTTTTGTTTCTTCTGTCCTAAAATGAGATATACATTATCAGAAGCTCAAATCAAATAGACGTAATATAGTAGTGGAATGTTGATACCAAAAATTTCACTACTTACAATAAATCGGGAAGTTAAAAGGAAAATCACGAATGACCGCCCAATGACAAATCCAGCATAAAGAGATAAAAAGGCAGAAACTTTCTGATCTTGCCTCACAAAAAGAGATTAAACAAACAATATTTTGTTTATCTATTGTCTTCTTCATCGCAGCAAAACCTAAAATGAAAAAGAGGTGTGGGGTGAGATAAAGGAGAAAGGTTAAAAAAAAGACATGAACAAAGAAGAAGAAAAAATGAAAACGAAGAAAAGAAGAGGAAGGAGGAGGAAAGGAATAGGCTTTTGGACCATAGCCGCGGCGGTGCGCCTTTGTGACCGCGTAAAATGCTACCCAACAATCACCGAGAGGGAGAGAGAAGGGGATGAGGGCACACAAAGGAGACGAAGGTGTTGCGATTTGCTGCCATGTCCGCTGCCGCACCGTGATGAAGGGGTCGTGGTGACTGCACCGTGGTGGCCATGATGTTCTACCACCCTTGTGCAACACAAAGAAGATAGATAGGGAGAGAGGTGCTAGAGTTTTTCTTGTCTTTTTGAACAAATGTGAGAGTGAGTTGAGAGGTGAGAGAGGCGACTAGGTTAATTTTTGCAAGAAAGGGCTAAAACTGAAACGCGGGAGAAAAAAATAAAACTGAAACGAATTATATATAGTAAAGGACAATGCTCCTTGAAGCGCCCTAACAGAAATATAGTGAAGGGCGCTCAGGAAGCACCCTAAAAGTAAAAAAAAAACAAAGAGAAAAAAATTGGGGTAGGTGACTCCTGAAGTGCCCTAAAAGTAAAAAAAAAAAATGGGGTAGGAGGGCGCTCCTAAAGCGCCTTAACAGAAAGGGAGAGGAGGGCGCTCAGTAAGCGCCCTAAAAGTAAATAAATATAAAATTGGGGTAGGAAGACACTCAAGCAAACGCCCTAGGCAGAAACATTGTCTTATTTACCAGGGCGCTCGTACGAGCACCCTGATGAGATAAGTAAAAAATAAATAAACATAAAATACAGGGCGTTCAAGTGAGCGCCCTAACTGAAAATATTAAATTAAGTGCGGGACTTCCGCCCAGATTAGAAGTGTCCAAAGATTAAAAAACTCAATATGAGCATTAATCAACATGAGAGCGCTCTAAAATAGGTGCTCTGATATCCTAAATTTGACATAAAGTACACCCCTAATAATCATTACGCATGTTTTTTTTTTAAACAAAAGATATATTTTAATATTTTCTCATTTAAAGATGAAAATTTCTAAAATAAAATTTAAAAACTGTATCGTGTATTTGTTGTTTCAAACTTAAACAAATGATCCTTAATTAAATCTGGCATAATGATTTCTATTTTTTTTCAGTAATTAATGTGCAAAAAGTTATTTGGGTAGGTTTAGATGAGTGACAAGAGACTTATGGCGTGACTCAAGAATCTCGAAAAAAAAAAAATTGAACCCTGATGCATTTTAGTTAGAGGGTATATAAAACACGGGATTAATGAAAATGAATGTGTAAGAAATCATTTTTTAATTTTTTTTTTCACCAGTAGCTATGATCACATGAATGTAGAGAGTACAGTTTTTTTTGGTGCTAACTGCTAAGATCCACGATGTGTATGTGTGTAATTTGAAAATTGTATGATAGTGTCTATACATATAACAAATCCAAAAGCTAAATGGCAAAAGTTTCACGAGGCCAATAACCAGGGGCCAGGCTAGCCAACTTTATTAACTTGCTTTCTTTTGTTTATATAACATTCCTGGATCTTACCCATCAACGTCTTTTATCCTATTTTGGCGGATATATAGAACAAGATTATGCGATATTAATATATAATTCCCAATTATTCGCATATTGGTCAACAACGGAGGTTTCTTTAATTAGGCAAAATATATTTATATAATGACAAGTTTATTTTTTTTTTGTTTATTTAATGACAAGTTTATTTAGGGATCACATTCACCCTTCGATTCTATACTATATGTAATTAATACTAGAATATATGTTGGACGACTTAATTGAGTTTAATTTTTTTTAATATATATATATATATATATATATATATATAAATCTGAACCTCAAGTGATGCAATAATAATAAATATTTGGACTTTCTTTAATTTTACGGAACATAGTCTCGAATCAGCTTTTTTGTTATTGAAAAAAAATAGGTTTTATATAATTTTAAGGATACTCCTCCTATATCAACACCTAATGCTATACTTTCTTGCGGTTAAACTCAAGTCTTTTGTAATTCTCTTTGATATGATTCGGTGGGGAGTAAGTCATGATATTAAAAGTTTCCTTAATGTCAAATAGCTAGAGAGTTTGGACAACCAGAGTTACATGAGTAAAGTTGCGTTGAGATCATGTGTCAAATTTTAAGAGTTATATTATTTAATAATTTTTTGTAAAGTGTGAATTTGACCAATTCAACCGTTAAATCATATTATATTACCTTCATGATCATATATATCAAATTTCAAATAATTTGACCATTAGTAGGCATGTTATCTAATAGTGGACTTTTACTTATATTTTAAAAACATATTATATGTTAAAATAAATTAGTTTGATGAAGTATCAATTAGTTTTCAATTTTTATGAAATTTTATAAGCTTGATCTACTTTATAATAACTTTCAATTCAACGATTGGATTGGTCAAATTCACATTTTATAAAAAGTTATTAAATTATATAACTCTTGACAACCGATGTCAAAGGATCGTGGCTCTAGTTATATATATACCCTTATTTCCAATTATATACTTACACATTTATTTTTTATTACTCATGCATGATACTTGTGTAAGAATAAAAAAAATTCTTACTATCTAATTATAAATAGCTACACACTTCTCGATGTTTCCATTGTAATACACAAATCTACAAACATTAATTTCATAGTTTCTTTTATACCACTATGTTATAATTAAATTAATTTCTGCATCCAATAATGAATATATACTAGCATAATGTCATGTTCTTGTCCAATTCCCCTGTCTATTGCCATTCGCCAGTCTGCCACTACTATATATGTATAGCCATAATAAGAGAAGACCTGAATAATTAATTTGAGCCAAGTTAATTAGCTAGCTCTGGTTTTGAGTAAAAGTGTCTTGACTAAATCTTCAACAGCAGCAAATGTTAGATCGGAATCTGAATATTTCAAAAATTGACAATAAATTTATACAATAAAAATATATAATAATTTTTTTATCATATATTTATCACATTTCATTATTTTTTTTATTTTTTTAACTCTTTTATCTCTATTTATTGTATAGTTATTAATTTGTTGTACAATAATAGTATGATCTACAGTAATAATATGATCTGATCCACTAAGGTCGGTCTAGTGGTTGGGGGCTTGGGTAGTTTAACATGGAGTTCTAGATTCAAACCTCATTACTTTCCTTGTACACCGAAAAAAAAATATGATCTATCGTGATTAATTTGTATGCCATTACTATGTGTCATTAGGGAAAATGCCACTGAAGTAATTGTTTTAGGCCTCCCTTATTATAAGGCCTCAATTTTTTTATAGATATATATTTTATATATTAAAATTATTAAAATTATTATATTAAATATAAAAATAGCTATATTTTTAGTTGATGGATAGTAGTTAATTTTTTTAATAAAATTAATTAGTTTTTTTCACTTTAATATATATAACTGTTAGTTGAGTAGTTATTTAGTTAGTTAGCAGTTATAATTTTGTTGTAACTTTCTGTTAATTGGTTCCCTTTTCCCGCTCTTCCCGCTTTTTTCATCTATGTATATAAGCTCATTTTGAGCTCATTTTTCATTCAATGAGAATCAATTCTTTTCTCTCAATTCTTTCTTCTAATTCTCTTAACATGGTATCAAGAGCTTCTTTGGGAGCTCTGCTGCGCAATCTTCATTCTCTGTTCTGATTCTTTGTTTCGAACTTGTTCATAGCCGAGTATCTTGAGAATGGAAAATTCCAATTTAGATCCAAGTAGCCCTTACTTCATGCATGCCAATGAAAGTTCTGGTTCAAGCCTTGTTTCTGTTCGCCTTAATGGAGAAAACTACCATTCTTGGTCAAGAGCCATGTTCATGGCCCTCGAATCAAAGAACAAAGAACAATTCATTGATGGAAGCTTGTCTAAGCCTTCAACAACTGATCCTATGTTCAAAGCCTAGGATAGATGCAATACAATGGTGCTGTCATGGTTGATCCATTCCTTGGAACCGGAAATTACAGAAAGTATTCTCTGGATTGATGCTGCTCGTGATGTGCGGATAGATCTCAAGAAGAGATATTGCTAGGGAGATGTTTTCAAAATCAGTGATCTTCAAGAAGAAATTTATATGCTGAAGCAAGGTGATTCTTCTATTACTGCTTACTATACAAAGTTAAAGAAATTGTGGAAAGAGTTAGAAAATTTCAGACCTATACCAACTTGTTCTTGTGATATTAAATGTTTTTGTGATCTTTTACCCACTGTGAAAGGATATAGGGAGAATGATTATATCATCCGTTTTTTAAAGGCCTTAATGATCAATATTCAGCTGTGAGATCCAATATTATGTTAATGGAACCTCTACCAGATATTAGTAAAGCTTTTTATCTTTTCATTCAACAAGAGAGACAATTCAACTGTATTGTCGATGAAGGAAAAATTCTTGCTACTGTGAATAATGGTGCTTCTAGAGGAAAAGGCAGATTTAGCTCAAGAGGAGGAAGAAGTGGTCGTTTCAGCAATGGAAGAGTTAGTGGTAATAAGATTTGTTCTTACCGCAACAAAGTGGGACACACTGTGGATACTTGTTACAAGAAATATGGATATCCCCCTGATTTCAGTCAAGGAGCCTCTGCTAATAATTGTTACAATGAGGAAGTAGATGGTAATTTTGATGAAAGCACAATCTATGTGTCAAAGAAAGAAAAAGATGATGATAAAACTTTGAGTTTCACCTCTGAACAGCATCAAGGCCTGTTGGCTATGTTAACCTTGAACCAAGGAGGAGGTACTCATACTGCAAATCAGATTACAACATCTAATGCTTCCATAGGAATACCACCTTCAGGTATGATTTTCAGTTTTTCTAATGGTGTGAAATCCAATTTTTGGATTCTTGATACAGGAGCAACAGACCATGTGTCTCATTCTCTCAAGTTTTTCCAATGCTTAAAGAAAATTAAACCAATTCGGATCAATATGGCTAATGGCAGCTATGTCACCACAAACCAATCTGGCTCTATATTTTTCTCTAATGAGTTTTACATCACAGATGTGTTATACATTCCCAGCTTCAGTTTTAATCTCATTTCAGTTTCAAGGATCATCAATCAGCTTGGCTGCAAACTGATATTTTCTGATAATCTGTGTAATGTCCAGGACACCCAATCTATGAAGATGATTGGTGCAGCTAGATTGGAGATGGGCTTGTACATTCTAGACAAGAATCCTATTGTTCAGTTTCATATTCATTCTGTAAATACTTTTCATTCATATGAAAATAATCTTTGGTATGCCAGATTAGGGCATTTGTCCCATGAAAAATTAGTTGTTATGCAGAAAACTTTTCCTTTCATTACTTGTAAGCAAACTATGAATCCTTGTGATATATGCCATTTGGCAAAACAGAAAAGGTTACCTTTTTCTCACAGTGAGACTCATTCTACTGATTTGTTTAAATTGATCCATGTTGACATTTGGGGCCCCACTTCACCTCCATCTATGGTTGGACACAAATATTTTTTTACTATTGTGGATGACCATTCAAGGAACACTTGGGTTTACTTTATGAAACAGAAGTCTGAGGTTGCTAACTTGTTAAAGTCTTTTGCAGCTATGGTTGAGACTCAATTTAACAAGAAAATTAAGTGCCTAAGGTCTGACAATGGACCTGAATTTAACCTAAAGAATTTCTATCATGAAAAAGGTATTTTACACCACACATCCTGTGTTGAGACCCCCAGCAGAATGGTACTGTAGAAAGGAAGCATCAACACATCATGATTGTTGCCAGAGCCCTTGTCTCTCAATCTAAACTTCCCAAGAGCTTCTGCACCTATGCTATTTCACATGTTGTTTACCTCATCAATAGGCAACCTGGTTCCTCTATTTCAAATAAGAGTCCATATCAGATTCTTTATGGTTCTCTTCCTAACCTTTCTGATTTGAAAATTTTTTATTGTCTTGCATATGCAACTTCTCTTGTTGCAAGAAGAAAGAAATTTGATCCCAGAAGTAGAAGATGCATCTTTCTGGGTCTCAAACCTTGTGTCAAAGGCTACATTTCATACAATCTTGATTCCAAGGAGATTTTTCTCAGCAGACATGTTGATTTTTATGAACATTATTTTCCCTTTGTTACCAAAGACATCAATAGCACAGATCACCCTATTACTTCATCCATCCCTTTACCTTTACCACAAACATATCCTTCCTTCACTGATCCTGTTACACAAATACCTTCCCCTTCTCCTTCAGAAACTACCCTTTGCCAACCCTCTCACACCTCAAACAGCTCAGATAGACCACCTCTTCACACACACATTAGAAGATCAAATAGACCCAAGAAATTACCTTCCTACCTTACAAATTATCACCATAATATCCTTTCCACCACTTCAAATACCAAGCCATTAACTCCTTACCCCATTCATAATTTCATCTCTCACTCTCAGCTTTCTCCTTCTCACAAAGCCTATACCCTCTCCCTCACTGCAAACCAAGAACCAACAACTTATTCTGAAGCCATTAAGCATGTTGATTGGAGAAATGCCATACAACAGGAACTAAATGCTTTGGACAAGAACAACACTTGGATTATCACCAAGTTACCTCAAGGAAAGCCTGTAATAGGCTGTAAATGGATTTTTAAATTGAAGTACCACTCTGATGGCACAGTTGAAAGACACAAAGCTCGTTTGGTAGTTAAGGGCTATACTCAAATAGAGGGCCTGGATTATTTAGAAACTTTTAGCCCAGTTGTCAAAATGACCACTGTTAGGACTCTCTTGGCCATTGCCTCAGCCAGAAATTGGCATCTTCAACAGCTGGATGTCAACACAACTTTTCTTCATGGTGATCTTAATGAAGAAGTATATATGCTTTCTCCCCATGGTCTCACTCTTCCTCCTCATTAATTTGGACATGTTTGTAAATTGGTCAAATCTCTATATGGCCTCAAGCAGGGCAGTCGACGGTGGAATGCCAAATTAACCACAGTTTTGCTCAATTCTGGATACAGACAGTCAAAAGCAGATTACTCCTTATTTGTTAAGCAAGTTGGTGAGTCTTATACAGCCATTCTAGTGTATGTTGATGATTTGCTATTGACAGGAAATGATATTACTGAAATTGACTCCATCAATGCCTTACTTGATCACAAATTCACCATTAAAGACCTAGGAAATGTGAAGTATTTCCTTGGCTTAGAGGTTGCTAGATCAAAGTCAGGCATTGCCTTATTCCAGAAGAAATATGCTTTGGATTTATTGAAGGACACTGGGCTCCTAGGCACAAAACCGTGCAAAACTCCAATGGATCATGCTCTCAAACTTCACAAAGATATCGATGTTCCTCTTTATGATCCTACTGTGTATAGAAGGTTATTGGGTAGATTAATATATTTGACTAATACTAGACCAGACTTGTCTTTTTCTGTTGGTCATCTCAGTCAATTTATGGACAAACCAACTGACATTCACCTTCAAGCAACTTTTCGTGTACTCAAATATGTTAAAACTGCTCCTGGAAATGACCTATTCTTCCCTTCATCATCAGATTTACTTCTCAAAGGTTTCTCTGATTCGGATTGGGCTTCATGTGCTGACACTATAAGATCAGTAACTGGTTTCTCTTTCTTTCTTGGACCTGCCTTGATTTCATGGAAAAGCAAAAAGCAAGCCACAGTCTCCAAATCATCTGCAGAAGCAGAATACAGGGCCCTTGCACAAACCACTTGTGAAGCACAATGGCTTTCATATTTGCTGGCAGATTTTTGCCATTAATCATTCTACTGCCATATCTCTTTACTGTGATAATCAGTCAGCCCTGCATATTGGTTCCAATCTTGTGTTTCATGAGCGCACAAAACACATTGAGCTTGACTGTCACATTGTTAGGGAAAAGGTTCAGCTTGGTCTTATTCATCTCCTTCCTATATCCAACCAAAATCAACTTGCAGATGTTCTTACCAAACCTCTCAGTCCTGCCCTGTTTGATCTCAATGTTTCTAAGCTTGGAATGTTGGATATCCATTCCAGCTTGAGGGGGGTGTTAGCCGAGTTATTCAGTTAGTTAGCAGTTATAATTCTGTTGTAACTTTCTGTTAATTGGTTCCCTTTTCCCGCTCTTCCCGCTCTTTTCATTTGTGTATATAAGCTCATTTTGAGCTCATTTTTCATTCAATGAGAATCAATTCTTTTCTCTCAATTCTTTTTTTTTTAATTCTCTTAACAATAACCATGTTTTGTTAAAAACAGACACTTAATTTTCTTTTTTTTAAAAATAAATATATCATCTAAGGTCTTTTATCTTCTAAAAATAGACTTATATTTTATAATTTATTTTAAACACATACACACATATATATAGGTGGAGATCAACTTACTCCAGGAGTAACTCTTGGCAAAGTTACTCCGCTTAATAACTCTTTGTGAACATTGAATTTTATCAATCCAACTGTTATATTAAAAGTTTTCATTAAGCAGATCAAACCTACAAATTTCCATAAAATTTAAAAATTATTTGATGTTTCATCAAATCGTTTTGATTTAACGTACAATATACCTTTAAAAATATATGTAAATATCAACTCTAAGATCACATACTTATGAATGACCAATTGATCTAAAATTTGGTGTGTATGATCATCATGTTAATATAACAATATTCAACGGTTGGATTGATGAAATTCAATCTTCACCAAGAGTTATTAAGCAGAGTAACTTTGCCAGAGTTACTCCTGGAGTAAGTTGATCCCCACCCTATATACACACACATACACACACCTGTGTGTGTGACCAGCCCTGTGTCATTTTAGCATTCATGGATCTTATTATTAATTATTATTAATTAGTGGAGAAAGTATACATGTTTAATAAATATATTATTGATTAGTAGACTATCGGTCGTAATATGATTAAAGTTAGTACTCAAAAACCATTAATTGGTTGCTCTTCTCTTTCGACGATATGATTATACCTAGCACGCCACTATTAAGCTATATGCCTATATCAAAGCAAATGATACATATTTTAATATTATTTGAAATTAGGACACTAAATTTAGACTTATTTGATGAAGATATATGATTTTAATATGCTAGGAGCTATTGTGCTTGACTTCGAAATCCTACAGCGCGCAATATGAAGAACAGAACTAATTAATTCCTCTACGGTTTTGTTTACAGCTCCTATATATGGGATAAATAGGAAAAATGCATGGCAGATAGCCAAAACTTTTTAACCGTAATTAATATTCTCATCATAGGTTAATTTATGGGTTAAAACTCATTACATACACGCTAATCAATATAAATATCTAAGATGAGACTATAAGGTCTTTTCAATTAACAAATGAGAGTTTGCTTAATGCATCCCCATATGGATCACAAAATAGCCCTTTTTTTTATTAAAACAAAACCTATAATTAATTGTAGTTAATATTATTGGATAACTCTAGAACATCACATCCTCTAGGCTCTAGCCAAAATTTTTACTTTCAATACAGTTCCAAGCATTAATTATGCCAGTAATTAAATTGAAAGGGATGATTAAATAAGAGGATATGCCTTTCTTGAAAGAAAAAAAACTCAGATTAAGTTCATCCTTATCATCAAGCTTTTATAAAACAATGTGAAATTTTTTCCTAACATTGAATGGCCTCCATTAAGAATATGATACTGAACTTTAAGAAAAATATCTACATATCATTATTTAATTGAATAATTTGATGTAAAAAATAGAAGGACCCTGATCTAAGTTTTTTCCATTTAATTTGAATAATATAAATAATTATATATAATTTATTTTAAAATATTTATTATATCATACTTTTTTCAATTTTTCAATTTAAATAATTAAGTTTTTAAAAAATTGTTTATCACCAACAAAATAAATACTAATCATAAAATTGATATGTCATCAAATCACTAAACACATTTTTAGAGAGATGTGATAACTGATAAGCTTTAACTATAACTAAACTCCGAATAAGAGTGTCCTAATAACGGGGTACATGTGATTAAAAAAAAATACTATTATCTTGGACAACTTTTTTGGATTTATGTACTGTAGCTGAGAGAGAAAAGGACAAAGATAGAAGATAAGCACATGAGAAGCAAAGATTCAAACATCTCTTTTTCACAAAAGTTTATTTATTTTCCTAGAAAGTTAAAAAGGTTGAAATCTCTATTCACATGGTTTCTCGATTTTGTTTTGGTCGATCGGGTGAACATGATCTTACATATCATGCATTAATTAGTGACGGAACCAGTACGTAGATATACAAAAACGAGACGGTACTATATACTCTATGATAAAATAAAAATTAAGTGGATTTTAAGTAACATGAGTCGGTGATTCATTCCTCCAATAAAGATTGAGCAAAGGAATCCAATTGGAAATGGCAATCGTCCATGTTCAAGAGTTGCAAGCACTCTTCATAGAGTTTCTCTAGCGTGCCAGTACCATGTTCCGTGGGAATATAAGACTGGCATTCAATGTGGTTGACTAGTTCATGATCGTCACCAAAGATGCCAAAATCATCATTTTCTCCCACGTCATAAATCATGTCATCTATTATTGGGCCTGGGCTTTCTTCTTTCTCTTGGCTCGTTGATGCACATGCTGATGAATTGGATTCCATTGTGAAGGAATTACCACTATCCGTTCTCGGTAGAGACAAAGCCTTAACTCTAATGGGTTTTGGTAGATACACTTGTGTCTTCTCTTCCTCTGCATTATTTCCTCCTCTGTTCTTGTTCTGCTTCTGCTTCTGCTTCTTATTATTATTCTTTTTCCTCTTCTCACCGTTGTTATTCTTCTTTTTCTTGGGCTCTTGTTCTGGATCTGCTACGTTATTCTCTGAGTCAGGATCATGATGATTTTTTAGCTTCTTACTGAGATGGGTATTCCAATAGTTTTTAATTTCATTATCTGTGCGTCCTGGTAATCTTCCAGCTATGAGGGACCATCTGTTTCCAAGAAGTGAATGCATTCTAATGATAAGATCATCTTCTTCAGCTGTTATGTTCCCTCTCTTTATGTCTGGTCTCAGATAATTCATCCATCTCAATCTGCAACTTTTCCCACATCTAAGAAGCCCTGCATATATCAATCACACTTATATTTAGTTTACTTTTCTCATATATATAGTTTTCATTAAATGAAAACTAACTTGAAAATTAATTAAAATAAAAAAAAAAGGAAAATTAAAGGCTGAACTAACATGAGACATCAATATGAGAAAATTAATCATACTACTATAGATTAATTTGGATGTGATGTATATAAGAAAGGAATTAGAAATTACCAGCTTTTTTGGGTAGGGATTTCCACTGGCCTTCTCCATGAGCTTGAATATATTTGGTAAGTAATGCATCTTCTCTAGGAGTCCATGGACCCTTGTGCAAACCAACTTTAGAACAACAAGGAGCTCTTCCCATTTTTTTTGAATTGAAAAAGAGACAACAAGATCTCTCAATAGTTAAGGGTCATCTACCTCTACAGGAAGCAGAGCACCTAATGATGCCAACACCATGTTCTATTTATAGGGAGTCGTGGCAGAACTTGTTTATTGTTAATGCTATTATTTTAATTTTTTTAATTTGATCATGCAATGGACAAAGACAAATTGAAAGCCAGCAGACAACACTGGCTGCTATTATCTATTCACATTTCCTGTGCCTGTCTCTATATAATTGTTTTTTTTTAATAATTTTTCATTAAAAAAATAAATGATTGTTGGATATTCCTTATTGGCTGTAATCTTTTTTTATAAATAAAAAGTTTAAGGTGCAGAGAGTGATACTCTGCAGCTTAGTCCCTCCATTTAAAATTTCTAATATTGTAAAAAAAAAAAAAACTATTATATCCGGACAAAGTTACTTTTATTTAATCCCCGTCTATTTTACTTATTTTTAATAGGTGAAAAGAGTATTAAATAAGAAATATATAACTATAATAATTAGTAAAGCATTTTTAAAATAATTATTTATATAATTATTAATTGAGGATAAAATTGATCAAGCCTTCAAATTTTGAAATATCAAAAGTTTTGACAGGGAGGAAGAAATTAATTGAGATTGTCTACTATCAATTAAAAAAATTAATTAATATCATAGTACAGTTTTATTTAGCGTATGCTTGGGTAAAATTTGGCCGCTACCCGCTAACGTGGAAATTTAGAATCCCTAGGCAAGTCTAGATCGGTGTGTGACTGTGTGTAGTGTGTGTTTGAATTGAAAATGATTGACAAAAAATAACTAAAATTAAGGAAATAAAACTTTCACAGTTCACACACCACTTTTTTTTAAAAAAATAAAAAATAAAAAATAATAGAAATGATAATTAATGTGGTAAAAATAAAAAAATATGTAAAAAGAGATGAAAAAATCATAATTACTAAAATTAATCTTATTATGAATAAAATTATTTTTTCATAAATTAAACTTTTCATTAATTAAAATTTATTGTGAGGGTGGAATTCATAAAATTTTTCATATAAGAATTATATTTTACCATTTTATTTAAATCATTTTTCTAAGATTATCTTTACAATAATATTTCTAAATATAAATTTATTTTTTAATTTTCAATGTCAAACTTTTTAATTCAAAAACTCTAACAAAATTTAATGCAAAGACATTTAATGGGTTAAAAGTCAACCAGAAGAACCAAACTTGATTAGTTGATATTTGTTCATGTAATAATGATTTATGAAAACTTCAAACAATTTCTTCCATGTGATATTTCTTCATCTTTTTTTTTAATATTTTTCTCTATCGTATTATTAGTTTCACATAATTGATTTTAAATTATTTCTGATCCGTGCACATCACTTATTTCAACCATTAATTTTTAGAATCAATTCTACTGAACTGTAAACTAAACAGACACTATATATATCATTTATGATATTTATCACTTTTTTATATTTTTCCTTATCTATCTTTGGTCGTAGACACTGTAAAACAATATTCATGCTGATTGGTTTTAATGTAACTTTTAAATAAATTTTCATATTATTAGCTTAGTTTTCGAGATTCTTATACTCCCGATGGCCTTATTTTAAGACATTATCTCAAATATTTTAGTGGTTTTTTTTATATGACATTTTATAATTCATATAAAATATTTTTTTCTTATATATTGCCTTTATTTTTAGATGATTCTTTATTCTATGAATCCACTTGTTTCAAATTTTTTAGATTTTAATTTTAAAAATTTTTAATTTTTTATTTACTCGAAATATTTTTTTAAAATAATGATATATATTTATAGATTATAAATAAATATTTATTATTATTTTTTATCTTAAAAAATATATACAATAAGGTTCTTTATATTAATTTGTAGTATTATATATTCTTTTAATTTTATATTAGTTTATATTTCAAAATATTATATAATATTTAAAATATATATTTATTTATTTCTAATTTGATCATAGATTCATAATCAGTATGATTAAATTAATGAAATGTGAATCAATGTTTTCTCTGGTTGATTACTTCATTTATCAGAATAGTTTTTAAATTATTGATAATTTCTCTTACAATAGTATTTGTAGCGTAGATCTTTGAATTACATATTCTTTTTTTCATGTAACTATAAGGTCATATAATCAAAATAAAAAATATAAATTTAAATGATGTTAATTACAATTAAAATAAAAATTATATAAATATAAAATGATATATATTATATATAATTATTTATTTGTTATAAATTACTTATATTTATTTCTTCTCCATAACTCAACTAGTTATAACTCAACTAATTATATTTTTTTGTTGTTTATTTAAATTAATTATAAATTATATCTCTCATAATTTCAAATATTTTTTATTTTAATTTTTTTTAAATTTCATAAAAAATAAAAAATATGCTTGCAATATACAAAATATTTTATAATTAATTAATTTATATACATTTTCACGTGTAATTCGACAACCTTCCTTCTACTCTTGCTTGTGCATGCGCGACTGCGCGCTTTTACCCCCGTTCTTTTTAATACACACACAATTTTGTTGCTTTTACACGCATCATTTTATATAATTTGTATTTTATTTACTCAAACTATCTATATGAGTTTTGTTGGCCGGGACGGATCTAGGATTCATAAGAAGGGGGGCCAAATTTTTTTTTAATAATAAATATTAAATAGTAATCATATTTATCATATTTTTTATTTAAGTTATACATATAGTATATTCATGTTATAAAATTTATGAATAATAACATTTGTATCGAATAATTTTTTTATAGAAATCACTTAAAGAGATTAAATTTCAATAATAAATATTAAATAAAATCTATATTATAAAAATTAAATATATTACACTCACTTTATTTAATTTATTTTTAATTATTACACATATATATTGATAATATTTTAATTTTTTTATATATAGTATATATGTAATATAATGAGGGAGGGGGCCAAGGCAAATGCTTACCCCTACATCTGTCCCGGTCTGTTGGTGAATAGTGTAAGCTTATGATCAAATCAACCGTGCGGTTAATGAATATTGAAATTGAAACTAGCACGTTACCTATTCATCTGCACAAGTGACATTGAGTTCCGAATTATGTTATTTTTATATATTATAAAATTTTTATAATAAAATTAATTTATTATATAATTATATATATATATCAATTAGTAGAACATGAAAAACATATTGTTTAATAAAAAAAAAGAATATATTATTAATCTGTGTTTTTATGTAATTAAATAGATAAATAAGAATAGATATAAGTAGAAAAAGTGTTTTAATAATTAATATTACCTCATGTGAAGGATACTCATGGTTCATGAAAAATAAAAACACGGGTGAGAAATCATGATACGTGTATTTGAGGAATAATTTTAAGATAAATCGTAAATAAATAAAAGAGATAATGAATAAAAACATTAATCAACAAAATAGATAGATAAATGATATATTAAAAAAAATTAAATTTAATGTAACTAAATTAAAACATTTATTGTATTTTTTAATTTGTGTTTTTATATAATAAATAGGAGCTCGTAATGAGAAAAAAGTGTTTTAATATAATAATAAAAAAATAAAATTTCAAAATATTAAAAAGTACAATGTGGTCAAAGATCAATTCTTTCAACTATTAAAAATTTTAATTTAAATAATCAAAATATAGAATGGAAATATTTTTTTACATATTTTGTTGAATACGTCACTTTGAAATTTAGCAAAATATTACGGCCAGTGGCTTGTTAGAAAAAAGTTCACCAATTTTGAAACTTAACACATTAAAGATATTTAAACAATAGAGACAAATAACTCTGTACATCAGCTGGTAGACTATAAATTCTTATATGTTTATTTTTTCAAGCACGAGCTCGATACTTTTTGACCATCTCCATCGGTCTACCATTAATTCCTATAGAAAAAAAAAATAAGAATATATAAAAGAAAATCTCAACCAGTACTGCAGCACCTAGTATTTGTCTAAGAAAATCAATAAAAATTATACCAACACACTGATATTCACACACATATATATATTTTTCAACTTTAGTACGTAAAAGTAAACAAAGGAAACTACAACTACTATACTCTCTATATATAACAATATGAAGCAATAAGCTATATAAGCTGCACATTCCAGGGGGTCTGGATGATGGTTAACATATTCGTAACGTTGAAAAACATTGCGATAGTTAGAAAAAATTTTAAGGGTAAGTAACAAGAGAAGAAAGTGAATTTTATTAAATGAAAAAAAGGGTGATGATTAATTACAACAGTACCACCCCAAAATAACTTACATACTAAGAAATAACTAGTAATCATATATAGTTGAATCCTAAATATTTTGACAGAGGTTTGATTTTGAGGAGGAAAATCCTTGATTCACACCAAAAAACTAGTCATTTAAATTATTATCACAGTATTTAAATAATCACCAACTAACTAACTAATTACTTACTAATCAAAATCAACCAAATGATAATACATAAGCTCCATGTTTTACCCATCCCCTCACCCTATAAAATATTCCGTACCCAAAAAGGTCCATGTTTTACAAAAAAAATCAGCACGACTATTTCTTTCTGGCATTATGTATTTACCAACCCCACGACCCAATTAAGTGTTGCTATAATAAGTAACTTTCTGGTCTCAATCAGGATACTATATATGCTATGAATAATGAATTAATGGCTTCCAATGAATCTGACCCATAAACAACTACATGCATGTATTCGTGTCCAAGCTGGATCTGTAGCTCCAAGCCAATTTACATTTATAATTAACTAGAGCATTGCAGGGGAGTACATAAAAAGCAGCTGTAATTAATTTAAAAATGCTTATAATTTATAAAGAAATTATAAAAATGTCATTTTAAAGGAAAAAGATGCGTACGTTAAGCAAAAATTAACAAGTGACAAATGATTAAGCATATTTAATTATTATAGTATAGATTACATGCATTCCTCCACAAATGATTAGGCATATTTCTTATATGTATATATTTATATATACACACACAAAAATTTAATACAAAAGAATGATATCAAATAACATGATTTTAATTTTGATCCATTATTAAAAAGTATATCATATAAACATTATAATTTAGTGGAGCCTATATGTCGGGGAGATAGATATGATTCAATGGACTTAATAGAAAAATCAAAACAGTGGGTTTGATACCATATTTCAATTCAAAAGATCAATGCCATATGGGATGTCATTTTTATTGAATAGGTACTTTGTGATAAACTCCTCTCACCCATATAATATATCTTCTTAGAAGAACTCATGCTTAAATTCCTAACAATCCCTTACTCAAGTGTGAGTGCATATGCTAATGCAAGGATACATACGAGTTATCACATTTTCACGACCTAAATAACAAGTCAACAGCCTTAATGCAGGTCTAATCATACAATAAAATTTGACTCTCTCTGATGACTTTATGACAGTCATAACAAACTATGACAAATACTTAGCCAAAGGCAAGCCAAACTATTGGTTCTGCGATCACTTGTTAAGATTTAGGAAAATCTATATAAAACACTTGAGAAATTCCAAAGACTTGAAAAAAAAAAAACCATATAATAGTTGGTCTAACACCACACATTTTATCTAATTAAAAAGTAAGTAAACCAAAAAGAAAAAATTTAAAAGTAAAAACCTTATAAGAATTAGCTAAATTTATGAGTTATTCCATTAATAAAGTTCTATATATTTCTTTCAAACGCAAATCTTCTTTTTCTCATATTTATTTATAAACTACACTTTAATTCGTAGTCTAACAAATTTGACTACAGTGAGTATTCTGAATTTCTGATGGTAGTTGGCGTTTTTATGATTTCTAATCGTAAAGATATCCATATTGAAAAGAATTAGCTAGATGGCAAGAAGTCATTGATTCTTTGGGTGATTACATGATAAACCACATTGTTAATTGTAGAATATATAAGCTACGGAAATTTCATAGCTACTATGGTATATATACCTTGGAATTATCTTGAATAATTTTTTACTTAATGTTTTAGTTAAAACTTAACGAAAAAAACCAAAGCTGTTAAAAATGAATTGTGATATTTTTTATATTTTATTTAAAATATAATATTATTTATTTTTATTGGGTCAAATAAATTACAAATTAGCTAAAATAACTAAATAAATACATTAGTAATGCAATTCAAGCTTTAAAATTAAGAGTGTTTATCGGATTGGATTGGCAACATGATGATTCAAACCAAAACCAATCAAATCGGTTCAGATTACATTGATTAATTGGTTCATTTTATTTCAAACTCGAACCAAATCGTTCTTAAATAATTTTTCTTTTCCAACTTGAATCAACGTCAATGACCTGATCAACATTTTTGTTTTTAAATTTTGAATAATTTATACATTTTAATCTTTATAGCACTTAAAAGTTAAAGCTTAAAAAGTCTCTTGTACTTTTGTCTTTTCTTTCATTTATTTTGATCTTCTTATGATCTTATCTAATGTTATATGAAGTGATTTTTGTTATATTTATTACACAACTTCATTATTATTATATTTTGGGTAAAGAGGTTAATGATGCATGTAAAGTTATAATTGTAGAAAAATTAAATATTAACTAAAAGTAAAATTAATATTCTGAACTACATTTACTATTACTTAAAGGATTTAATGTATATATACCAATAATGTAGAAAAAATTTACATTGTCATGCATTCAATGATGTATTGCCACATTATTTAATGAGTTTAAATTATGTTACATGATATCATTGGATGAAAGTATAAAACTCTTATTTATAATCATTAAAAAAATAACTTTTTAACCTTAAAATAATATAAATCCTAAAATTTTATATATGATAATCAAAATTAGAAAACAAATACAATAATTTATTTTTTATGTTGACTTAATGATCCAAACCAAATCAACTAAATCTTATTACATTGAATTAAACCAAATCAATTAAATGTGGATTTAATTTTACCCCACCAACCAAACCCATAAAACACCCCGTTATTAATGTCGGTCTCTTAAGCATATCCTTAGTTTCACACCCTAAGAAATATAACGTGCAAATTTCATTCAAATTCAAAGGCTAGTTAACTAGTCATACCATCCGTTTTTTTTACATGGCGATGGCCAGGCCGACATATTTTTAAGCGTACGCTTAAAAATTTTATATTTTTGTTTCTTTCACCAATGCCCTAGAGGCATTCATTATCATTCTCTAAAAGGTTAAGCTTAAAATTGAAAAGAAAGTTAATTAATCTCTTTTGAATACTAAAGTTATAAATAATTTAAAAGAAGTTAAAACTTCAAAAGTCACAATAACTTTGAAATGGAAAGAAAAATGGTTCATCCATTCAAAATAATTGTTTTAAAAAATTATATAAAGATTTAGAAAATTATTAGAAAAATTATTTCAAAAGATTCAAATTCATTTAACTATGCTACCACTCTCATTTAACTTAATTGATGAAATATCAAAAGATTACGATGGAGTTAAAAAATTAATTAATGTCTTTTTAATTTTTTAATAATAAATATATTAAAAAATTAAAACTTTTAAATAATAACTATTTTTAAATCGAAGGAGTAGATATACCAATCATGCTCCTCCATTGAAATTATCGATCTATCGTTATTGTGTAATTTTTTAACAGATATCAAATACAATAAAATATAAGTGATCCGTCCGTGCTTTTCGCAAAAAGAAAAAAGAATTTAATAATTATAATTATAAGTGTAAAATTATTTTACACAGTCATTTAATGATGTATTAACACATTATTTAATAAGTTTAAAAGGTATGAGGTGTCATATTCATTAAATGATGTGGTAACACATCATTGGATGTCTGTGTAAAATTATTTTATATTGACAATGCATAGTGATTAAACTAAAAAAAAGTTGACCCAAAAAAAAATATATATATCCAAATTTAAGTTCATAATCCTAATCCACGTGATCGGTAGTAAACCACATGTCCAAATGAAATTGCGTATGTTTTAGCGAAAAATGACAAGTTTCACTAGATGAAAAACCATGGTTTTGAAAATCGAACCGCATCGGCTGGTTTAACCGGTTCGATCGATCAAGAACCGACTTAGTAACTAGTCTATTAACTATTAAAAATTGGTGCTCTTCAGAACCGGTGAGAACTGAGAACAGGTCAAAAACTAGTCGAATCAGTCAAGATCCGGTGAAAATCGGTAAAAAATAATTTGTACCAAAAAACTGGTCGAACCAGTCATTCTTTAAAATTTTCAATTTTTATTTTTATTTAATCTAGATATTTTAAAATAAATAAAGACATATGTTTAAGGATTACACATATATATTTATTATTTTATCAGTTATTATAATTTTTTTGCCTTATAAGACTTATAACAAGGTTATTTATACTAATTAAAACTTTATATATCTTAATTTCTTATAATTTTGTGTTATTTTATTATTTAAATTTTTTTATAATATTTAAAATATATATTTAAATATACCGGTTCGACCATGATTTGATCACGGTTGAAACATTGAACTATGAACCAATAGCTTCACTGGTTCAATCACGAGTATGATTTTTAAATATTGTGAAAAACTAATCAAATACCCATATTTAAAAAAAAAACTATAAAACTGGAATTAGATGGAAAAAATGTTATAACGCTTTAAAATGTGTTTTATTATATTACAGATTAACTGCATTTGACTAAATTATTTTTAATTATTAAAATATTTTAAATATTATTACTCAGTTCATATTTTTTATTTAGTGAAATTATAAGCAAAATAAAGATATTATTAATTATGGACAAACTTTTATTTTCTTAATCTCTATTCACTAAACAATACTTAGATTTTTCTTGGTGACTAAAAATTTATGGTGAGGAGATAGTGTCTGAAACGTCCAATGCAAGGAAAGTCTCCGACTTAAAGAACACTCATAAAGTTAGGTACTTACCTTTACCTCATCCCAAGAGTACGAATGGGAATTTGAACCTGTAGGGTGTGTTTGGTTCAAATGAGGAGAGAGGAGGGGAGGGATTTTAATGAAGGAGAAGGGAGATGAGGTGAGATAATATTTTATCTTGTTTGGTTCGAGAAGAGGAGGTGAAGACCTTTCTTGTTTGGTTCAAAAACTAATTTACTTTTATATCTTTACTAGTCGCGTACCCGTGCCATGCACGGGGCATTTTTATCGTATTAAACATACAAAAATTATTTGATAAAAAAAGACATACAATAATTTTTTAATAAATAGAATTCATAATAAATAAAAGTTAAAAATTACATGTTAGCGTGAATGATTATTTTTCTCTATTCATCTTTTATTCTTATCCCTACCTCAATTTTTCATTTGCACAATATATATATATATATACTAACAAACTCAAGATACTTCCATTTTCCCTTTATTCCATCCCAACATGTAAACTTTTTTATATTGTCCGTGTATATCCGTAAGATCCTATTTTAAATTACATTTATAAAAGAAATTAAAAACTATAGTAACTTTTTAAATCATTTTAATTTATTTATTACATAATATTTTCCAAAAAAAGATTGTCTAAACATTCTAAAATTTTCAAAAGTACATTTTTAAGAAAGGAACTATTATTTTTTATTGTAGTTTGTCAAAATTTTTTTATATATTACATTTTTAATGGGATAACTAACTCTTTTTTAAGGTTGATAATTATTTGTCCTATAATTGCTCCCCCTAACCTATTTATCTAACAGAAAATATGTCTCACCACCATTTTCAATCATACTCTCTACGTACCAACTTTTTTTTCCATGGAAATCATATTTAATTTTTTGTACATATCCATGAAATTGACCAATTTTTGAAACTTTCCCTCTTATACCCCCTTTCATACAGAACGAATTTTTCTCCAAAGAGATTCACTTATGATTAATATTCCCCACTCTCATTTATCAAATAGTGTTAAATTAAATGATTACATTTTTTATTCCTAACACACTCTTATATCTTATAGTCTTTTATATCTTTTTATTTATTTGAAAAGATTTTATTTGATTTGATTTGTTATCCTATCTATAATAAAAAAATTCATACAATATAATATAATATACACTATCTCTAATGCTTATGGAATGACCTCTTAGTGAGAATTTTTTTTATTGCTTATGGAATGCCTCTAGTACATACATGATGTAAAAAAAACATGAATGACCTTTTAGAGTATTCTTCTAGTGCTCCAAGAATGCCTCTTGTATAGGATAAAACTTTAAAATTCTTGGAAATGCTTTCAGATATAACGTTCATTATTTTATTTTAAGGTTTAAATTCAAATAGGCCAAACTATAATATTTATTTCTAAACACCAATAATTTTCTTGCCAACTTATATATGCCCGCATTTGGCAATACAATTGAATAGAACTAAAGTTTTATGGGCTATAGGCATTGCTCATTTCATCAACCACTTAAAAACTTTGCTATCTAGTTTTACCCATAACCAAATCAAATTTTAATTTTCCTATGAAGTGATATTTTGCAAAACAACTAAGTTGTTGCAACACATACAAAGATAAGTCACCAATTAAAGAATTTCTGCAACATTTTCAATCTTTCATTTATCATTGTCAACACTAAAATAAAAAAAAATACTCAAAAACCAAATGAAGATGGTCATAACCAATCACAATTTTTTTTTTCAAATATTTAGTTGGGACTTTGACATTTGTAAAGTATGAAAACTAAGAAACGTTGTTCTTGATCTTAGGTCACAAAGACCCTTTAAACAAAAATAGGAAACTCACATAAGACCGCTAATTAAATAATTATTATAATTGCAATAATGTAATTATAAAATATTTTTTAATATTATTTTAAATTTCATGGTATATTTTTATTTATCTTATAAACCATTTTTAATATATTTAAACTATTAAAATGTCCTTTAATACTAATATTTGATATTTTGATATAATAATTTATTATAATTATTATAACAAAAGTTGTACATTTTTTAATTGTTTGAGCATGTTTCGAATTTTGTATTAAATTTTTAATTTTTTCAAATGATTTTCTAAGTTATTTTAATATGTTATAAAATTTGTATTATATTTTTATTTATGTTATAAACTTTTTTTAATATTGATTATTAAAATTGGCTTTAATATTGATATTTGATATAATAAAGGTAACTATAATTAAATAATTAATACAATTACTGTTATTATAATTATAAAATAATTTTTAAGTGTTTGAGCATGTTTCAAATTTCATATTATATTTTTATGTTTTTACAATAAAGTTTTATCCTTTTGAAATTATTTTATTATGTTATGTTTTTATTTATGTTATAAACCTTTTGTTTTTAATATTGAAATTGTTAAAATGAGGTTTAAATACTATTAATGTTTTATATAAAAATAACTATAATTAAATAATTACTATAATTACTTTAAACACGATTATAAATTAGTTTTTAAAGTGTTTGAAAATGTTTTAAATTTTTTATTATTTTTTTTAATAATTATTAGATATGCTTTAAATTATTATTATTATTTTTATATTTATTATTATCATAATTTTTTATTTTTATAGTGATATTTACTTTAATATAATTACTATAGTTAATTAATGGGGATACATAAAATTAATCATTTAAAATGTCAAAGATACTTTCTATTTTTAGAAGTTTTTCTTAAAGAAATTTACTATTTTGCCCTCACTTTAGATTTCATTTGCCACTTTCACTACCTTACTTTTATATATACAAAGATACTTTTATACATCCAACACGAGTGGGGGAATATTTAAGTAATTTTAATTGTTTTATTTTAAACATCCTCCCCTCCAAATCCCCACTTTTGGAGAGGAAGCAAAATGTT
Organism: Sesbania bispinosa; assembly: GCA_026901365.1. Classification (NCBI taxonomy): domain Eukaryota; kingdom Viridiplantae; phylum Streptophyta; class Magnoliopsida; order Fabales; family Fabaceae; genus Sesbania; species Sesbania bispinosa. Next base: position 256,292 of record QLOH01000840.1, read on the forward strand.
ATTAGGAGGGATTTTAATCCCCTCCGACTCCCCTCACCTCCTTAAAAAATTGAACCAAAACATAACAGCCTTATTAAAATCCATCCCATCCCCTCCCCTTTCCTCCAAAACCGTCAAACCAAACACTATCATAACCTATTGTGTAGGAGACGATATTTGCTCCACTCCACCAAAATCTTTTGGGTTTAAACAACACTAATTAGATTAAAACAAGAATATTAAATAATTTAAAAATGGAAACGAACAATACAATTTAAAAATAGATTGACGGGAAGAAAGGAATTCCTTATTGTGGATGCCGGTCTAACCATCAAGTCAATGAAATTTTTTATTTGCTTATTGTGGTCACTGTAATACTTACAATTATTATAGGACAAATAAAAAAATACTGTTATTTCCATCTGCATTTAATTATTAATACATTAGGATTGGTTCATTTCTTTCACTCAGAATAAGCTATGTATAAGGATTTTAATAATACAGTTAGAGAGAGTCAGAGTACTATTTTCTTTTACTCATTCAGTCATATTGAATTATTTAATGAAGATTAAGACACACACATGTACACTTGGAGTAATTTCATTTTTTTACTAGCCATGTTGGAAAGAAAGATTCATTTTTTTCTAAGGTAAGCTATAGAATACTGAAAGAATGAAAAGCTTTCTTCGTATCGATTACATTACATGAAGGAATATGAAATGTTATACTTACAACTAGTACTATCCTAATGTGATTGCTTGGAATGAGTCTCAGTATAATTATATTTGTTTTAATTGCATGCCGTCGATCGGTATATAGCACTCCATAGTGTAATTTATAACTGAGAAAAAATGGCAGATTATATGTGTCTGGTTCTTCGAAAGAAATTAAGAAAATAACGTTTCTTCATTATTGTTGAGTCATCTTTATTTATTGAGGATGGGTTTTCGGGCGGAAAGTATGTATGTTTGGTAAAAAAATCATAAAATATCTATTTTATATAACGGAGATGCTCTGCCTCAGAGGTGTTCCTTGTTTCAATAGGATTAATAAACTATATATGAGAAATTGGTACTGCCGGAAATATTTCTTTTTTGGGTACCGTTATATATTTTTAGTAAAATATTAAAATTATAATAAAATTAAAAATTAATGATGTCTAACATGAGTAAAATAATATTATTTGATAAATATGTAAGAGATTTATTATATATAAAAATATAAGGGTTAAATATGTTTTTGATCCCTGAAAAATACAGTGAAATTTGGTTTTGGTCCCTAATTTATTTTTTTAATGGTTTTGGTCATCCATTTTTTAAAATCACATGTTTTTAGTTCTCTTTGTTAAGTGTTATCTATATTCCATTAAGTCAATTTCAAAGCTCCATTATATCTTTTTTGGTTAAAATTTCACAAGGAATTTCTTACAAATTTTTCTCTTGAAAAGTCATGGTAGTAAATATTCAAAAAATCACAATTTTTTTTACCTAAAAATGCTACTATAAAATTTCTTTGCTTTGTTGTAGAAAAATCTATAGTTAATTTCCAAAAATTTTAGAATCTTAACAAAACTTCATTTGAATTTTAAAATCTGCAGGAAAATTCGAAGGAAAATCAACAGAACAATTTTTTATTTAACCACAGATATCCTCCACAGGCAGGGCCGACTCAACATATGTTGAGGCCTAGCTAAGGCAAAGTTTTGAGATTGGGTCTTTTCTAATTAACCTAAAAAAATTAAAATTATTATAATTTTATTAAATTTTTTTCTTTTAAATTTTTTTGATATAAATTACTTATTAAATTATTATTATGTATAATTAACATTTATATTAGTATTTTGGTGATTTTGATATATTATAATATTTATTATATTACATAATAGAAAATTATATATTATAACTAAGATTAACATGATAAGAAAAATCAACTAATAAAATAAATAAAATAATTATTAAGTATGAGAAAAAGTTATAGTAAGATGAGGCCTATTATTTTAATCAAAAGACAATTTTATTAAGAGTTTAATCACTATACATTAGATTTTATACTGTCATCCAATGATGTGTTACCACATCATTTAATGAGTAAAACACCTTATGTATTATTAGCTTATTAATTGATGTGGCAACACATCATTGAATGATAATATAAAACTCTTTTACACTGTCAATGTATATGCATAAAATCCTATATTTATTTATATAAATTTTAATTATAAGTATAATTAACATTAGTATAAAATTATGAGGCCTATGTAATATTGGGGACCTAAAGCCATTGTTTCAGCAGCTTGGCCCTTGGGCCGACCCTGTCCACGGGAGGCAATCATGTTCGAGCCGGGAACATCCACATCATGGTGGGGCTAGCTCTCCCAGCGGGGATTTTTTCCATCCACAAGACTCGAACCCGAGACTTTGCTTAAGGGGAATCAAGCATGTACCACTTGAACCAACCTTCGTTGGTAAATCAACAGAACAATTTACGAGAAATATAGTTACGTCATCACTTAACGAAATATAACTAACAATAAAATCATTTGATTTCAAGAAATAAAGGACCAAAATCAATGAAAAAAATAAATGAGGGACTAAAACCAAATTTTACTATATTTTAAGGGAACAAAAACATATTTAACCCAAATGATAATTACACACCTCAAAATATAAGAATAGTGTAGAAGAGAGAAAGTAAAACTTGATGTGTAATATAATAAAAAAGAAAGTAATCGTCTCTAGTTATTAGACTTATCCGGTAGAAGAGGGTGACACACAGTACACATAATATGTGTAGGGTTCATACAATGTGTCTCAGTCTCTCAATCCTATTGGACTTATCAAGTATTAGAGAGAAAGTGATATATATATATATATATATATATATATATAAAATGAAAGCATTATTGTTTACATTTAGAATATCATATAAATTAATGAAACCTCCATCATTAAACCGATACTAATCGGTCAGAAAGAAAGTAATTAAAAAATATAAAAATAATATAATAGGTGATAAATTAATGTAAGAAAATCATATCACATGTAAAAATAGCAATAAATCTTTCACAAAATATTTGACCATATCATTCTATGACTTCAAGCAGCCAAATAGCTATAGTCATGCCCTGACACTCTGTTCTTTCAAAATCAAAATAGGTGGCTCTTTTTTAATTTAATTAATTATAAACAGTACTACTGTTTTGACTTGATTGTGTCATCAGTCGCCTCACCTACAGTTTTATATCAAAACTAAGGAGGGTTACATTAGGATACTCCCTTTATTTATAGTTTTTGTTTTAGAAAAAATAATCCAACTGTTCCATTGCACAATTTTTCCCCTGCTTGCGCAACCAAATATATATATTATTGGTACATTTTAGATGTGGCGAATATTTAATTAATTTTTTTGTTTAACCACATACATCGATCTTTATAGGAGGCAATCTTGTTAGAACCGGGAATATCCACGTCATGGTGGGGCTAGCTCTCCCAGCAAGAATTTTTTTCATCCACAAGACACAAGACCTTGCTTAGAAGTAAACGAGCATGTGTTACTTTTTTTTTTTTTATGTTAACAAGTATGTGTTACTTGAACCAACTCTTGTTTAATCTCCTATACTAATTAATTATATGACTCATTAATCCGATAAATATTGGAGATTAAATATTATCCACATTTAATTAAATATTGGAGATTAATGAGTCATATAATTAATCTCCGATTTCGTTGCGCAAGCAGGTGAAAAAATAAGAATTGTGCAATGGTGCATTTAATTTCTAAATGTGGATAACCAATATTTAATCTCCGATAATTATATACTATATATCTAGTATTTATGAAATAAAATTATTGGATCCAACATTTTAATTAAGCATTTGATCTAGTCATAGTTTAAAGGAGAAAGCGATTTTTGTGTGTGTCATTGAGTGCACAATGATGTCAAACTAAACATTTTGTTGTGTACCACCCGTTGAAGGCCTGCTATATTAAATTTCTGGTTGAGACAATTGAAATTAAATAAAACTACTAACCAGTACCACTGACTAAGCCAGTCAGTCATACTCTGTGTTCTGACTAGTTAAGGCATTCCATGTTTGCATCATATTCACACACTTATGCGGATACTTTTTATGTCATACACCATTTATTAAGATATTTTATGTAATAAGTCATACATGTTGTTGTGGTTTTGATGATGATCACAAATTTTAGTATAGCGGGTATAAGCATTAATGATGTGTCTACTTTTTGGGTACCAACCAGGGGAATTTTTTTCATTTTAGCTTGCGAAACAATTGACCTGCCCTTCCACATGTCTTTCTAGGAAAGTTCCACCTTAGTTTTTCATAGAGAAACAAGGTTTTAAATGAATGGACATCCCCTTGACAAAGAACCAAGGTTAATTGATTTGATTTGAGATAGCCGGATATATTGAACTGATCGAAGCGCTGTTTTTTGCTTCTTCTTTTGGGTTATGAAACTACCAATGTGGGTTAAACAGATATATATTTCTTTTAGCGGATCAGATCAGAACAGATCACCCGTGTTATTAGGAAAGTATGAGTTTGACTTCAATGTGGTTGTGACATTTATATTAATTTTTGCTTCATGAGAGTTAGAAACTTTAGTCTTCAGCTGTGTAATTGCTTCCTAAACAATCTTGACCGGCAATACTATTCATGAATGTCACGTTTAAGAAAGATTAATCTTTACACAATCGTTTCGTTTCGGAAATGTAGCTTGTTTGTTCCTCCCTATATCAACAATAGACTCTTTCCATTCACAAATTCTTTTATGTTTTCTTTGTCTTAAAAAAATCAAGAAAAAAAATGAAAAGAAGGGTAGAAAATGAAATGTTTTTGTATTTATTTAAATTTAAAAAAAAAAGAAAAAAATGTATGGTCTGCAAAGTATGAATTTAATTATTTTATAAATTATTTAGGCCCCGTTCGGGGTAGTTGCGAGTTTTTAGTTTTTGGTTTTTTAAAATTTTGAATTAAGTTTTTACAACTCAAAACCAAACACTGAAAACATTTTTTTGTGGTTTTCAAAATGTCTGCTTTGTTACCGACTATTATAATCATCGGTAAAACCTAATTCAATTTACTAATCGCCAGACTATAGGTAAATTTGGTGTCATTTAAAAAATTATTTATTTTTAGATTTTTTTAACTTATTGTACCGTTGTTGGGACTCGAATTTTAAGTATTTCGAATTTCACAAGTCTGTAAGTCCTTTACACTTTTCGAGTTCATAGAAAGCATAAAAGTTCAAAATTCGAACTCGCCAATGAATTTGATAACTTAGAAGTTTTTGTTGAAGTTGATATAAAGCAGAACTTCATAAATTCGAAAAAAAAAGGGAAACAAATGAACTCGAAGATATTACATTTCTGGTATCCAGAAAAGAAAAAGATAGTTCTTTTATTCATAATCCAAATTCGAATTACATAAGAGTTCGAATACATTGAAAAAACACTTTAGAAAAGAAACTATCCTAAATTACAAAGAGTACTTGACTCCTGTCTTCCACACCTCTTCCTCCTCTTCTTCCCCCACAGGCTTTGATTGAGCCAAGGCAAAAGGAATGTATTGTTGGTTTGATCAAACAACCTTGGTGCTTGGGGTAGAAATGAAGGTCAGCCTAGGAAAGTAATAAAAGATTCATTTATTGTGTAAATGAACCTTAAATTGGCTACTACGTTCAACATAAAAAGAACCCTTAAAAAAGAAAGGTCAAAAAAACTTATAGCTTTGGCTATTTCGTTAACCTTATAAAAAATGAAATCATTCCAGATTGGGTTGAACACAATAGCTAAAGGAATAAACTTCTTCATATTTTTTGAAAGAATTAGAAAAGGAGAAGAAGAAGAAGAATGAGAAGGGACGAAGGAAACGTCCAAATGAAACTCCTATTTATAGGAGCAAAAGGAATGGAGGTTCATAAATGAGCCTCTTCAATTATCCAATAAGAAGAACCTCCATAAAGAGGTTGAGTGGACGGTGGACGGTAGTCTTCATGATCCCTTTGGTTTAGCCAAGCAGAGATTGACACGTGGCATACAAAGGAATACAATCAAGTTTCAAAATTAGGAAGTATTCAATGAGCCAAAGTGTCAAAGATGAAGGTGCATTTGAGTACATGAAGTAAGAATTTCAGGAAGAGATTTCGAGATATTGGAGCATATTTTCGAAGTTACAGAAAGAAGAAAATCGAAAACAAGATGCTTAAAGACTTAGAAGATTTCTAAATCAAGAAAAGACTTTGTTTGAGCAAGCAGAAAATAGCAGAAAAACAGTTAATGGAAGTTATGGAAGTTTGCTGATCAAGAACGGGTGTCAACATCTTAGAGGAGTACTTTTGAAAAGTGCAAAGAAGAAAAAGCAGTTTTCTGGTTAGCAGAAAACGTGGCATGCATGCAGGCTGCTAGCACATAGAGGTTGATGATGTGTCAATTGTACATTAGTTAGCCGTCAGGATTAGAAGTCTATAAATAGGCAAATTCATTATGTAATCAAGGTTGGCAAATCATTTATACTTAGAACTCTGAAACACCTAAACGTCCAATCTATCAGCGACTACACAAGTTACAAGGAGTAACAGTATGTGATTCCATCCACTTTTCATTAATGCAATTGTTCTTACATTGTTCTTTATCTTTTCTTTCTTTTCTTTACATTCTTTTTACAAAGTTCTTATCTTTTTCTTGTTTTCTTTTATTTATCTTCTTCAATTTTTCTTCAATTTACATTCAATGCAAATCTTTCCTTCTTTTCAATCTTCTACTTTGATTGCTTTGTAATTCTATTCTTTCTGGTTTTCAAAACTGTAACTTAGAACTTTAGTTGATGAAATTATGAATCAATTAGTTTTAAAATTGTTTTATTTCTGAAGTTTTCAAAACTAAACTTCAAACACGAGTTTTACTTGATGAAATTTTGAATCAATTTGTATGAAACTATTCAGAAAAGTAAACTTTTCGTAAATTCTTCAAAGTAAACACTGTAAACCTACTTTTTAAAAGAGTCCCGTAAGAGGATCTGATTTTAATCCTCAGATTGTTGTTAGAATCAAAAGTGATAAAAAGTGATTTTTGGAGATCAGCTTTTATCACTACAAACAACCGTAGGTTGAGAGTTCATCTAGGTCTGTCCAACACACATCGGTCTGATTAGGGAGAAAGGGTCCAGATACATTGAACCTGCTCAAAGAGTCCGAACCTCAATCCTAGCGAGTCATATCAATTAACATAATGACATGCATGGAATGGATAGATTGAGTTAGATAAGGAAAGTATTTGAAATAGACAACGGGTTTCGAGGTAATTAGGAGAGGCAACTGCAACCCATGGAGATCATGCCATCAATGCAAAGATCAATTACCAACACCTATATAAAGAGGCTTAAGAGGCAGACATAAAACACACTTCTTTACTTGGCCTTGTTGTTATTCTGCCGCACCAGAATCTTATTTTGATTTAATAGAATAGATTTTAGGCTTTATAAGAACACTTATAATCTTACAAGTTGACGGCAATGATTTACCTATAAATCAGTGATACAACCACATTGTCATTTTCATTATTTTATAACCTTAAATCTTGTGAATCTCTTTCACATATATTCTTAGTCTTAATTAGGGGCGGAAACAGGCCAGGCCAGGCCAGGCTTTGGCAGGCCTGAGCCTGGCCTGACTCATAATTCTTAAGCCTGAGCCTGTTCTGTTACCTGTTACAGGCCTTTTTGTAAGGCCTGGCCTGGCCTGCGAAAAAGCCCGACCTGGCCTGTAAGCCTGTTTAGAAGCCTGTTTTATAACAAGGCCTGCCAACAGACCAATAGGCCTATAAGCCTATGCAGGCCAGCAGGCCTTTTAAGTAGGCTTTTTTATATAATTAATTTAATATATTCTAATTTTTACTATATTATAATTTTTTTAATTATATTTATAGTTATTTATATAATTAATTTAATATATTATATATTATTATATTAAACAGGCCGGCCTGTTAAGCCTAATAGGTTTTTTCATAGGCCTGAAACCTGGCCTATTTAACTAAATAGGCCTTTTAAGAAGTCTTAGCCTGACCTTTTTAATAAACGAGTCAGGCCAGGCCGCAGACCCCTGACTGGCCGGCTGGCCTATTCCCACCCCTAGTCTTAATTAAAGCTGCCAAATCTTTTCTTAGCCAACTTACAATATCGGTAAGACACATGAATGATTAAATTTGTATATAATAGTAATAATTATATTAATTTAAATTTAAATTATTATACGTTTATCATGCGTAGAAATTAGGTGTTTAATTTATTTAATTATTTTAAATGGTGTGTGCGTGATGTGTTGCAGGTAGGAGTTTAATTATTTAGTTACTTTAAAATATAATTTATTTTATATAATAGAAAATTAAAAAGTTACACAACTATGTAAAAATAAAAGGAAAACAAATAAAAATGAGGAATTCGGAAATAAACAATTATAAGAAAATAAATTTAAACAGTAATTTATTTTATATAATAGAAATTTAAAATAGAAAAATGTGCACAAATACCTAAATTTAAAATAAAAAATTGATATTTAAGTGTAAACAATTTGTATTTATCTTCTTTTCATAAATATCAAATTAATAAATCTCTATTGAAATTAAAAAATATTTAAGTAAAAAAAATTAGACACAATTTTTTTCTCCTTCCACACGAGATATTCCATTCTAAATTTATCCCTTTTTTGTAGATATTGATATTCCGTTCTATATTTTTTTTCCTATTTGTTTTGCGGCAAAATTGGTTGCCGACATGAAAATTGATTTTGAACAGACATTGTACTTTGTTATTTCTGAGTTAAAAAAAATAATTCTATATATTAACTAAAATTAATTTTAAGGGAAATATTTTTTTTAGTATTTTAAATAGAATTAATTAATTCTAGATGTATGAACTGTACGAACTAAAGTTTAAAAGTAAAATTATATTTCTTTTACTTTAAAAATAATTCTATTTTACTATTTCAATTATTTGATATTTACTTTTAAAATATTATTATCAAATATAAATAATTTTATTAACGTTAAAATTTTTAAAATTATTAATATCCACATGCAAATCATGCGGCCAACTCCAATATTTTATGGGTGGTTTCTCCAATATCTGCGTCTGACAGCTTTCCTAGAATCCAAGAAACGAGGGGCAAGCCTCTAATTATTTTCCTTATTTTATTAACTATTAATATTTTTTCTTACACCGTTTTCGTTTTGTGTCTGCTAGATATATGTGCGTGATTTGGAGGGCCTTTAATTTGCATGCATGATTACTGAATTCTGATTAGACACATAACCGAATAAACATATATCCCTATATTTGAGAGGGTGAAATAAGAGGGAAATGGATGTGAGAGTGTGAAATAGAGGTGAAATGAGTTTGATATCTTGTTTGGTAAAGGGGTGAAATAGAGAAGTGAAAAAAAGTTGTGGATCTAACAATTTTTTTATTTCTTTGTTAATTTGTAGAAAAAAGGGAAAAAATATTGACCCACTCGCAAAAATCGATTTCTGACCACATAATTGGTGCAGATAATGGATTATTTAACTGCCTTGGTGCACATAATCAATTTTTATACAATTTCTCTTTCATTTCTTCACTCAAACCAAACAACCCACTTTTACATCTCACTTTTATTTCTCATTTATTTCTCTCACACCAAACAACCACAAAATCATCTTTATATCTTCTCTATTTCTCTCATTCTCACTCCTCTCTAGGGGTGGAAATAGGTCAGGCCGCTCAACAGGGGCCTACGGCCCAGCCTACTTAAGGCTTAGTTTGGCTCGGCTCGTTTAATAAAAATGTCAGGTCTAGGCTTTTGAAAAAGTCTTTTTAATTAAATAGGTCAGGTTTAGGTTTTTTAAAAAGCCTATTTGGCTTGACAGACTTGCCTATTATAAATAATATTATTTTTAATAAACATATAAATATTTTATATATAATAAATAGTATAATAATATATAATTTTTTAAATTCTTCTGTTAGCCTATTTAGAGATAGATTTATTGTCCTATCTAAACGTATATGTTAGTGACATATTTACATTATAAAAAAGTAAGTATTAGTTTGCACTGACCTATTTAGAGATATATTTATTGACTTGTTTAAAGGTCATAATATGAAATAGGCTTTTAAACAGGCTAATAGGCCTAACCGGGCTTTGAAACAGGCCAGGTCAAGCCTAAAAAAATGGCCTATGACAGGTAACAGGCCAGACTTGAGCCACAAAAATATAAGGCAAACCAGGCTTGGGTCCTGCAAAGCCTAACTCGGCTCGGCCTACTTCCACCCCTACTTCTCTCCTTCTCATTTCTCTGTCTTTTCTCCTATTTTCTTGATAGTTGATAATCCAAACTCCTCAAATGCAATGGAAAATAATAACTAAATAATATTGTTTTTTTATTTTATTTTCTATCTTTTATTATATTTTAGTTCTTTTTAAATGCAGGATGATAACTATTTCATCATTTTTTTTTGTTTTAATAATAATTTTATGAAGAGTTTATTTTCATATGATGTATATATGTATTATTATGATTTAGTTATTGATCTTATGCTTTCCTATAAAACTGATCTCTTCACACAATGTTAATATTTATTTCCTATAATTTTTTATTTAACTTATATGATATCATTTTAATATCTTTATAAATACATTAATTTTAAACTCATTTTAAAATTTATTCTTATGTCTCACATTTTTTTATATATTTTTATATTTATATTAATAAATAGAAGATCTAATAAAAATGTGAAAAGATCGTTAGTAAATTCATAAAATAAAGCATAACACACTTTTTTTTAATCAAAAAGCACAACAAAAATGAAACAAGTTTTTTTTTGGTCAACAATGAAACAAGTAACTTATCAATTTTTTAGGTAAAAGTAACTTATCATTTGAAAATGGGTCGAAACCAATCTAAGGCCCAAACTTGACTAGCCCAATGAAGACTAACACCATAATTGTTAGTTTGAGATAAACTTTATTGAACAATTAAAAAAAAAAAAGATAAACTTTATTGAACAATTAAAATTCACCAATTCATAAAGTCATGAAGGGCGACTCTTATTAAAAGATTCTCTCCTTGATAAAAGCAAGGTTAAGCAACCCATATATTGGAGTGTCTTTGCTCCTGATACATCACTTTATGCTCTTAGTCTCCACCAATAACGATAGAGATTAGATCCCCGTGATTCATCCATGTCGAGATCTCCAACTAATCAGATGATAAGATAAACAAACTCAAATAATGTGATTATTTTAAATTAAAATTAAAATTATATGATTTTACACACTCATTATTACAGATTAAAATTAAAATTATATGATATTTATAGTTTTAAAAACTATAAATAAATAAATTTTTCTAGAGGTTAATTGTAAAAAAAAAAAAAAAAAAACTATCTTTACACTCTTCAATTAAAGTGCGCGCACTCTGTAGTAACGTAGACTCACTGCACATAAATCTTATTAATTACGGATTTGTTGGTTATATTTTCCTCTTCTCAATTCTCATCTCTCACATACATATTCAGGTATTTTTTTTTTTACACATTAGATAAGCTAAGCATCATGATATTCCTCATTTCTTCATACATATTCGGAGACACATTATCACATACTCTACTCCTTTCACACAATGCACTGCATGAAGCATAGACAAGGGTAGTAGCTATGCAGACACAGTTAGTGGAAACAAAATGCTTTGGTCTCCCACGTACACATATGGCATCTTTCTCCACTCTGCTTCACCACACACGTAATGTAATGCTTGCCTTTGCTTTGGGAGCATTTCTCTGATTCTAATGCCATCTTTTTTAATCTCTCTCTTAGATCTCCTAGTTTTTATTTGGGGAATGGGCTCTCTTTTCCAAGTTTAATTAGGTTTGATAGACTTTTGGGCTAAATATGCTTTCTTTTCTTGTAGGTTCTGTTAATGGGCTTTCTTAGCTTTGTTTTAGTGATTCTTTTTTACTTTCTTTCTTTTTCAGTGGAAACAAAAATACTTTGACCAAAAAAAAAAGTGCAAACAAAAATACAAAGTTATATATATTAAAGAATCATTAAAATTACATAAATACCAGAAAAGGTGAGGGATTAATAACTAAAAAAAGATTTGAGTTCTTGGATTTTCTAGTGTTGAGTTTTTTTTTTTTTTTTTCCAATTGTCATCTTACCTATACTTGTTCAAATCCTTAGTTGTTATGTAAATTGATGACATTTTATTAATTAAAGGAGGCATCACAAAAATACCGCACGTACAGAATTGTTTGGCACTTTCACAAAGTTGCCCCTTCAGAATTAAGAAGATATCCCCTGTTTCTCTTTAGGGTATCCCTATAACCTTTAGGTAGGAAATTAATTCTTTTGGGCATGATTAACTCTCTTTTTGTTTACAATCCAAACTTACTTTTCCGTACTTTTGCAATAGCAACACTTCATGTTTGGCAAATGTTCTTACTTTTCAAAAGTAAGTTTGCGAGTTAATAAGTATTTTTCGTACCTTTTTAATGAGAAGCATTTATTTTAAATGTAGGATTCATAAAATATAATTATATTACACTTTAAAGTAATTATATTTTAAATCATCTCTGGGAATTGCTTAACATAAAAATTATTATTTTAATGTGGGTCCCACAAATTGAGTTGCTTAAAAATAGGTAAGAGTTGCTTATAATCAAACATTAATTGATTATGGCTTCTCCATAACATATTTTCCCCCTCTCCTTGGCATAGAGTTTTCCTCATAGTTATAAAAACCGGTCCGACCAAGAACCGGTGCGGTAACCGGTCCATATCATATTAAAAATCGGTTGAACCGGTCAGTTTTCAAATTTTCATTTTTTTTAGTTTTTTTTTTAATTTAAAACATTTTTTTTACAAATAAGAACAAATTTTTAAGGATTACACATAAATATTTATTATTTAGTCAATTATTATTAATTTTTTATCATATAATATATATAATAAGGTACTTTATATTTATTTATATATCTTGATTTCTTTATAATTTTATGTTATTTAATTACTTAAAATATTATATAATATTAAAATATATATTTAATTATTACCAGTTCGACCACAGTTGAACCATTGAATCGTGAACTGGTGCCTTCACCGATTCAATCACCTATGCGATTTTAAAAACATTGATTTTTCTTACCACTAGTACATAAATATCAAAGGAATTTGTAAACTCAAAGCAATTCAAAAACTTAATAGTATTTTCTTCTAATTGAAGTGACTTCACTATCCATAATAGACAAGTACAAACAAATTTGTGTTTTGTTTCCATCCAAATTATATCGGGTGAATTTTGACCGACATTATTATGTAGCATGCATCTAAGTGAAAACCAAACACGCTAAAAGAAAAAATATGTCATCACCAGCTAATTAATCCAATAATGTTTTGAGGAAAGCGATAAACTTGTATTCAGGTGGTGTCCAAATTCATCTGCTCTCTATTTAATTCCACTATATGACTCCTCTCACCATGCCATTAGCAATATCAATTCGGTTCATGTCATTATCAGCCTAGCTAGCTATTCGATGGTACGTGGCAAGAAGTTTCGCGGATTGGGTGGCATATAAGGGGGAAATGTTGGTCAATAACTCACACTCATCATTTCATTCTATATGATATATACATACACACACAATATATATATATATATATATATATATATATATATATATATGAAAATGAAAGCAACAGAAGAAAATGCATTATCCAAGGAGACGACGAATGGAACGAGCAATAACGTACTTATCCCCCATAATTGTTATCGATTCATGGAAATGAATATATATTACAGTTTTTGTTTCTACGTACTAACCTTAGTAATGAAAGGTATGTATCTTTTTTTTTTTTTGTATATATATAGAGGTGGTGTCGAAATTTGAATCAATAATCTTATATACAGTGTTCGTGTGGAAATTCTCCGCAGTGTTCTCTTGTTGAAGGTGCCGAATCATCTCGTAATCTACGGCGGAGTGCGGCGTACTTACGGCGGGACATGATGTATCTGCAGAGACTCCGACGCTCAAGTCAGTGAGGATCCTGATCAGAGTATATGAAATATAGAATAATGCGTACCTCAAAATGGTCTCCCGCAGTGTATTTATAGAAGAAAAATGGCGGGAAAATCCGTTAGTTAGTTGTAACCGTCTCGTTCAGACATTATGACGTGTTTAAGTGAGATCGATGTACACACATCGTGAAAATGCCGGCTTGCATGGCCGTATCTAGGAATTTCGGGTCTTAGGCAAAAATTAAGACAGGGGCGGGGCCTATGTTAATATAGATTAATAATTTTAACGTTATTTTTCTGGCTTTTTGAGCTGTAAAATTATTTATTAAGGTTTTATAATCAAGTAATTCTAACATTCCACTCTCAATAAATAATATAGTTAACCTATTCAATTTATCTTGTAGCACAGTTGATCTTAAATATGATTTAATCAATTTTAATTTTGAAAAGCTTCTTTGAGCGGTCGCGAAAGTTACAGGTAATGTTAATAATATTCTATAAGCAATGTATGTATTTGGAAAAGAACATAATTTTTTTATATAGTTCAATCTTTTTAATGGCGTGTTACTTTCATTTCTTAGAATTTCTTTTAATAATTTTAATTCTGAAAAAAAATCAAGATCATCGATATCAGAATGATCCTCAAAACTCAAAATCTTTTCAAGATTGATACAATATTTTTTTTCAATTAATCATCCCCTCAAGTTTTAAATTTATTTTTTGGTCAAGTTTTTAAATTTATTTGAATCAAATAAAAAACAAACATGTTTTCATATTCTGAAAATTGTTCAAATCGACTCTCAATAGAAGAAATAGACTGATCTAATATATATACAAAAAATATTCAATGCAAAACGAATCTTCATCAGAATGAGCTATCTCATCATTAACAGTGCCATCAAAATGTTTTTTCATCACTAACAGTGTCATCAAAATGTTTTTTCCTATGAATCTTATGTTTTTCCATTGAACTTGGGCTCTATATTCATTTCAATAACCGTACAAGTAGCCAATAGATCATAGGTTCAGCAATACTGTTGATACAAGGAAACTCACCGTTGAGTATTGAGTAACTTTTCATTTGCAAAATCTAATAAATGGGATGTGGACTTTTAAGTAAGAAAAAGAGATATAAAAAATGTAAGATATGAGGCCTTATAAAATATTGGGTCCTATCTCAAACATTATTAATTTTTTTTTAAAAAATAATTTATATCAATAATACTACTATTAAAAAAATAGGGGGCCTTATAAATTTCGGGGCTCTAGGCAATGACCTTAATTGCCTTGTTGAATGTCTGGCCCTGCCGGCTTGCAATGTGATTTCATAATATAATCCTGGTTATGTGAGCCGAGATCAAATCTTCCTCCAGAACAGATTCCCCCCAAGTCGGGTGCTTTGACAAAAAGTATCCGACTTGAAATAGTTCGGGGCCATTCAACCGGCTCGATACATATAGTAGTTGATCGGAGTCCCTTAATCGGAGTTGTGAACTTTGTCGAAGTCGGTAGCGTTGGTTAGATGCTAATGAGCCAGTCCAGATAATTTAAGTCTTGTCAGACAGTTAGTGTCGGAGTGAGCGTGGCACCAAGCCCAGGTTGTTTGCACAACGGTTTTACATACAGTCGGGTTCGAGAATAAATCGGCGCTAATAGGCCAAAAGGGATGCCTCAGTGCATGTTGTCAACTATGGAAGTTGGTTTTGTTTGGGGCGCACATATTGGGGTACCTTTCAAGGAGCTGAATCCGAGATGATGACAAGCAATCTGTGATCTCATGGAACTGGGTCCGAGATGACAATTCGGGGTGTCACGGAGCTAAGTCCGACATGGATATCTGGGGCCTCGCAGGGCTAAGTCGGAGATGTGGAGCATAATCCGAAGTGAATCGAGAAACAAATATAATGATAATCAAGGGATTGGGTCTGATATGCTCAAGGACAAGCCTGAGATGGTTGAGGGACTATGCCCGAAATGGTCGAGGGACTACGTCGAGACCCTTCCGCGATTCAGGTTCGCGAAGCACGTCCGAGCGTTCACACTCGTTCTCAAAATTCAATGCTTGTGTCGCGACTCGCGTTCGGGGTTGTACCCCGCTCATATCACGTTCGAGGTTGTACCCGACTTAAATCACGTTCGGAGTTGTACCCGACTCAAATCATGTTCGGGGCTGTACCCGAATCAAATCACGTTCGGGGTTGTACCCAACTCAAATCACGTTCGGGGTTGTACCCGACTCAAATGAAACTCGAAGCACGTCTAGATGTCGAGGGACTAGATGTTGAGATACTCAAGGGACTAAGCCCAAGATTCAAGAAGCGCGGTCTGACTTTCGAGGTAAGAAGACCTTATGCATCCGAGATATAAGCAATCATAGAATTCAATCATAGTTCGTGCTGGAGACAAAAGACAAGATTTATAGTTTGAATATGTTGACCAAACGAGTCGAACAAGTCTGAGCAATGACGAAACAATCAGTATGCGATCCGAGAAATATAAAATTCGGGCGCGTTAATAATTGAGTGTCTCGGAATTCAAAATGGATCTCGGCGGTGACTAAGTTTCTCGGAATATATTCATTCATCTATCGTAATTTACTGCTCAGCCCATTTGATCCAAGTACTATGCATTGCGGAACTGTCTTCAGCAGAGACAATGGATTATCTATGTCCTCGGGGGTGACTTCCAGGATGTGCTTTGAGATCAATATCATATGCTTTAGGATTAATATCACTTGCTAACAATGTTGATCGTTGGATGTCGGCATGTGCAGGCTTGGTCATGCTTGTTGACGAGAAGCATCAAGCTGGAGGCGGAATATACGCTTTTTAAATTGCGGAACTAAAGTTCCTTCCACTGATAAGAGATGATGTCTGAGGGAAACTGATATCCTCAAAGAAGAATTTTATCAGATTCTTTCTCATATAAGCTGCACATGAACTGGCAACTGGCCAAAGAACATTTCAGCTGCTCGGAATGTAATTATTATCTTGGTATCTGAAGGATGCAATTTATAGTATTTGAATGTATCATTGGAATGTAATTCCAAGAAGATGATGACATAGTATTTGAATGTATCACTGTATTAAACAGATTATCTCGGAAAGCAACTAGACTTGGTCCAACCATAATCTCGTATTGATAGATTCAACCTCTTCGCCGAACAAATTATCATCTTAGAATTATGTGCCATGCACCTCGGAATAGGTGGCATTTGGAGGCAACTCGGATCATTGTTTTCAATACGGATAGTCGAGAAGTTGGACGAACCCGACGGTGATCTACTGGGCACGTGGAACATCATTTGGAGTAAGCCATCATTTGGCTTATCCTCATGTGAGTGGTGTTGCTGCATTATTGAAATTCACGCATCCTAATTGGAACCCGGGTACTATAAGACCAGTGATGTTGACAATTACTACCCTTGTTGACAGCACAAACAAGTCTATGACGAATCAAGCCACTGGGAAAGGTTCCACACCCTATAATCTCGGTGTTGGACATCTCAATTTGGGTCTACCATGGACCGTGGTTTGGTATATGATGTCACGAACAATGATTACGTTAACTTTTCATGTGGTATTGGTTATGTGCCCACGGAGAAGAGGCTCAAAACTTAACTGCATTGCAGCAAATCCAATGAGAAAAGGCTCAAGAAGACCAACAAGACAGCTTCTGACCTCAACTCCTTTCTTCTGTTCGGGATTTATTTCCGTAGGGGTAGCAATCAACAATCGATCATTCAAAGCACCAACTAAATCTTCATCAAGTGTACTAATTGAAGAGTATAGTCTCACGTTTCCATCCCAGCCAAGTATATTAACTGCAGTGGCAGTAGAAAAAAGAAGGGTAGGCCGAACCCATAAGAGTGATCTAAATGAAGGAAGGCCCTTGTCAAAATTTGTAGAAATGCCTGCTAGTATATCAAGTGTTGCTGAAACAAAATGCAACAAATAGGATAATAGTGTATGAGATGCGGGACAAGAACTGTAGTTGATCTTGGAATAGAATGCAAGTATAGTATAATTCTTTCAAACCAGAATCCGTGGTTGGAATTCAACTCCGATTGTGGACTTTGAGTTCAAACTGAATCCCTTCCTCGGAAACCGAACCAGTAACTGTGATTTCCCTATTGCTGAGTCACCTATCATCCCGGATAACGATAGGATACCGAGTTGGTACAACTTGTAGTATAATTTTTACCTAGGAAAATCACGCACGGCCAAGCTGAACTCATTCTTCGCAAAATCGAACCAGTATCGCGACCAATGACTAATATCAAGCTGAACTCATGCCAAAACGTGATTTAACCTCTTTTCCGAACAATCATCTTAACATTCATCCCGGATTTATTATGTGCCATGCGATGTCATCTCGGAATTTATTGTTTTTCATTCCAGAATTTTATCTCGGAATTTGCGAGAAGCACTTGAGTGAAAATTTTCTCTGAACCATTACTTCCGACGTAAGCATGCGAGGCTCGTCATTATCATCTCGGACAAGGCCATCCTTGGAATCTTCTCGGAGTTTAAAAATCAACCCATGCCATTGTTATACAGAGCAGCTTAATGTAAGGATGTCCAGTGGTGACTTCAACGCTGACGCGCCGCTGCATGAAAGGATCTTCAGCTTCATCCGCGAAGCAAATCAGAGTTACATCTGATTGCGGCCAATGACGACGTTACTCGAAGAGTTGGGCACTTCGTCCAAGTCCGGAATCTCGGGATACAAAGAGTATAATTTCAAGCATGATACGCTTAATACCCAACTTAAAGCCATCTATCTCGGATGATCTCGGAATTCATAAAGCTTGAACGGACCTTGTCAAGGACTTCTGGGGAGGTGTCGCAATAAATCAATCATTAATTGAACGGATCGATGCCAAGAATGTGAAGAATTTATATCTTGGATGCATAACCCAACAACTTAAAGAATCTGACACTGGCAAACTGTGCCGCTAAAATCGCACGCAACATCAGAGGCCCCATTTTGCTAGTAATAGCATAAGATGCACGGGAAATAAGATTATCAGGCTTGAAACAAGGCTGGCTTGGCTAGACGCCCTGTCGTGGTTCAACACGTTCCAAGGTTGGCTCTGGACCCAAATCCGATTCCGACTTCGATGCTAATTACAAAAAACATGGATTGTGTGCGAGGGGCAACTTGGCGTCTCGGCACTAGGAGGGCGGCGTATGTTCGTTTGAACATCCTGGATTGACCGCGACTTATAATTATGCATTTGGACGATGACAGTGTTGGACGATGGAAACCAAGCGTGGAAACAACATATATGTGAGTGTTATTTCTCGAGGTGTTGAGGATATAAATTCCGAGGTGTTGAGCATATAAGATCGGATCATTCTGAGATCATGCTAAACACCAAACAGAAGAGTTGTTAAACTTTATGGATTATAGTTGTGCTGAATCCAACTAGATCATGAATCAATGTAGGAGGACGTGCCGATGATGAATCGGTGTAAGAGGACGTGCCGGCGATTCTTCGGACAAAATGCCGGAGGTACCTTCACCGAAGAGGAGGTCAGAATCGAGGAAGCTGGCTGGGTTTCATCTCAGAATTTAATCCGCAGAGTCTTCCAGACTTCACGATCTCGAATTTTTGTCACACGCTATTAGAATTGTCTGTCTTGGGGGAATTAATGGCTCCACGCTATTAAATCCGAGAATGTCACTCGAAGCCCAAAAACAGAGTGATCTTTGTGATTTTCAAGAATTACCACCGCTGCAAATTTTCCAATTACCACTGCTGCAATTACCACCGAGGCTATGACATGGATTATTGGTGAAAACTGTTCGAATGGGTGGTCCGGTTGAGCCGATACAGAAGCTCGTGAACCTCCCCTGAGCCAAGAAAAAACCCTTCATAGAAGGTAGAGTTCCCATTCACATAATTCCCTGTGTTGTTAACCGCGCTCCACAAGGTCCCATCGACAATCTGGTCAAACACCGGCGACGAAGGGTGTTCCCCTGCATAGAAATACGTAGTCCGCACCAAGTATTTTGCAACACGAAACACAGGAATGTTGTAACAGTGTTTCTTGATTTATCCGGTTTCCATATCTCCTTCTTGATTCTTGATTTTGTTGATTGTTTCTTACAGAAATCGGGAAATCGGAGCAGTATATAACACAAGTATGTAATCAAATTCAAGATTACCTGGACAGGGGATGGCCGAGCCGGTTGAGACAGAGCAAGCGACGAAAGTGGAAAGTGTCGCAGTAGGAGCAATCAGCGGCAGGAAGCTTTCGCACTGGAGTGGGCCAACATGGTTGTCCACCGGAGAAGATGTGGCAGCGGCAGCGCCGCAACGGGCCACCATGCTCTTCGGAGGAGAATTACACGAACAAAATTGAAAAAGAGAGGATGAATAGAACTCATCTTTCCCCACAGACGGTGCCAATGTTCGTGTGGAAATTCTTCGTAGTGTTCTCTGGTTGAAGGTGTCGAATCATCTCGTAATCCATGGCGGAGTGAGGCGTACTCACGGCGGGGCAGGGTGTACCTGCAGGGACTCCGACGCTCAAGTCAGTGAGGATCTTGATCAGAGTATATGAAATATAGAATAATGCGTACCTAAAAATGGTCTCCCGCAGTGTATTTATAGAGGAAAAATGGCGGGAAAATTCGTTAGTTAGTTGTAACCGCCTCGTTCAGACGTTATGACGTGTTTAAGTGAGACCGATGTACACACGCCGTGAAGATGCCGGCTTGCAATGTGATTTCATAATATAATCCCGGTTACTTGAGCCAAGATCAAATCTTCCTCCAGAACATACAGTAACTATATATATATCTTGGACCAATTCTTTAAAAGGTACAACAAATTACAACATTGATGGTGATATTTTAGTGGGAAAAAAGGAATTTTAGATATTGATGCTATTTCATCGAGTAATTGGTTCAAGTATATTGCATTTGATTATTTTAAGTATTTGTCAGGAGATCCACTACAAGAAATTTCGTTTTTAGTGGCGGCCATGGGCCGTCGCTACACAAGGAAAAGTCGTCTCTACGCAGCCTGTAGAGACGACGTAGAGATGACCACGTGGACGTCGTTACATAGCTCGTCGTAAATACAGTAGCGATGAGGAAAGTGAGTCGTCGCTACGTAGAGACGGTCTGGCCGTTGCTGAAGTCGTCTCTAAGGCTGTCGCTAAGAATAATTCTTTTTTTTATTTAGAGACGGCTGTAGTAACGACCATGGCCGTTGCTACAGGTAATTTTTTTTAAAAAAATTAAATTTATTATTATTTATTTTATTTTAATAATTTATTATTTTCTTAAATTGATTATTTATTTTATTATTTATTAATTTTAAAATTATAAAAAAACTAAACAAAGCATATATATATATATATAATATACACAAAATCTATTAAAAAATAATACAATAAAATCTTAATAAAACATAATGAAAAAGATTAACAAAAAATAAACATAATGAAAAAGAAATCAATGGTGGCGGCGACGCTAGGGCTGTGGGGCGGGCGGCTCGTCCTCATCATCCACCGGTAGGTCATCCATGGCGGGATCATAATGGAGGTGCAACTAAGCTTGAGCATAAGTTGGAGCTTGAGCAGCCTGAGCGTCCAACAACTCTTGCATCTGTCGTCAGTGTCGTCCTAACTCGTCGTCCAACGTTGCAGTCTTTGCCATGGCTTGTTGAGACTGCTCCTATAGACTTCCTGGCGCAGCTCCTCCTTAGTAGAATGTCGTGACCCGAACCCGTCAGTACTCTCGCCTGGGTGAGCCCGGGACTCCTGAGTCAAGCTGGTCACACCTGGACGAATGTTGGAGGCGAAGTCCCCGGTGCCATAACAACGACCTTAGGTCTTGCCACCCGCAACATTCCTCTAGATCTCCAACTTGGTGGAGGCATCAGTCATGGAGGTGTCCCCCATCTGTGACTCCACCTCCCTCAGGCGCTCCTTGTAATTTGTCTGTTGAGGTAAAAGTAAAATTAGTTATTAGTTATATATTCAATTGCATAAATATGAAATTATATAAAAAAACACTTATAAACAAACACTTACACGGGTGGATCGGGCCCGGTCATCTACCCAGCCACCACCCTTTTTGGCGTGGGTGGCAGCAAAGAACTCGTCCAGCTCGACCTCCCGCCCAAGCTGTCGTCGCTACACATGAAAATTCCACAAATTAATTAATTTAACAACAAATAGAAATATAATACAGAAGAGTGTTTGTTTATACATACCATATCCAACGCCACCTCATGGTGGGCCCTGCGGGCCATGATGTGGACTGCCCCCGTGTTGATAAGCCCAGTTGCTCTTGTTACTAGCGGATTTTCCCTTGAATTCCGCAGAGTCCCAGTAGGCCAAAAGACCCTCGCAGGCCTCCTCACCACACTATGTGGGCCTGTTCCCAGCCTTCCGAGCCTTGTTCATCATATCTCGAAGGCGACGAGCAACCCTCTGCTCGTCCACCTTCTTGATTTGAGCCTCATCAGAAGGGTCCCAAATAACTCGGCTCTGCAAAATAAAAATATGGTAAGTCTTGCCAAATTGACATATCTTAAGAAAAAATTTAAAGTGGATAGGGTTTTTAATTACCGTGAACTCCTCCCACCACCTGTCCCTAACATCCTTCGGGTGACCTCCTAAAGGTAATGAGGACCCCGGAACTGCGAACGGATCGCATGACCAATGGCTGCGATAGGTGGGGCGTTAGGCACCCACCTACAAAATAAAATATTCAATATTAACGGTTAAAATAATTAAAGATTCAATATTAATATCAATTCTAAAGAAGAAAAAAATAGACAAACTCACCCCTTGCCAAATGGTCAGATAATAACCCGACCTCGAGCCTCTGCCTCATGAGGTCATCCCGAGCGTCGTCAGCGTTTATGGGGCCCAGCGTCCTGCACTGGAGGCATCTGAACTAATCTCGGTGTCGGGATGAACCTCATACCATCGAACCGGGCCAGAGCAGGTGGTGGAGGGGAGGAGGAAGAAGAAGTCTGCATAGCGGCCGCCGGAGCTGAAGTAGATGGAAGCTCTGGCATCTTATCAGCATGTGAGTGAGATGGGTTGGCCCTCTCTCGCATCGCGCGAGCTGCCTATTGCTGTAGCTCGCCCGGAGGGATGGACCTCCCTTTACTCGGTGGGATCTTCTCTCAACCTCTACCACGCATCCTAGGCACTAATGACTATAGACATTATATAATAATTAAATAATTATATAAATTAAAAAACTAATTACATATTACGAATATACTAATTACTAATAAAACTAATTCCTAATTACTATAGACATTATATAAAAATTAAATAATTACTAATAAATTAATAAAACAAATAAACTAATAATTACAAATAAACCTAATTCCTATATCACACTAATAAATTAATAAAATAAATAAACCTAAATGCAAATCAATTAATTAAAGTTATTAATTACAAATAAACTATTAATTACAAATATATAAATTAATAAAAAAAACTAACTACAAATAACCTATTAATTACAAATAAACCTAATTCCTATATCACATCAATAAATTAATAAAACAAATAAACTATTAATTACAAATAAATTGATTAAAGCTTTTAAAAAAACTTACTTGTTGCGACTCCGAATAAGGAATAACTCTAGAACGAGCTCTAACGTCACCTACAGACAACTATTTTGAAAATTGATCGGTTCAAATCGATCATATGAAGGAGAGGAACGTTTTAATCGGTCAGTTTTTCAAAATAAACGGAGTGAGAGGACAAAAATAAGGGGTGACTTTATGAGAGGAAAAGGGAGTTTGGAGTAAAAGGGAGTTTAGAAATGGAGGAAGAGGGGAGCGGGAGGGGTTTTAACGCATGAAGGTTTTTAACGCAGCAACGGTCTGGCCGTTGCTACGATCGTCTCTATGTTTTAAAAAAAATTGCGCGCGCAAAATAAAAATTCATTTTTAATGTAGCGACGGCTTGTCGTCGCTATATTTTTATTTTTATTTTTTCAAAAAAAAAATTATAATTATAGCGACGACACGGGGCCGTCACAGAACAGTTGTCACTAAAAACTAAATTTCTTGTAACGAGAGTTTGTCCCAAAATAATATAAAATATATTTTTGATTCATCTCAAAATTATTTCTCATGGATGACATATGTAATTTAAATAAAATATATTATATGTTGATGTAAGGATATTTGTTTTTTTTTTTGTTTAGAAATAACCTCACTTTTATCTGTAACATAAGTTATACCAAACGCGTTTATAACCATGCATTGGAATGGACTCTATTGTCTGATTAAAGGTGTGATTGATTTAGTTTCTTTTTTAGTTTTTGAAAATGGATTTCTAAAAGTGTTTTTTTTTATAAATAAAATGATTTATTTATAGTATTTTTAAAACAAAAATAGAAAAACAAAAAATAGTTTTTCAAAACATCTCAAATTAGTTTCCGAATTTTAGTTTTAAAAAACTAAAAAAAATCACACTTTTCAAAATTATTTTAAAATTGTCTATATCAAACAAGTTTTTCAATTTTTTATTTTTAAAAACTATTTTTTAAAATAGAAAACGATTTTTAAAATCTATAATAAAAATGCTATAAATCACTCTTAAGAAGAAAGAGACATCTTAATAAGATGTTACTACATGACCTTGAACAGGTTCCTGTAGTTGGCAAAGTTTCAAGAAGGGAGACACGTCTAAACCTGTTTCAAAAATATTTAAACTCGTTTCTGACTTATGTTCTCAAGTGATTTTACTTGGATGTCAGATGGTTAGTCACAGATAAATGCGAATGAGGTTCTGACTTGATCTCGGATTAGTTAAGAAGCTTAGCTTTTGACTTTCTTTATCAAAAAGTAATTCTACTCACTTTAAGTAGTGAAAATAGATTTTGAGTTAAAGATCAACTTTAAAACTTGGGTTTGAGAAACTCATAAGCAATTTTTGGATTTACTTAATGCAGAGTCAGAAGTAAATAAGATATAGAGTTGAGAGAAGATAAACACAACAAGATTTATACTGATTCATTCTTATCAACCAAGAGCTACATCCAGTCCTCACCTCAGTGAGATTTATCCACTAACTTTAACAAGTTACAAGTATTCTCCTTACAGGGTCTCTTCAGGCTCCTGAGTATTCTTGTCCAAGCTTCTCCACTCAACACCACAGTCCAGAAAACACCTTCTGACTTGGTGGGGGAGTTAGAACAAAGATGGAAGAAAGATAAGAGTTTTTCTTAACTTGATATTGTAAACACACAAAGTGTGAATCAACAGTGAAGTCCCCAAGTCAAGTTACAATGAGATCCCACAGATAAAAACTCAAAGAGTTGATAAACGGTAAAGATTTGTGGGCCAGAAACAGAAAAGATGAATAAAACAATATAGAGTTGTTCTTGCAAAGTTTCTGTACTTTTACGCCTGAACTAATGATTTAGTTATGAGTTTCCAAGGTTTTTTTATAGGTTCTCCTTTAAAGCTAGTCGTTTGTTGCGTTGGAATCTCTCAACAGCTCTTTGTACTTTGTGTCAGTGCTTTGACCATTTCAACAAGTTGTACTTGCTTCTGTCCGGACACAGAATGCTTTTGCGTCTGACTTGTTTCTGTGTCTAAGAGATGCTTCTGTGTCTGACTTTCATTTTGCTTTTGGATTTGAGCAATGCTTCTGAGATATGTTTCTGACTTTGTGCTTCTTGTATTTAGAGCAGATGATTCTCTTAAGGATCTTGGGGCTTCAACTCCTGTTTTTGAGTTATGACCTTGTCTCCACCATTTGGTTTTGAGTCTGACTTGCATCCTTCTGCGTCTGACTCTAAAATTTACTTTTGGTGCTTGATGAAGAGTGATTCTTAAGCCTTTGTATCTGAAACTTAGTCAGATTCTAAAATGTCGCACACTCAAGTTGATGAGTCAGGTAAGCGTAACTCAGATTCAAGCTTGAAATTTTTACTTAATCAGATGGGTTGCCAATCATTAAAACCTTGTGCATCTGAGAGTTTGTCTTAACAGTTCCATGTGACTTGGTACAACTTGCTTACAATTGATTGATTAATTGTTCATGTATTATACATATATTTTTTTACCGAGTAATTAATCATGATACTTTTGGAAGACAAAATTAAGCTATTTGAATTATGTAGATATCTGGGATTAATTTAATTAACATAAAGCAGGGAAAACATATCTCTCGCAATATCAATAATATGATAAAAATAGTTGTGATAAGTATAGTAATTAATTTTATAAAAATATTAATATGACCCACAGACTTACACAAATTTAAAATAATCCAATGGTACCAAGACAAAAACATATGAAAGTAATTCGTAGAGGGTTGTAACTAATGTTTCTTACCATTATAGGATTTGAGAGACATCTATGGTTAGTATAAACAGATATCATAATAGATTTTGGATAAGGCTTAATATAACCTAAAAAATTAGCTTGTAGGATTGTCAAAGGTTTATATATTCTTATTTGACTTTATCTCTGGTTAATGGTGGAATCTCCAACATATGATGTAAATATGAAAGGCAAACTAGCACAATTGAATTCAAAAAAGGAGGAAAGAATTATTTAAAAGTTGGAGAAAGGTTTTGAAGATAAAGGAAATGAAGCCTTAAGACTTTAAATAATTGTAAATAGGAGTTAAGTTGTCCTCAACTTCTAAATTATAATTGGGCTTTACAGTCCCAATAAGAGAGAAAAGACATTCACTTTTCACAGTTTAATTAATTTAAGTTTAAAATAATCAAATTCATTTTGATAATGTGAAAATACTTGATAAAATGATCATAAAATAAAAAAAAACTGCAATTAAAAAAGACAATTATATTTTTTATACACTCATATTTTATACACTTTCTTCTACACTCACATTTTCTTTTTGTCTGTATTTCTTTCTTATCACATCAATGGATGATTTTAAAGTATATTCTTTTAAGTTTGAATCTACGGTTGATCCTGAATTTTTTTATTATGAAAAATAAATTTAATTTTATAATTATATTATTAATTTTTTAAAATATTAAATTTATACTATTTATGATAAAAAATGATAGTCTACCATAGATCTTCTATCATAAAATTGCCTCACATAAATTATTATATTTTTCACTTACTCTCACTCCATTTTCTTTTTCTTTCTTTCAATCTCTTTGCAAGCCTCCTAAACTAAAAAAAGTCAGTGTGAAAGATTGATTTCCCTTAAGATAATTAGTCTTAATTAACTAATGTTAATTAATTAATTAATTACAGATTTCTTTAATTTTTCCTTCCATGGATCCCATCTTGTAGTTAATTTTTCGGCCCACTATAGCCTCTTTTTGTCGCCTTTGTCGGCTATCTATCTCACTAATTTTTTTTGTTCTAAACATACATCGAAAACCTTCCATCATCATCATTCATTCTCTCTAATGTTCTGGTATTATCATTATCCTTTTCATAGTAATGTCATATCCATGGCTTTGGAAGAAACACAATCATAGCTCATAAAGCAACGTTGTAGCTGAGTTTAGGATGCAAAGTTATAAGTATTCTTGACCAAAAAGATGAAAGAATATAACACCATCACACGTTTTTTACTTTCTTTTTCCCCTTTTTTTTCGTAAAAAGTTTTGACTCTCCTTTCAAGGTTAAGACATTATACGAGTTTCAACAAAAAGTCTACGGCCGTACCTTATACACAAAGAACTATCCGTATAATATAAATTAAATTAAAAAAATCCTTTTTTATCAACCTTCGATCTCATTATATATAGAGGAGCCTATATATCACGGAGAAATTACCCCGAAGACCTTACAAATATGTCATAGATACTATTCATAAAGATTCCTGTAAATGGCTATGGTCTAGGATATATCCAGAGTTTTCCTTATATTAAATTATTAATTATTACCAACTTAACCCTGTATTTGGTTTAAAGAGAGAAATAGGAAAGAGAGAGATAAGGAAGAGAGATAGAGTAGAAATAGAGTTTGTTTGGTATTAGAGAAATAGGAGAGAGATAGAAGAGAAATTAATTATGATAGTTGTTTGGTTGTGGAGAAATAAGAGGGAGAGAGATATGTAAAAAGATGAAAAGACTAAACTACCCTTAAAATAAAAAAAACATTAATAAAATGTGGGCACATGCAATGAGGGTAATATAGTCAATTCATTACTCAATTCCAACTCTCCCCAATCTCTTCCCTTCTCACCAAAGAAAATAAAACATGTGGGACCCACATGTATTACTCACTTCTCTCTCCCTCTCTCCTCGATACCAAACCCGGTGGTCCCTATATATACATATACATATATATATATATATATATGCTTTGAATTTAAAAATAATGAAATAAATATTTGAGAGATAAAGTATTTATATAATATAAAAGAATTTTGAAAGAATATATTGTGACAATGGAATAACTTTTTATATTATGAAAAGAAAGTTAGATAAGTAAATTACATCAATAATATATATAAAAATTTAAATCCATGATTCTAAATTTATCATTATAGAAATATATATTAATAATAAAAAATTATGTGATTATTTTTTTTTGTTACAAGGGAAAAGAAAAGAAACAAATGAAAAACAAAAAACAGCCCGAGGCTACCACAGGAAGGAATTATGTGATTGATTAAATTTAAATAAAAGTATTTAAGAATTGATTCATTTAATAAATGGTTCTTAATTTATGCAATGGCTTGTTAACTAGCTATTTTGTTTTTCACTTTTGTTTTGTAAATAAAAAATTGATGATTAATTTAATTCTTTTACTATATATGGAGCTTGAGACTTTTTAGTTTTTTTAATAAAAAACATTTATCAAATCAAAGAGTTGTGACTGCAATACATTCTTAAGGATAGGTGAAAAATATTAACTGTAATTAAGTCCTAAGCATATATTACGACTACTATATCAATAAGTGATACCCATGTGGACTATAATTAAGTTCTATAAAGTTTAAACTCGCATAGATATAGGTCCACTGATTAAATAAGCTAGCTGGCTTGGGAACCATTAATGTACTTAACTCTAATTATAGATTTAGGAAGTTGAATGTTTTTTTTTGTCTTGACAGAAGTTGAATAAATTTAAAACTGAAATTTTTGGTATACAAAACATAATGGAAAACTTGATCCCCTAGTTATTTAACTTGTACCATCCAGCGTAGATCAGCTAGTGTGAATGTGGCTTTTAATTAGCTTAATCTGTGGTCTCGAGTTTGAGCATGTGTATAAAGTTATGTTAAATATTCAAAGACAGAGATTTACCACCTATAGAGGTCTTACCTCGACTTAATAGAATTACCTTTCGTAAAGGATATATAAATGTGTGTGTGTTTTCTTAAAAAAAAAATTATGTATATAGTATCTTGATTTTACACACACACCAAGGCTCCACACCAACCAAATCTGCAGTTTGATATGGAAATATAAAATTAGATAAGGATCCATAAAACTCCCCAAGACAACAATTAGAAGGGTACGTGAATCAGATCTCAACATGCAATTTGCTAAAATTGATCAACCAACATATTAATCATATTTAATTTCTTACTTTCTTGTTTTTGGTTCAACCTCTTTATGAATCTATATAATGTTTGGCAAAATGAATGCATGATATATGAGCATACATAATTACACCATATGACACCAGGTAATGATTATAGAACAGATTTTATTTAACCATAAAATTACTAGCTTTTTTTTTTTTGATAGACAAATTGCTAGCTTTCTCACATCATATATATATATATATATATATAGCTTCTTTGTCTTATATATAATGACGGGTAGTGATGCCTATGTATTAAAACTTTTCGCTCAAAACTATATCAAACTCACATGTCAATGCATACACTCCTTAAAAAGGTGTCAAATAGAATTAGTAGGAGTATGCTAATGCGTGCTATTAGAGATGCATCCCAAAAAAAAAAAATGTTTCATTTTTTAATTAAATTAAATAATTTATTGAATAATAGTAAAATTAATTTTATTCTTTAACATTAACGCAGGTTAATAAAAAAGGTATATACACCGTAAAAAGGTGTATATATATCCACATACTTTTTAGTATAGACTTTTAATATTGATGTAGACTCATTAAATTTTACTAATAATTGAAAAAAGGTGAATCAATGCACTTGACAAAGGATGGCATTCTAATATTTTTTTTATTTTTTGTTCTAGAAGGATGGCATTCTAATTTAGTTACAAATATGTGCAAGTATCAAAGCACATATTCATAAACAAGGAGCAATTCTCATCTGAGTTATATGAACAAAATTTGACACTCACAGATTTGATAACTCACGTGATCTTAACTACAAGTTTTATTGTAAATTTGATTTCATGAGTTCGATTATATATTTCTTCGTTTCTAGATCTTTTTCATTCGAAGATTCTTAAATTTATAAGACCATCTATGATCTGCTTGTATAATAAAAAACAATAAAAAAGAATCATACTAACAGAAAAAGAAGTAGCCTTAAATTTTTTTTCCCTACTTATTGTGTAAAGCTGTAATTAGAATTTGAAACTTAAAAACTTATAGATGAAAGTTTTAATTTTGCTTCATTTAAATGAATGATCAGTTTCGTGCTCAATTGGGACCATCCATAACCAAATTAAAGTTACACAGGCTTCTAGTAATTTTAATACACACACATTTACGTCACCACACATTAATATTTTTAATTTATATATATTTATATCATTTAACAATTTTTTATAAAATGTAAAATTAATTAAATCAATCATTAAATAATGTCATATTATGATTATACACATATTTTTAAATAATTTAATAATTTACAAATATATCATCTAAAAGTTAATTTTTATTTATATTTTATTAACATATATAATACATGCACCAACTAGCTAGCAGTAATCAAGATTTTGTTTAACAACTTTATTTTTCATTTATTTTTATTACACTTCATCTATACTTCTTTTTTTTTCCATCAAATTAATTGTAACATTAATTTTCCTTTGTTTAACTAGAGGGAAAATTAAATACAGGCTGAAAACCGAGGCTGCAAACAGCCATCATGTTACCACTCGACCAATGGTCCAAGTGGACCCCCAACTTTAAATTTTGATACGTAATGATATATATTACAAAGAAAAAGAAACTTTTGGCAAATATATATTCGTAAAAATAAATGACGTTTAGTTTGTATATATTATCAGTAAATGGTATAAGAAGTTTGATGTTTCTGTTTAATTTGAATTTTATAATAAAGTTAGACGTTAAAATCTTTTACCCCTTAAATTCATTTAATTTGATTTGAAATAATTAGTTGGAGTTTAATGAATTTTTAATTCTAATATCTCCGACAAAAAAATTACATAAATTACATAAATATAATAATTACTGAGTTTCTCATTTAATAAAAACACTTGTGAGAAAAAATAATATCAATATTACAAATGATAATTTATCTCACCCTTAAAGGAATAAAAAAAAAAACTCGTAATGGTAAAAAAATACATTTTCTAGAAAAACTTTGAGAATTACATTTAAATATAAAATTAAATCAGATCAGTAATTAATAGTAAAAAATAGTTATATTAATTAATTATTAAGCATGCAAATTATGGTTTCACTTTCAGCACATTTTACCTGCTTGGCCAGGTTTGACGTGTCATCATGTTAGTCTCCATTAAAACGGTTTACAATGTGTGTATATATATAAAGCATTAGCACCACAGATAATTTTAAAAAGAAAAAAGAAAAAAAAAAATGACCATAGAAGAGAGTTGAATGTGCTTGATTACTTTGAAAGCAAACCCTATGGTGTAGCTGAAAACATGGGGAAGTTTATTGTAGAAAATATTTGACGATATTTCTGATAAGTGATAACACTATAAAAAATCACTGCTTAAGAATGGTCCCTGATTCTGGCAAAAAAATAAAGGTACTTGATTAGAGAAAAAGAAGGTTTGACAATTGAACCACTAATTAAGAGTCTGTATCGTTCAAAAAGTAGAAAACCCACCACAGTACATACTCATTATTCCACCACAAAAAAAAATTAAAATAAAATAAAAAAGAAAGCATGGCCATAAAGAAAATCAAAAGAAATACCAATTTAGAATTACATTTAATTTAATATGTAACAAATAGCATCATGGTCATGGATGGTTACAGAGCCTAAAACATCATTAATGAAGAGATATTGGTAGTGTAGTCAAAACAAACACTATTCTCTCTCTCTTTCTCTTTCTCTTTTTCCATTCATAAAGTAAGCCAACACATAAAGCCACCCCACAAACGAACCAAAACATTCTTTCTTACACTAAGGAGCAGCTGCAGACAAACTAACAAGGTGAATTCTCTCTCTCTCTCTCAAGTCATCACTTGCTTTTCTCTTTCTTTCCTTTGAATTTCATGGCTACCCAAAGGTGTGTATGGATTTTTCTCATGTCTTTTCTTTCATGCACTGTTCTCAGTTATTTTTTTCTGGGTTTTGGAGTAGTTAGTTAGTTTAAAAGCTGACACAAATACCAACTTCCACCAGATTTAAGAGTTGTTTGTATCTTTGATTTCATTTTCTAGCTGCTAGCAAGTTTTTGATCAGGTCCTAAATACAAAAGCCACTTCTTTTCCTTTTTCCTTTTCCTTTTCCTTTCCCTTCTAGCTCTTTGCCTTTTTGCTCGTGTGATAATAGTTAAAGAACAGAAAGATTAATAAAACAAGATAGATACTATTTGTTATTATTATTGATTCCTTTCAAAGTTCTAATCCTTTAAATTTTTTTTAACCCTTTTCATGACATAATTAATTCAATTGTTTAAGTAGTAACCCTTGCTATGCTTGTTTGCTACCTTGTTTTGATACTTTATTGTTAATTATCTCCAAAATTCTGTTATGTAAACTTGAAATGTTTTGTATTAATTCTATGGTCACATATATAGGAATAACATGTAATCTATATCTGTTTGATTTTGTTGGGGGGGGTTGGGTTTCTCAGGAAGAATAAGTCATGGAGGGGATAGGTCCCAATTCATGTGCAAGGCCAGTTTTAGAGAAGAAAACAAGGCCACAAGAGCAACTGAACTGTCCAAGGTGCAATTCAACCAACACCAAATTCTGTTATTACAACAACTATAGCCTCACACAACCAAGATACTTCTGCAAGACTTGTAGAAGGTACTGGACAGAAGGTGGCTCTCTGAGAAATGTCCCAGTTGGAGGTGGTTCTAGAAAGAACAAGAAGGTCACCTCTGCCACAGCAGCTTCATCAAAAGTTCCAGACCTAAACCCACCAACCCTTTCATCACCTGTTTCTTCTCATCAAAACCCTAAAATGCATGGAGGCCAGGATCTTAATCTGGCTTTCCCAGCTATGGACAAGTATCATAGCAGCATGTCAAACCCTTATGTTGAGATGCACAATGGTGATACCAGTCACCAGAGCTCTTCTTCTGTTCCAACTTCTCTGTCTGCTCTGGAGCTATTAAGGTCTAGCATGGCATCTAGGGGCTTGAACCCTTATGCTCCTAATAATTCTTCCTTGATGGCAAACACTAATGGCCTTTACCCATCTGGCTTTCCCATGCAAGAAGTTAAACCAAGTATTGGCTTTTCAGTTGATGGGATTGGAAACAGATCATATGATCAGGTCCAAGAGAGTGGTGGTGGCAGGCTTTTGTTCCCTTTTGGAGATGTCAAGCAGCTTTCTGCAGGTAGTGCTGAAGTGGAACACAATAAAGAACAAGGAAATTCAACTGGATATTGGACTGGAATGATTGGTGAAGGGTCATGGTAAGGAAAGAAAAGAAATGGGGAGGACAAGGAAATTGATATGTTGAGAACATTATGCACATTATATATTTATATATCTTCTTTATCTTCCCTATTCCAATTTCTCTGATATCTTATCATTTGTCTGAAGTTGTTCAGAACTAACAATAGGATACACTTGGTTTAATTTACTTTGTTTTGTACACACTAGTGCCTTTGTTATTTGAGCAATGTGAGGATTTTATAGCTCTCATCTTGATCGGTTGGTTTTTATTATAAGAAGAGGTGAATATTTGGGGCCTGTTTTTGTTCATGGCATGCAACCTGTATGTATTCATGAATTCTTCTGTAAGAAAAGAAGCCTTGTTCATTTATGTGTTTCAAATGACTTTTGGGGTGATGAGAGAGTTAGATGTACGTTTTGTAACCATAATTATAAAATTTGGTTGAGTTGCTTTGTGGTGTTTTTTCCAGCTACTCTTTCTATCTCTGTCACTGCAAAAATTAGTGGGTTGGCAGCTTTGTTGTCTAAATTATTATCACATCTGAGATTCTTCCAACTATGAAAGCACTTGGTGGAATAATTTGGGAAGAATAATAGTAAAAAGAAAACTGAAAAAGGAAGGACAAAGGAGTGTTCTATAATCTCAGTGTTTTAGCTGAATCAGGAATTGTCACAACCACTTTCTAATGCAAGCTAGAATTATTATTTTAAAATAAAAAACATATTGTTAATTACATGTACCATAACAATGAGACCATATAATTAGCAAATTGGACAAATCTTGAAAATTGGATTACCTGCCCCAACTAAACACTAACTCAATTAATATATGAATATAATTGTCATCCACTTGCAGTTTTAATTTAAATTAGAAGACTTGTAATCCATGATGAGAGTCCTATCCTATCCTATGTCAGCCATCCACCTGCTGTTAATTGTATAAAGTATGTTGAAGGAAGGACTATGAAAAGCTCAACTACGTTCGGTATTTTTAGTGGGACCCTCAAACATTCCCTTGGGGCAAGTGGAAACAATTAATTTCCTCCACTGCAAGGGTCAATGGTTTGGCTTTGCCTTCACATGTGGATGATTCATTAAATATTAGGCCATGTTTAATTTACATTTTCATTTACTATTTCTATTTTTTATTTTCATTTTATTTCCTGATTTTTAAAATTTTATAAATGAGAAACTTGAAATACTGAAAAACAAGAAATAAAAATGTAAATCAAACGTGTCTTGCTTTTCAATTTGCTGCCTTGTTCTCTTTTTGTTTTTCACTTTGTGTGATGGAGGACAAAATGCCTGGCCTTCTTCTTACGCCAGTCTCCTAATTATTCTCTTTTTATTCTCTTCCCACCTTATAAATTCATCTTTGAAATCAAATCTTTTTCCCCCAATTGATAACTGATCTTCAAGCTGATATCATAATTAATATAAAGGGCAAGAGCAATTCTAACATGAAATAGTATATGCCCATTAGACACAACAATTAATCAATGCTCAACTTAATGCCAAAATAACTTGAACAAAGGTTTGCATGAACACAATAACTAGTATTAGCTAGCTACCGTCAACAGATAAACTTAAAATATATTAAAATTATATTTAAAAAAGACAACAAAACCTTGACTCAAATTATGAAAGAATTGTACTTAATAAACACTTAATTGCTCAAGTAAGATTTCCTAAAAGCAACAGTTCTTCTTTGTCATTTTATGTAGCAAGAAGTGTACGCTCTCTGTTTTTTGTCTCTATTCCAACGGAGAAAAGACATTTGACAACAACTCATATGCAAGGAATTGCTTGTGATAATTCTTACAAGCAGCCAGCCAGCAGGTAACATCAGACTGGAGAAAAGTTCAATCAGTTATACATAAGACCAAACAATGAGTTTGAAAACTCATTATCATAATAAATATGATTATGTGTATGTTTGAAACCACTATTACTCTAAATCATGATTTTCTTGTAGTTAAACATATTTTTTACCAAATAAAATATGTTTGAATGAAAGTTACATGATCGATTTTCAGTTGCTAACCACGGTTTTAAAATGACTTCTAATAACTTTTACTTATGGGGTTTTTATCAATTGGATAGCTATTTGCTCTCTTTACACACCTCAAAAATAATTTTAATAATGAGTATCTAAAAAATGCAAAAATTATTCAAACAAAATCACATTATTTTAAAAACTATTGTACACAAAATTAGTTCTATAAAATCATATTAACAAAAGATAAATTCTACTATCACAAAATCAAACATGCACTATAACAACTAGCCTAACCTTTATTTAATTTTCTTTTCCATTGTAAAAAAATCATAAACAATTTTTTTTTTTAAAAAAAGGAATGAGTAGAATAAGCTGGTGTGGGATTTGACCCCAAAAAAAAAAGCTGGTGTGGGAGGTGCTACGAGACTGCTTCGAATAATGCGCATAATTGATTTTAAATAAAAAAAATTCATGAAGTCAAACAATTCATATTTGGGCCGCAAATACATTATGCTTCTAAAGGTTAAGATCTTAGATCCTGTTGGACTTTGCAATCGAAATAACAAAAACGAAAAAAAAAAAAATTGTTGATTATTATAGAAGTACGATTATGGTTACTTCTAAATTAAAATATGCTCACGTTTTCCATATAGAGTGAATTCTTGCCATCCAGTCTAAGGCATATCAGTTTGAGCAATAAAATATAATGAAGTATAATATCTAAAATATAATATCTAAAATAATAATAAAGTTTGAGCAATAAAATATAATGGTAACGCAAAGGATGGTTGTTTTGTATATCAGTTCAGTTCTAAGGCATCAATGAAAAGGGATAGTAAAGAAAGGTACAATTTAAAGCACCATTATAATCTGGTACATATATTTTCTCTACTGTACAGAAACAACTCAACATATTTATTTGTTTAATACCTTAGAAGCATCTTAAAGAACAGTTGGTAACAAAACATTACTTGAGTATCCTTCCAGTTGTGCCTTCTATACAAAAGGTTCAACCTTCTCCAAATATTTCAGAGAAGGACGGACATGAGGCTCTTGAGCAGGTAAGGTAACCATGGACAACACAAATATTTCACTTATCAGCATTGATTCCGAATATTCGGACCTTGTGCATGTGGGGGAACTTTGCAACAACTAGCACGATCACTGCAACTGTGTTGAAGAACAGCATTGGGTTCTGATAGTCAGTTGTGTGTGAAGCTATCAAGTACCTGACAATCATAACAAAACATAGCAGTAAACAACCATTCACTTTTAAATCATGTACATTCTTAAGATAATTGAACACAAATATTTAAATGCATAGTAATATATATTAAAACTATATGGTTTAACTTTCTTGCATGATACTTGCAAGGTTTCACACTTTCATTCCTTGGGAATAGCTAATAAAACCCTTACTCTTTCCTCAAAACAAATGCTGTTCAAGAGTTGATTCAACTAAACTATGATAAAGATACCAAGATAATGGTCGAGATCAATTTTGATTTCAGACACAATCAAATGACAGAGATGAATTTCTACAATACCACATGTAAATTGAAGATCATAATTGAATGATGTAGAACTAGATAGAACTTTTCACAGATAGGCTTTTTTCTTCATATTTCCTTTTTCCTTCATTAAAAAAAAAAATTCCCTTTTTCTAGCAACTGTCTTTGAAATTGCCATAATTCACAGTTGTTATGAAGCACAGATATAAACCTTTTAAGCAACATGAACTTCTAAACAGACAACAGTAATTTCTAATGCATGCATTTTATTAACTATATATCATATATCATAGCTGAAAGACGTGCTTCTCATAAGCAGAAGGAAATAGACACAAATCATGCCCACAAATAATGAGAAGAGAGAGACTATACAGTACCAAAAAATAACAAGCGTTTTAAATAATTCCATTAAATTGGATATGTCAATTCATGATTTCCAAATAGACATAGCATATTTCTAAGTTCTTGCATCACAAGACATTATAGACGAAGAAAATAAAAAACATGTTATAATAACACTATCAAGAATGTGTATAAATACATTTTGTCTGCATCAGTTTAAACAATATTTTAGTGAGAGTAGACCAATTAGTGTTTATATAACAAGACTGCACATATAATATATAGACCCTATGATATCACCGGGAACAGACTCCTTTAAATATAAAAATGCTGCCGTGAAAATTATTGGAGAACTTACAGCACCAAAGGAACAACTGTTAGAAACTTCCTGTTACGTGTGAGCTGCTTTCCATTGTCTACTTGTTCCCACCAAGTCAATCTATTGTAGATCCCTTGGTCGTCTGCGAATGGAGTTCCTTTCTTCCAGTGGAAAAAGTGATATGTTATCTGATGGGCACAACATAATCAATCAAGCCATGTAAAGAGGCCAAATTATTTTAACGTTCAATAACAATAAATGACAAAAAAGTATTAATTTATAACTTGATCCAATCACACAATTTTGAAAAATACAAGGAAAATGCCTTGCCCATCACCTCACCAAGTGATACATAAGTGAAGATGGGTTGCCTCAGTATTATGTTTGGCTAAGACATAATAATATCCACCTCCCAAAAAAAAAAACAAAAGATGAACAAAAACAGGACAGTCAATTCATTCCAAGTCTTACTGTTAGACAAACATTAAATGATACAAAGTATTTGGTTCTATGTGAAAGAACTATCAAATAAACTAATATTATACTTTATAAGGAGTGAAACACCTTAAAAGGCACCATGAAACTTGAACCGGTGTACTTCTAAAGTTAAGCAGAGGAGGAGCGAGTCGGAAAATTTTGAAAATTGTAAGGAACAGGGGAACTGTGAAAATTACAGGAAATTAAAAGCAAATCTAGTTCATTAATCATAGCAATCAATTGAATCTAGAGGAAGCAAAGATCTGAAGGTCTCCCCTGCTCTGTTGCACTTTCTTGACAACCCCCTTCCCCTTCCATTCACCCCATTTTAACAATTTCAAAAGCAGTGGCATCATGCCATCTTCTGTAACAGTCAGAGGATTTCTCTATGAATTATCTAGAAAGCAAAATGGCCACCTGTTCATAATAGGACACAAAATGGGCTTATGGCCAGCAAATTTGGGGCAAGCCAAGCCAATCATCAACAAGCACAGAGACCCACAGGAGATACTGGACATCTTCTAACGAAAAATCCAACAGCAATGACGTCTTTCCAAACTAAGAAACTAAAGAGAGATGAAGAATGGTGTAGGAAGAGTATAGACTAGACTTTGCCTATGCATCTTGCTGAGGGAAAGTACAAAGTAACAGGAGGTGAGGTTGTGAAAAGGATACACCTGATGAAGTGGATATTTTTTTAGGATATATCATTAAAGAAATTTTGAACTTTGGTGGAGCCATGGAGACGGGAATGGGAAGCCAAATGTGTAATACACTAATAAATTATTAATTTTCTTCAGCTGTATTATCAGCAATGTCTTTTGATTTGTGTTAATGAGCACTATTTCTGTTTTTTTTTTTTTAAGAAAAGAAAAGAAGCAAATGTGAGCAATAAATGGAAAAGATCAAATGCCAATACCAAAAGATTAATGGGATAATGCTAACTTTTTATTAGATTATATATATTGGTTAATATATAGAGTAGAAATACCGAATTGCTTGTAACATTAACTAGGTATTGGGGCCACTCTCCACCCTTGACAAGAGAAAACTGAAGCAAATTCGGGAGTATAGTTCACGACACAATTTCAGGGGCACACTCTACCATTGAGCTAATAATCCCTCATATGAGCCTCCCATTGGGGTCCACTATGCCGAAAGAGAAAAAAAACCCATCCTTGTCTTTCCTTATATCACATCCCCATGTCAACCCTGTGTGGCGACATCCAGGGAGAATAAGCATTCGCTAGCTTCACGCCAGCAACCATGGTAAGACAAAGGATGCAAGTGTTATCCAAAATGATTGTGGGTAAAGCATCTATAGATCGCTTTTTAAGTTTGCTGCCAAATCCCATGGTAAACAAAGGATACAAACTTCATCCAAAATGATAGAGGATACCTCTAATTTATACATGTTTTGTGACTCACAAAACATGTGAGAACTCCCCCCCACCTCTCACTATTCATGTTTTTGAATATTAAGAATAAAACGACAAATTTGAATCCTGAACTATTTAGCATTTATTAAGCCACAAGAAGCTGAAAGTCCCACACGAATGACCATGTAGTATGACTAAATTAATCAACATCTCAACCCACCCTCTCCAGGCCCAGCACAATTAACTTCTTGTTAGACAAGATTACATTCAGTCTCTCATCTTGCAAAGCCAATGAAACATGAAACTCCAAGATTCAACCATCAAGTACAATGAACACGGATCAATTGCCCCTTTTATGAACTATTCACCATTCAATAACCTATTTACCCTAAACCAAAACGAGATTAACGGCACGCCTCCACCCTCCCCCTATCAACAAATAACAAACAATACACACACACACACCCTGAAAAAAGCTTTAAACTGCAAGGTTTCCAAATGGGTTATCATCAGGACCAAATCAGGCAATAAAAGAAACCAAATCAACAAGGTAACAAATCAAAGATACAAAATTCAATTCAATTATAATTTTATCGTTGTTGGTTTGAAAAAAGAAAACAAAAAGCAAGAATTAAAAAAGAATGAAGAGGTAGATACAAGGAAATGGGCGAGATTAACGATGGTCCAAGCGATGCCAGGGGAACAACCGAAGACGGAGAGAACAAGGAGCCACGAGAAGAAGAGGATGAGGATGTAGGTAGTCCAGACACCAGGGTACGTGAACCACTCCGTGTTCCTGTTCAGATCCGCTGGTGGCACCGCCTTCACGTACAGATTTGCCATCAAAGAGAAAACCACCGATACCCTTTCGATTCAAAACCCAAATACCACGATCTTGGATGCAAAAGTTCCCAACTTTGGGCACCGATTGCTGCTTTGATGATGGTGGGTTTGATGGGGGCTGAACGAAAATTCCAAAACCCAGAAACACAACCTTTCTCTCTCTCTCTCTCTCTCTCTCCCCCTTTCTCTACCTGATTAATATGTCAATGATGGCGTGTGTGGAGGAATTGAAAAAATGAAAATGATAGCTAAAATTGATTTACTCGGTAATTATTAATTAATTAATAAGGAAAAAGATATTTCTTACGATAAATATTCTTCTTTTATGAGAGAGAAAGAGACCGGCTCAAACGACGTCGTTTATTCATGGATATTGTAATTTTGTTGAAGGTTAGAAACAGTTTTTACTTCTAACTAACTGTTTTGGGGGTATCCTTCTTTTAATATTGGACCGCATGTAAATAATAGATGTCATCATCAATACTAATAAGTTTTTAGAGACCTACACGTTTAGAGTTTTTTCTGTCATTCCATGCACCTTTGTCATTTTTGGTGCATTACATTTCATCAGATGCACAACTTGGATAACTAAACACCAATTATAGCAAAATATTATTAATGATAACAATAACTAGTACAGAGTTTATAATTAATTTGAGTAAGCAAGAATTAACAATTTGACACGATGAT
Source organism: Sesbania bispinosa (assembly GCA_026901365.1). Lineage (NCBI taxonomy): Eukaryota > Viridiplantae > Streptophyta > Magnoliopsida > Fabales > Fabaceae > Sesbania > Sesbania bispinosa. Next base: position 297,641 of record QLOH01000840.1, read on the forward strand.
GATAATACATTAGCGCGGCAGAGGACCTCTTGCAAGAATACAGCGTTTATAATCACAATCAATTAAAAGTTTAAAAAGAATAAAAAATAATAAAGTCATTATTCTAATACTATGTTTAGATTTTGGTTGATTATTATAAATAATATAATATACCCGTACAAGAATTAATTAGTCTATGTGGGTTATCCAGTGAGTGATATGAACCAATAATCACATGCATGTGCACAAGGATGAACGTCAAAATCAACTGGACTAGTAATCTCATCTTCAGCTATACCTAATACCTCCTCGTTAATAACTAGGACATGGTCCATCCCATGTTCACATCCAAATCCTCAACTGCCATATATCACATCACTTCAAACACCAATATCAGTAATAGAGATATGCAACCCAGATAGCGGATAGTAAAATGAATTTTGTTACAACGTTTTCCAATATCAAATGTAGTACTATGTATATGGCTTCATTAGATTATGCACAATGACAGGAAATGAAAGGATTATTTTGTAAATTAACATTTATTACTTTATGTTTATGGCTCCAAGAAAAGTCCCTAACCGGCGGAAGTAAAATAATCAAAGTGGAATATGGCAATAATGACGCATACGGAATTGGAACTCTTAGAAAATTATTAAAAACTCGTCAGCACAGCAAAGCACCCATCAAACACAAGTCAAAAAGAACAAATCTTTCTCACCTTTTACGGAAACCCAGAATTGGAGGAAAAAAAAATATCTAACAGGAAAATTGGCGTCGCCCGGACTCGAACCGGAGACCTTCAGTGTGTTAGACTGACGTGATAACCAACTACACCACGACACCATGATATTCACCTCAACAAATATAAGATATTAAGTACCCATTTGGTTGAAATTCTAAACCATCCAAGCTTAATTTTGTAGAATTGATTTTAAATCACTTCCGTCCAACGTACTTCGTAAAACATGCATCATCCATCTCAACCATTCATTTCTAGAATCAATTCTACTCAACTGTAAACCAAATGGATCATTAGTAAAGCTCTATGGATGGAGACGACTTTGCTCACTTGCTTTGGGTGGCATAACCCCTTGCGCAAGTTTGCCCTTTTAACTTCTCTATCCATGAAAATTTGTTCGTATCATCTAGTAATTTTTTTTATTATTATGCATACCCACATTTTTATTTTACTGTATAAGGTGAATTTATTTGTAAAAATGTATATCGAACATTTTACTTGCATAAATGGTGAGGGAGGAAATTAAAAAAATATATTGCTATTTGAAAACAAAACTTAGTTTTTTTTAATTATTTTATACCTACAATTTAGTCCTAGATTTACTTATTTTACAAACAGTTAGACATTAGCAGGTCCAGTGCTTACATCATTTCCAATGGAGCAAATTGTAATAGTTGCTTCTGTTTTATTTTAATAATTTTTTATGGGTTTGGCACTGATATACACATCACTTTTTTATAATTTAAGCAATTCTCCGTTCCAATGCTAGCAATTTTATAAGAACTCTTAAATAGAGTCTGTAATGTACCTCACAATCATTATTTTTCCCTATTTTTTTATAAGAACTCATAAAAGTGGGTTGCTAATTTAAGTAATTAAGTGTTTCAAAATAAGACTCTACTTACCATGTCATAGTACTCAAATGGTATGTGAGTTACTTACCTAAAATCTATTATAGAGCTTGTTTGGGTGGAACTTCTGCAGAAGTACTTCTAGGTGAAAAAAATAGCATGAATCAAATAAGTCAAATGCATTTAACTTCTCCATAAGTTAAAATTAGTTACTTTTGGAGAAGTTAAATGGGAGAGCTTTTGGAGTAAGTGGTCTACAAAAATGAAATTTTAACTTATGGAGAAGTTAAATGCATTTGATCTCTTTAATTCATGCTATTTTTTTCACCTATAAGTACTTCTGCATAAGTTCCACCCAAACAGGCCCATAATATATAAAAGCTGAAGTGCGAGCTCTCGCGATGACACATCAACCTTGTTTTCATATTTCATTTTGCCAACTCAACATTTTTGTTGAGTTGTCATTACATGGATCAATCCCTTAGAGCATCTTTGTCACTCTATATTCATGCAATGCTGTCAGTGTAGAGTCGATTCCTTTGCGGTTCTGGGGCGATGGAGAGATGCGAATGGTATCATGCGAACACCACGTCGATGTTACCTGTAGCACCCGCAAAAGCGGGTTGCTGTAGTTTTTTTTTAAATAATATTATATTAATTATTTATAATAACTAATGGTAAAATATATAAGTGTGGGGTAGGTTGTGGGGTCCATTAAAAAAATTTTTGAAAGTTGCTGGGTTGAAGATAAAAAGTGAATGAGTTGCTTAAAGTAATAAAAATAATATAATAATATGAGAAAGTGTGAAGAATTATAAAATATTGGTTTAAGAAACTTTGATGAGTTGCTGGGATAAAGATGCTCTTAGTTTGTTATAATTTGACCTTTGGATGATTGAGAAGAATGGATACAAGGAGTTATAAACTCTAATTCAAGTGCATTTATGGACATCAATGACTTCTTCACAATATTTTTTATTAATTATAAGATAAATAAACCATAAATATAAATTTTATTTCAAATACATGTAAAGATTTATTCAATTAATTATAACAAAAGTAATATATATAATAATTATTATATTTGATATACTTAACAATATCATATTTTATTTATTCGCTTGAGCAACAGATAAGCCTTAATATTCAAAATGATTCCATGATGATGTAATAATTTTTATTTTTATGTATATATATATATATATTCATATATGTATCTATTTATAAAAGTATTTTAAAAAATTCTTGCAACGCGCATGTATTTAAATTTAATATATTAAAATTGAGTAATGAGCTATAGGTCGTTTCCACTTGTACATTTTTTATCACATCAAGATTTTATCTTGGTTGACATTATCTTAATTTTCCGACCTTTCAACCTTTTAATTAATATTCTAATTTTCATAACCTAATTGACCATACACACATATATTCATTTTATTATATTATTGAAATATTTTTAATATTTTGAACTTATTAGGTCAATGAACTCATCATTCCCTTTTTAGTTTTTATCATGAAAAATAATTTAATATCCTTTTCTTAATTATATTATTTCAAACTCATATTTTCTATCAAATATAATTTTTACTCAATTTAATATCAAAACATAAATTATTTTATATTTATATTTGATATATTTATTATTTTAAATTTTAATTAAAAATTTTCAGACTCATTTCTTCACATCCGCGGAACGCGCGGGTAATCATCTAGTTTTATTTTTAAGACCACAATAAGATCCCTCTCTAAGAGGGATAATGGCGTAAAGATTATAAAAACATAAAGAATAAAGTTATTGATATTAACCGTACGTTTGGTGGATATGATAAAAGATAAAATATGATAACTTTATCTTATCTTATCACTTATCATGTGTTTGTTGCACCAATAGGATATGATAACTCTATCATGTGCCTTATTCTATCCTTTCCTCCTAGAATAATTCTTATCCTAATGGGAAGCTGAGTTAGAAAGTGAATGATAAGATAAAATTTTGTCTTCCTCATTTGTACTCTCTTTCTCTCCCTCCCTCCCTCTACCTCTCTCCCCCTCTTCCCTCTCCCCTCTTTTCTCTCTCTCTCTCCTCTCTCCACTCCACTCCACTCTCCTCTCTTTGTCCTCTCTCCACTCCTTCTCTCTCCTCTATCTTCTCTTTCTCCCATCTCCTATTTTTTATGATAATTTTGATATTATTTTTAATAGTTTTATTTTTTTTATTAAATTTAAATATTTTTCATAAATAAATAAATTTTTTATTCATGTATGCTTATTGAAAAGTCAAAAGTTAAAATTAAATTAAATTTTGTAACAAGGGTAATTTATTATATCAATATTTTTTATATTTTATTCTATCATCATTTGTCCATTTTAAACGTATGATGAGATAAAATAATGTTATCTCTGTCTTCTTATACTAGTGTGCATCAAACATAGAATATGATAAGAGCTTATCATACTTTTATCCTATTATGTTTCAATCCAATTCATTTATCCTATCCTATCATATCTCTCCATATCAAACTGGCCTAATGGTATAGAAATCATCATTGAATAGTAGTATACAAGAAAAATGACGATTAAATTTATTAGAGAGCTATTGTTTCTTTAATAGGAGTAAAAGCTCAAGAAGGGTTTGAACCATAAACACCACTATATCGTATCGAATAATATGATTTTGCTTTTAATATATCAATAAAGTTCAAGTCAAATTGATGTCTACACCTCTAAATATGGTGTCTAATCACATAGAATAAAATGTATAAATGAATTAGAGATGTTTAAAATTATATTTCAAGAGACATAAATTAAAAAAAAAACCATTTTACAATTTACGATTAATAATGATAATATGGAACTACAACACCATTAGAGATAGAAATAGGCTTAATCACTCGTCGGGACCTACAATCTAATCTATTTAAGACTTAACTTGTTTTGACTCATTTAATAAAAATATCATGGTTAGACTTATGAAAAAATCTTTTTAATTAAGGGGTCATTCGGGGTGGTTGAGAATTTTCAATTTTTGGTTTTTAAAAATTTTCAATCAAGTTTTTACAACTCAAAATCAAAAATTGAAAATCACTTTTTGTGGTTTTCAAAATGTTTATTTTGAAAACCACAAAAACAAGTTTTCAATGACATTTCGCTCACTTTGACACGTCTATATATTAGTGACATATTTACATTATAAAAAAGTAATGTTATTGATATGTAAATCTATTAGCCTATTTAAAGATAAACATATTGGCCTATTTAAATTAAAGTCATTATTTAAAATGGGTTTTTAAACAAACTAATAGGACAAACCATACTTTCAAACAGGTCAGGTCAGGTCTGAAAAGGTAATAGATCAGACTTGGGCAAAAAAATATAAAGCAAACCAGACTTAAATCTTGCAGAGCCTAGCTTGACTCGACCTATTTTCCACCCCTAATCACCTTGTTTACACTATAGTAGCCAAGGTCTTTTTTTTTTTTAAAGAGCCAAAATGAATGTTCACTACAGGAATAAGAAAATTTTCGTATATAAGTTAGTTTTATTAGATAAAATAATTTAAATGAAAAAAATCAAAGAAATGGGGATAAAAATAAGTCAAACCGCTCGTTGGAGACCTATAACCTAATTTACATCATACATATGTCACGATCGATTTATTAAATCTATCAAGTAAAAAAAAATTTAAAAGCATATATAATTATATATGCACGATTTCAGTTTATAAAAAAATTTCAAGTCTATAAAACTAGTCTAGTTAAACAAATATAAATAAAATATTTTTTTTATTTTTTATAATTATTAATATTTTTAAAACGTAAAAGAATAATAGGTAAAGTATAACTTATCATAAGTATATCATTACATAATTATATAAGCATATACTAAATGAGCAAAAATCAAACTATCACCACAACTTAAAAAAAGAAAAACATCTATCTATAAATATACAAGCTAACAACTGGCACATGATATCTATAACACCTTAACACCATAAAACATCTATCATTTCTCGACTAATTCTTACCTAAATCACATTAACTTTTATAACTTGTAATTCCCATAAAATTGATAGCAACCCATTCATACTTGAACTTGACCTGGTTTATTTTCATATCAATTTCCATTGGTTTAACCTTCCACTCAATACGATATCAATTTTTGGCTTTCATATCTAGCTACTTAATATTGTCTTCATAACGTGTGTTGATACAAACTACAAAAAAGGGGAAAATAACATCATTATTTTTTTATACCCAAAACAATTAAAAAATGACCATATAAAGATTAAATAAGACATATCAAAACTTATTTACTAGATTAAGATTTTGTCATGAAAACATTGTGTTTTGAGAACCGGACTGATCAGTCCAATCGTGAACCGGGACCTTGACCGCTCCAACTTGTAAAATCAGTGGCTTGTGAATCGATTTTAGAACCGGTGAACCAGCAATGACCCGTTGAAAGCCGGGTGGTTCACATGAGACCCACCTAACAAATATTTTTTTTACAAAAATCCTTTGAAATGGGTAGAGGTGGGATTTGAACCCAACTTATGAAGAAGCACAACAACATTTTGACTGTTACACTACAACTTTTTTTTAATTATAATGTGCGAAATCTGATATATACACACTATATATAACGAAACAAAATTTATTTTATCACAGCTAAAAAATTTTAATTTTTTATATTTTGTGAAAATAAATTTATATAATGTAAAATATAATTAGATGATTATAATAAAAATGTCATATTATTATTATTTTCTTAAAAAACATATAATATTATTATTTGAGTTTAATATATGTACACTGTCAGTGTAAAGAAATTTTACACAGACATCCAATGATGTGCTGCCACATCATTTATTGAATTTAATAACACCTGGGGTGTCGTATTCATTAAATGATGTGGCGGTACACCATTGGATGTCTGTGTAAAACTTCTTTACACTGACAGTGTATACTAATTAAATCCTTATTATTTTATGATGATTTTAATTTGATTGATCTTATTTCTTAATATTTTATATCAATTTATTGTTTAATATATATATATATAATATTAAAAATTATATATTTAATTATCACCGGTTCGATACGATTGAACCAATGAACCGTGAATCGGTGTTTTCCCTGATTTAATGGTCGGTCCGGTTTTTAAATCATTGTGAAAACTTTTTAAAGGATATCTCATTATTACGAAAACTATTATTTTTAGATTTTTCAACATCTTAATTTCCTATTGGTCTCAGGATTCAATTTCAAAATCTCATAAAAAAATAAATGAACTTTGAAATAAGTCTCACTATCACACACTAAGTGAATCATTTTTCTCACCATTACAACGAATTTGATATCACATTATGTAGGCTAGACCGGATAATATAATAGGTCAAGACTATATCGATATCTTAACACCTGAGATGAGCTCACCCTGACGGTTACAAATATAGGTCAATTGTACATTTGAACTAAGTTCAAGGGGATGAATAAACCTAATCAATGATAATGAAAAACTCTAACTATAAAAAAAATTCTTCGTAACGACAACACTCATAATAATGGTTTATATAATACTCCTTGTGCTTGTGGTGAAATGAGGAGGATCAACTCATGCTTTACAATGGGTTGGCCTATATCAAGCTGATCTGACAACTAGCTAAACGGTTTTGACACGAACATTTGGCGCGCGTCCATCGTTGGTGTCAACACACACTAAGCATAACCAAATAGTCAAGTGTCAAAGCACAAACTCGACAATAAATATGAATGAACATCAAAAGAATTTGATGCTAATGCACTAAGTGTGGCCAGATAGTTGAGTGCTAAAGCGCAAAACTCATCAATGAAGATAAAAGAAACTTGACAATATTCTTGTTTATGTGTGTTTTATCATAATTTTAATCATTAATGTTCTTATTAACTATGAAATTCCTATCGAATGACTACATCTTGTTCTCCGATTATATATTTTTATTTTAATATAATTTAATTTAATTATAACAAATATATTAATTTAGCATGAATGAATAAAATCAAATCAAATCAAATAAATTATTTTAACATGTTTCCAAATTTGATTTGACTAACTCTCGACTTGTGTTTTTGGCAAAACTAGCTGATAAGTTAGCTAGTAGCTGATAAGCTAGCTGCTAGCTTATAAGCTTCGAGCTGATAAGCTAGCTTATTGAAAAGTGTTTGGTAGAACTAGCTGATAAGTTAGTTGATAAATGTAAAAGGACATAATTACATAAATTTTATTATATAAATTTTATTTTTAATTTTTAGATAAAAATATATTATTATTTAATTATAATTTTAGATTTTTTTAAAAATAATTAAATTCCTACTAAATCTTTTAGTGATAAAATATTTAATTAAAAATTAAAATAAATAGTAAAATTGATAAAATAAATAGTATAATATAAAATAATTTCATAAAATAGTGAAAAGAAAATAGCAATTTTATTAATTCGTAATTTTTTAAATTAATTATTATACAAGTAATAATAGTTAAAAAGAAATTGAAAGGTTTTTATCATTAAAATTGAAAATAGGTAATAATAGATAAGAATAAAATAAGGATAATAAGGGAAATGTATTAAAATATACAGGATAATGATGGAAAAAATTCAAATAAACTACAAGCTAGAAGCTAGGTGAAGTAACTTATAGCTTATAAGCTAAAAGTTCCTAAAATAAATTACTTTGAGATACATTACCAAACACTTTTATATTGGTCAAACTAACTTATAAACTAGTCAAATAAATTAGTAGTTAACTTATTGAACTTTTCAAACACACTCCAAATTATCGTTGATCAAAGACAAGCAAGTGAGCTTAGTCAAAGTATAATCCTCGGATCATATATATTATCCAAAAAGATGATATAATAAGTCTAAACGAAGCAGGATCCTGCATCATCATGAAGTTCACAGTCATGATTAGATATTGGAATATCAGGGAAATGAAAATAAATTTGATAAAATAAAGTTAAATAATCATATCAATAGTTTAATATTTTATTATATGATCCTATTAAAATGAGTACCTTTTCATTATACTACCCATGCATGGTAGATAGATAGAGTTGCAAAAAGTTTGGCGTCCTTCTCGTGAACTGAAACAAAAATTCACCCCTTTCTCATCTTCAAGCTATGAGTATTATATTTCAATATTCAATTCAACTTTCTTTCAGTTAGTTAGTTCCCAACTTTCCAAATGCAATTAACCTCTTCTCCTTCTTCCTCCTTTGCCAACGCTAATTTGTTCACAAAAACAGCACTCTGATTTGCCATACAGCTGTTTGTTCCCACCTTCTCTTTCGCATCCACCACTTTCTAATTTTCTCTCTCTTCCTTACCAACCAAACCATCATTGCTCATTTTCCCACTTTTAACTTTTTTTTTCTTTTTTTTTTTTTTGTTTCTTCCGTTCGAAGATTGGGTAATGGGAGACCCATCTAGTAAAATTTGAACCTTTTTGAGGTTTCGGTACCTGGGTCGGTGGAAAGAATGGATTTTGAGAGGAAGATGGTGGTGTTAGGTTTTGTTTGATCATGAAACTTTTCAGTGACATGGAAGGTTGGGCTTTGGATCATCCAGGTTCATTGCCTCCAACCACTGCCATCGAATGCCGATACCAGCTGCGATTCGGCATTCGAATCCTTCTTCTTCCTCTTTCAATCCCAACCTTTCTCCATTCCAATGAACAACTGAACCCCATTCAATAAATATATAAAATAAAATATAAAAGTAAACAAGGTAGAAATTCCAACCTTGTGTTATTTGTTGTTTTGGGTTCTCTTTCAGCAACCAGAATGAATTCTGGTGCTGTGTTAGCATTGCATCCTTTGGACAATGTGTTCAGAACAAGGGAGCCTCCTGATTTTGAGGAGGACTTTGTGGAGAAAGATCCAACCGGCCGGTACCTAAGGGTATGTATGCATGACACCTTTCTATATTCTTCATTTATCTGTTTTTGAATTTATTTTGGCTCAACTTTGGTGTCTTTTCTTAATTTTAATTAGTATGTGTGATTTGTGGTATTATGTATTTTATGGGGCTTGGAGGTGGTGGATTATTTCAAATTCAATTACTTAGGTCAGTGGTGAATTGGTGCTAGTTGCGCTAGAGGGGTAGGCACATTTGGAATCAAACAAAGTTGATATTGATTGGCTATGTTTTTCTTCTGTAACTATGCAAGGTACATAAGTTGAATTGATGACTCAATGTCTTGATGATTCTAGAGACTGTATTACATGCCAAGATGCACCATCTCCTTCGATTTTAATTAGGGAAACCTTTTTTCAAGCTGGAAAGCATTGTTATCATTTGAGAATATAGTTTTCCTCCATAACTTGCCCTTTTAATATTTGACTTTTTTGTTTGTCTGTATCTATGAATGGATCATCTTGATACAGCTGTGAAAGATAGATTTGTAAACTACAATCAATTTTTACTTCATAAACCAGGTTATTATTGATTATCATTCTTAATTCACAAATATAAAAACCTATCTCATGCTCAAGATTCAATACTACAGATAATCCTGCAAATGAAAATTTTCCTCTCTGTAAAGTGTAAAGCACCGCCAGGGGAACTAATTACAATATACCCACATCGTTCAAGGGGATCTGTTTACTTCTATTCAATGATTCTATGATTCACTCGTTCTTTCTATTTGTTTTTAATTTGACTCTTTTTCTCCTTTTGTTTTTGTCTCAGTACAATGAAATCTTGGGCAGGGGTGCCTTCAAGAATGTGTATGATTCTGATGCCTAATCTCTTTTTTTCTACATTTTTAACTTGTTTTAGCTCATTATCTTAATTTTGTAATTTTTTTTTTTTCAAGTTTTCTAGTTTTATTCAGAATTTTACTTGCCAAGAAATATTTCTTCAAGAAATTTGGTCTTCAATCATATTTAGGAGGGTTCTGGCAGTTGTAACTTGTTAAAGCATGCTATTTAATCTCTTTCTCTTTTGCAGTTATAGGGGCTTTGATGAAGTTAATGGAATAGAAGTTGCTTGGAACCAAGTTAAGATTGATGGCCTCTTGCATTCAGTAGATGATCTGGCAAAATTGTATTCAGAAGTCAATCTATTGAAGTCTTTGAAACATGAAAATATCATTAAGTTCTATAATTCCTGGATTGATGATAAGCAGAAAACTGTTAACATGATCACTGAACTCTTCACATCTGGAAATTTAAGGCAGTATGTTCTCTTGATTTTATCCACTTTTCTTTTTCCTGTTTGGCTGTAATGTGCACATATGAAATTCTCGTACACCTTTGGCTGACAGATACCGTAAGAAGCATAAATATGTTGAAGTGAAAGCCATAAAAGGTTGGGCCAGGCAGATTCTTCAAGGCTTAGTATATCTTCACAGTCACAGGCCACCTATTATTCACAGAGACTTGAAGTGCGACAACATATTTGTGAATGGAAACCAAGGAGAGGTTAAGATAGGAGACCTCGGTTTAGCAATTGTCATGCAACAACCAACTGCTCAAAGTGTTATTGGTAACATATTACTTTCCTTAAATATGAAGTTTTTGTGTGTGTTTGGATGGATGTCTATAAAATTGATTTTGGATCTACTTGAATTTGTAGAATTGAGTTTGATTAAAAGAGAGTTTGAAGTAACATGTTTCATGTTTTGGAAACTTTTCTCTTAAAAGTAAATTTGTAGTAAACTCTTTAAAATTTTCGACTCAACACAAAAGCTATATTTTATCACTTCCACTCAAACTGAGTTTAAAGACAAAATCAATTTTGGTTTAGAGCAACCAAACATCAATTTTTTTCTGCAAAATCATGTTACAATGAGATGAACGTGATTCTGAAGTGTTTGGAGTTTGGACATGAATCCAGACATTAACTTTATCATACTGGTCTTGTGAGTAGCACTGAAATATGCTTTTTGTTTGTTGTTTCTCTATTTTAAAAAGGGACCCCTGAGTTTATGGCTCCAGAGCTATATGAAGAGGAATATAATGAACTTGTTGACATCTATTCTTTTGGGATGTGCATATTGGAGATGGTTACTCTTGAGTATCCCTACAGTGAATGCAAAAATCCAGCTCAAATCTTTAAGAAAGTTACCTCGGTAAGTATAACGATTATCAGCATATCCTTATCAGTTATGACTACATCTCTTAATATGAGCTGCTGCACTCATATCTGTGCTATTTTGTGGCACATTCTATTGCAGGGCATCAAACCTGCTTCCCTTAATAAGGTGAGTGACCCCCAAATTAAAGAGTTCATTGAGAAATGTTTGGTTCCAGCATCTGAGAGATTGTCCGCAGAGGAGCTTCTTAAAGACCCATTTCTACAAGTTGAGAATCCAAAGGATCCAAACTTTTATCCTTTACAGTCACCTATTAAAACTCCAAGAGCTACAAATATGTCCAAGTCTGGTTCTCCTTCTCTTTCCATGGACATAGATGCTGACTACAAACAGCTTTCTGTGAGTATCTGTGCTGAAAGCAACCAGGGAAGTCTACATTTTCCTGTTTTTGAAGTCCAAAGGAAGAATAAGAACAATGAGTTTAGGTTGAAAGGAACTAAAAATGATGATAACTCAATATCATTGACCTTGCGTATCGCTGATACATGTGGTCAGTATATAGTCTTTCCTTCCCCTTTTGCTACATTTTTTTTGGGGTGGAGTTGGGGCAGTAGAGAAGAACATCTGAATTAGCATTTTGACACACTTTGCTGTGCCTTGCTATTGAATTGATTTTAAAATGGAGTTTGTGGTGTACTTGCAGGTCGAGTAAGGAATATACATTTTCTCTTTACCTTGATTCAGATACTGCATTCTCTGTGGCCTCAGAGATGGTAGAACATTTGGAGCTGGCAGATCATGATGTGGCTTTCATAGCTGACCTTATTGATTACTTGATAATGAAACTTCTGCCTTGGTGGAAGCCCTCACCTGATCATAATACCAGTGGAGAATTAAGTCTTTATGGCGGGTCTACAAGTGTAGATAGCCAAACCTTAACGGTATGCCCTTGGGGTTCGTTCCTAACCAGTATTCCCTCTGAATCAGTAATTGGTCAAGATGGCTTCTCTGGGCTCAATACAATTCCTAAAGAAGGTTTTGTGACTGCTGAGAAGAGCTGTGATTTCGAAAATGCTGATAATACTATTTCTGAGGGTAATTATTATTCTTCTCCTAGTTTGGCTGGCTTGGAAGATCAGTTTTCACACGGATCTGGAGCTTCTGAGATAGCTGTTGAAGATGCTTCAATGAAAAATGAAAACTATCTTGATTCCAATGTTAATAGAAGTTTTAAATCCTTAAGTAGGTCCATATCAGAACTTGAACTTGGGGATGCATATTTTGAGGACTGTAAATTGCAGACAGAAGGTTGCTGTGCTGGGGAAGGCATTGTGATAAATGAATTCCCAAAGAACTCAGGGTCAATTCATGGAACATCTAATGGTGTGAGCTTATCAAGTACCTATTCTTCTCTGTCTTCAACAGAAAAGGACATTGATATTGAGCTAAAGCTTGAACTTGATGCAATTGAGTCACAGTATCAGCATTGGATTGAAGAACTTACTAGAATGAAGTTGGAGGCATTGGAAGCCACCAAAAGGAGATGGATGGCCAAGAAGAAAGTAGCTGTTCATTGATTTTGAGCTTGTTGATTAACCTCTTTTTACCCTTGTCAATGTTGTTTCATTGTAAAGTTGATCATATTAACTGTAATTTGTATATTGGATGTGGCTCTTTTTTGTGGAACTGAGTGTCCTTACTCAACCTATTTTTTTATTCTTTTGTCATATATTCTCAATTTTTCATTAGCTTTATGTACGAGAATGTGTCTTAGAACCAAACCCCCCCCCCCCCCCCCCCCCCAAAAAAAAAAAAAAGTTGAAAACACATAAATAAGTTATTCTTCAGAGCAACATTGCATGCCATGATTGTTGCATATCCATTAAATTTAAATATTTCCTTCCCTGAAAAAAGCAAGAGTTTGTGAAAAAGAAAAATAATATTTCTTCAGCTGGTAACCAAATTTAATGAGAATTTGAATATAAATCTCTTAGATCACATTTAAGTATTTAATCAACTAATGTATATGTAAACTCCTGAGGTTTTAAAATCCAAATGCAAAAATTGTGGAAAAAAAATCTTTACCTAAAGATACAAATAATCCTTTTGTTTCTCTGACCTTTCACTCATTGGTGAAGGCCAGATTAGTCCCCAAAAATAGGTAACAAATAACTTATCAGTTGAACTTAGTAACAACTTCAAAACCAATCTAACTACAAGAATGCATTTTGGCATTATTGTGAATTTTTATATTTTCAATAAACTCCCCTGAGATAACTGTTTATAAAGGATCAGTTAGTTGGGGTTCGCTACCAAAACTCAACCCCTCTCTCTCACAATCATTTTATAAAACATACAAATACCTAGCGCTAAGCAGTGTACTAGTGCATAAACCAACAAGCATACACAACAGAAACAAAAAGGGCAAAGGTAAGTTTTACTTTAAATCAAGAGGTAGATAAGATGATGAATGAAAATACAAGACTCTTTAATCAATTGATGACATTATTTTTAATGGAATCTTCCTTTCTATTGGTTCTATTTTTACATTTTGTTGTTTATGTTTGTTCTCTTCTGTGTTGCTGCTTAAAGGAAGACCAAATTTTTCAAGTAACAAAATATTTCTTAAAGAATTGCATCATTTTCATGCCAAAGTATTTTAATTCTTTTTTAATACCGTCTTAATCAACTCCTTTTGTTTAAGCAATATTCTTATCCAACTCTTTTGGAATCTTCTTTACCCAATCACCCTCTTACCCATATTCTTTTCTTCAAATTATTTCTTAATGATTGAGTGCATTTCTTGCACTTCATACAGCCCTAGAGACTGTTTGATACACATTTGACAAATCACATCAATTATCACATTCTGACATGGGAAGATTGGCTGCTAGTGTTTGGTCACAATTTTGTAATTGAGTCTTTGACCAAGCTTTTCTTTTTTTTATACCCTTTTATTTATTATGAGTAGGAGCTAAGGTGGCAGTGCCTGGCAACTTCATTAATGGCGGATTTGATGGGATCACGGGCATACTGCTGCTTCAAGTGCCAGAACCTTGTTGCCTTCCATGATGATATCATTTCCAAAGATTTCCAGGTGAACTTTTTTTATTCTTGTATTTTGGCATTTTCTCCATCTTTATGCTTGATTTCTAGATTGAAATGGTTCATCAATCATCTATTTGAACCAATTTTTTTGGGTTCAGAATAAGATTAGAAAAACAAGACCTCAGATAATTTTCTGAGCTGTAGATTCAGATTTATATACCCCAATATAGATCATGTTAAAATTAATTTGATCATGTCTAAAGGGAATGATTTCAATTTCAAATTATGTTATAAATTTCATTCAAAGTTGTCTGTACCAATCCATGGCTAAATAGGTCATAGTTTTGTTGCTTTCTGCTGCTTAAATGAATTAATTTTGTGCACAAACTGGATGATCAAATTTCAAGTTCCTTTTTAACCAAGGATTTTCAAGGTTTATGTTTAACAGGCAAGCAATGGCAGAGCTTTTCTGTTTTCTCACTCCATGAACATTGTTTTGGGTCCTAAAGAGGATAGGCAGCTTATGACTGGTCTTCACACAGTTGCTGATGTTTTTTGCTCTGATTGTGGAGAGGAACTGGGTTGGAAATACATTAAAGCTTATGAGGAAACACAGAAGTACAAAGAAGGAAAATGTGTACTAGAGAAGTTCAAGATTGTCAGGGGAAATGGGTAGTGAACAGATTTTAATTCCAAGTCATTTGATCCTCCATTTCTTCATAGGGGAATTCCACAAGTGCAACAGTAGGATAATGGAAGAAAAGGGGGAGGGGGGATCATTAAAAAAAAATGATTTTAGTTCTTGAAAAACTTTCCAAATAAAATTTGTTAAATTGTATCCACCTTTATGTGAAACTGTTAAATGGTCCTTGTTCATATTGTACAAAAGATTCTTTTCAAGAAAATTACAAATTTCATTTATTGGCCTTGTACAGAAAGCTTAGCAGCTTAGCAGAGGCCGGTTGTTTTGCATTGTTGCAGCCAAAATGGCTGTATATACTGTCTCTATTTTTGCATGAATTTCCTTTGAGAGTAGCATGTAAAATAAAACTGAAATTTTAATTGCTAGAAAATTTGACACACTGCATCTTTCAATTAAGCAGATAGAATCCACATATCACCTACGTCCCACATTGATAACTGGATGTACTGTCAGAAACATATATCTTTAAAGTTCTGTCATAAAAAAAGAGTTGAATAATATGAATGACACGTCTTTTGCTGTTATGGAATCTACTTAGAAAGTTAGCGTTCGTTTAGTTACCAGTTACACACTACAGAATTAATTCCAAAGAATTGATTTTAAATTACTTTTATCCAATGTGCTTTGTAAATTGTACATCATTTCTTTTTAACCATTAATTCTAGAATCAATTATACTCAATTGTGAACCAAACATACACTTAATAATTCAAAATTTAAGCTGTTAGGTGCTTACAAAGAAGTGGTTTTTTATTTAAACTGACAAACTGCTGTCTGCTGAAGCTTTTGTATGACAAGTCAATAGTTGGATTCATATAAGACACAAGTTGTCTGTGTTGGTTCTTTTCAACAGTTCACTTCAGACCGGTGTCCAATTGCAGGCATGCATAACTAATGAAGCATTTATTGAAGCAAATAAACATTTTTGTTTTTGTGGTCACAAGCTAAGAATGTGTTTGGTTTGGTGTTGAAACTGACCAAACTCAAGTTTAGATACTCCAACGCAGCTATTTCTAGCGTTGGAAACGTGAGTTTACCACGTTTCAACACTAAACCAAACATGTTATAAATACTCATTCACAAATCACAGAACTAAATAATAGTAGAAAAAGAAGGAAAGAAGAGCATTGATTAAAGTCTCTGTATTCATCTTCATATCCAATAAGATAGGCCACTTCAATAGCATACACAAGAAAAAGCACATGCTCTGAATATTCAATTTTCTAATCCTCATTAAATATTTTTAACATTAAACAGCCTCAGGAAGGACTTATTTAAGTAGGATCATTTACATGAATTAAACAATATTATTGACTCTACTAAACATTGAATTTGAATAAATTCATTTAGGTAGTATTTGGAAATAGAATAGATTAAAATCAAGTTTGTTGGGTGAGAAGGCAAGGAATTTAAAGCTTAAGATAACGAATCAAGAACACGAAGAAAGAAGAAAGAAGAAGAAAGAATATACAAGAGAAAAAATGCTTCTCTTATTTCAGACAATCAACTTCAGACAGCTCTCCGTAATCGTTCTCACTTACACTCACATTCACCCATTTCCTATACAGCAAGATACTATATATATATATAGGCAGCTTAGAGAGGAACGACTAACCACCTAACTGAAATAACTAACTCATTCCTAAGTCATAACTAACATTCTCCACCTTGACTTTGGAATGACAACATTTAGACGAAGCCCACCAAGTTTAAGCATCTCTCAAACTTGCATCTTGGTAGTGTTTTGGTCAACATATCAGCAAGATTATCTTCAGAAGCAATCTTCACAATCCTTATTGCCCTGTTTCAACCACTTCTCTGATAAAGTGAAACTTCACATCAATGTGCTTAGTCCTTTCATGGTACATCTGATGATTGGCCAAGTGAATAGCACTCTGACTATCACAATGAATCTGAACACACTCCTGTTCAATTCCTAACTCATTCAGCATGCCTTTCAACCATAGACCTTCCTTCACTCCTTCAGACAACGCAATATACTTAGCCTCTGTTGTAGACAATGCTACTACTGATTGAAGGTTTGCCTTCCAACTTACTGCAGTTCCAAATAAAGTAAACACATACCCTGATAAGGATTTTCGTGTATCCACACACCCTGCATAGTCTGCATCAACGAACCCTTCAATTGCAACTCCACCTTCTTAGAGATACCGTTTCTTCTGATATAGTAATCCTGAATCCAGAGTTCCATTCAGGTACCTGAGAATCCACTTCAGAGACTCCCAATGTGCTTGTCCAGGGTCTCCCATGAACCTGCTGACAACACTCACATCATGAGCCAAGTCTGGTCTAGTACAGACCATCCCATACATGATGCTTCCAACCCCACTAGCATAGGGAACAACATCCATCTTCCTTCTTTCATCTTCTGAATCAAGAGCTTGACTCCTTAAGAGTTTCATGTGGTGTCCCAAGGGTGTGCCCACAGGTTTAGATTGATGCATCCTAAACCTCTCCACAACCTTCTTCAGATAGACCTGCTGAGTTAGACACAATACACCCTTTGACTCAACTCTTACTATATCAACGCCAAGTATGCGTTTGGCCACCCCAAGATCCTTCATCTCAAATTCTGAATTTAACCTTGTCTTGAGTTGATTGATCATACCCTTGTTACGGCTAGCCACCAGGATATCGTCTACATACAAGAGTAGATACAAAATGTCTTGTTCTTCCCTTAAAATGTAGACACAACTGTCATAACTACACCTGCTGAAGTCCATTCTCATCAGAAAATCATCAAACTTCTTATACCACTGCCTTGGGCTCTGTTTCAGACCATACAATGATTTTTGAAGTAGACACACTCTCTGATCCTCAGCAAACCCCTCTGGTTGTTCCATGTAAATGGTTTCATCCAAATCTCCGTGCAGAAAGGCTGTCTTGATATCCAATTGCTCCAGGTGCAATTCAAACTGGTTTACAATTGACATCAAAATCCTGATAGAACAGTGCTTTACAACTCGTGAGAATATCTCATTATAATCCACACCCTCAACCTGTGTAAATCCCTTAGCCACAAGCCTTGCCTTGAACCTCGCTTTCTCAACACCAGGGATCTCGTCTTTCTTCTTAAAGACCCACTTGCATCTGATTACCTTCTATGCCTCAGGTAAGTCTACAAGTCTCCATGTGTTGTTCTTCTTCAACGAATCAAGTTCTTCCTCCATGGCACGTTGCCATTGCTGCCTCTCTGAACTCTCCAGTGCTCTCTGAAGTTTCTTGGTTCGTCTGAACCCTGTATCTCTTCAGCCATACTAAAAGCATAACAAATAAGGTCAGCATGTCCAAACCTTTTGGTAGGTTTTGGAACCCTCCTTTCTCTATCACGAGCTAGCTGATAGTCATTCACAGTGCGCTCTGACCTTCTGAAGTCTTCAGACCTTCTGAAGTCTTTTGACTGTCTGAAGTCTTCAGACCGTCTGAAGTCTTCAGACCTTCTGAAGTCTTCAGACTGTCTGAAGTTTTCAGACGATGTACCTGCTGAAGTTCCATCTGAAGCAGCACCTTCTGAAGTCTTCAGATGATCCTCCCTGAGTTTGCTCGTAGATGCCTCCATCTCAATGTGAGCTTTCTCCCCCTCATTTTCAGAGTCTCCACCAAGCATTCCCATTCTCGTCTCATCAAATGCTACATCCCTGCTGATAATAAGCTTTGAAGGTTTAGGTTCTAACCTCCATAGCCTATATCCCTTGACTCCTTCAGCGTATCCAAGGAAGATACATTTCTCAACTCGTGCCTCTAGCTTATCCTGCTTGACATGTGCATATGCCAAAGCCCCAAACACCCTCAACTTAGAGTAATCAGCTGGTTTTCCACTCCAAACTTCCATAGGTGTCTTGTACCCCAAAGCAGACGAAGGGCACCTGTTAATCAGATATACAATAGTATTAACAGCTTCTCCCCAAAAATTCTTAGGCATCCCTGCTCCCAAAAGCATGCATCTGACTCTCTCCAGAATGATCCTGTTCATCCTTTCAGCAAGTCCATTTTGTTGAGGAGTCCCTGCCACAGTTTTATGCATTTTGATTCCCTGGTCCCTGCAAAAACTGTTAAACTCTTCTGAAACAAATTCCAACCCATTGTTTGTTCTTAGTACCTTCAGTTTGGTCCCCTGTTGATTAGCTATCTGAACATACCATTCTCTGAACTTCTGAAATGTCTCAGCCTTGTTCTTCAGAATGTAGGTCCAAACTCTCCTTGAGAAGTCATCAATAATGCTCAGAAAATAAGACCCTCCACCATGCGTCTGAGTCCTGGATGGACCCCACAAATCTGTATGAGCATATTCAAAAGGTCTGCTGGAAGTGTGTTTGCCTGTCCCAAACTGCACTCTCTGAGACTTACCCAAAACACACCGGTCACAGAAATCCAGCTTCTGAAGCTTATCTCCCATCAACAGTTGTTGCTTCTCCAACTCCACCAAGCCTTTCTCACTAACATGGCCCAAACGTAGGTGCCATAGTTTAGTCTTGTTTACCATTGACTGACTTGCAACTGATGCATGTGCAATGACAGTAAAACCTTCCAGAATGTACAACCCATTACTTCTTCTCCCCTTAGCAACTATGGATGCTCCATTGGACACCTTCATCATTCCACCCTCCACCTTGGTGGAATACCCCTTAACATCAAACATGCTAATGGACATAAGGTTCCTTTTGAGCTCTGGAACATACCTCACATCCTGCAGCAACATCTCTCTGTTATCAAACATCCTTAGTCTGATTGCCCCAATGCCCTGCACCTTGCAAGCTTTGTTTTTCCCAAGAAGTATAGACCCATACTCCTTTAGTTCTAAGATCTCAAAGTAATCTTTCACATGGCACATGTGATAGGTACACCCTGAATCCATGACCCAACTCTTCAGAGAGTCTTCAGACAAAGCTACCAAAACACCTGCAGATTCATATCCTTCAGAAGCCTCTGCAACATCTGCAGTTTCCTGTATCCTAGGCTCCTTGGCATATTTCTCAGGACAATGCTTCTTGATATGACCCATCTTTTGACACTTGTAACATTTGATCTGCTTCTTGCCTTCAGACTTTGCCTTCTTTCCTTTATTTTCTGGCTTCTTTCCCTTGCCTTTCACTGTAACTAGACCAGACGAAACCTCCTCTACACCCTTCGAATCTTGAAGTTTCTGCAACTCCTTGGTTCGAACTGAGGTCACAACCTCCTCCAGAGTAATTATCTGATCTTTCCCGTACAACAACGCATCTCTGAAATGCTCAAAGGTTTTAGGTAAAGAATTGAGAAGGATAACGGCGTTGTCCTCATCTTCAAGCTTCACACCAATGTTTTCAAGGTCATCAACAATCTTGTTAAAGACTGCCAACTGCTCTTCAATCATTCTTGACTCCACCATCTTGAACGAGTAAAGTTGTTGCTTCAGACAAGGTCTGTGGGCCAAAGACTTTGTCATGTACAAAGATTCCAGCTTCGTCCACATACCTGCAGCTGTTTTCTCCTTCGCCACCTCTCTGAGTGCCTTATCACCAAGACACAGAACGATTACACTTCTTGCCTTGTCAACTATATTCTTTTTCTCTGCCTGCGTTAAAGATGATGACATGTTCATATCCCCCTTCAACGCTTCTTCGCACCCTTGCTGTATCAAGATAGCCTCCATCTTGATCTTCCACAGCCCAAAGTCATTTGCTCCAGAGAACTTCTCAATATCATACTTCGTTGCCATTCTTGATTATCTTTCCTTTCAATCTTCCCACAGACGACGCCACTTATTGGGTGAGAAGGCAAGCAATTTAAAGCTTAAGATAACGAATCAAGAACACGAAGAAAGAAGAAAGAATATACAAGAGAAAAAATGCTTCTCTTATTTCAGACAATCAACTTCAGACAGCTCTCCGTAATCGTTCTCACTTACACTCACATTCACCCATTTCCTATACAGCAAGATACTATATATATATATAGGCAACTTAGAGAGGAACGACTAACCACCTAACTGAAATAACAAACTCATTCCTAAGTCATAACTAACAAAGTTCATTCAAACACAATTTTACAAACATTTACCCAAACACATGCTATCTTTCATTGGATTCACTTTTCATAGCAGGGCGTTTGATATCTTCTCCAGACATGAGCAATACTACCTTAGATAAGTTTATGTCATTTTACCCTCAACAACTGCTACTACATCAACTTTATTTCAAACATATTCATTTCTTTTTTTCTTCTATGGTATGTTCATTGATCCATCTCAACATTCTCCTATGCTATATTCATTTTTATCTTCTTGCAACTTAACTGCCTAATAATGCAGCTTGGTTGTGTCTGCATAGATAACTTACTATGCTGATGAAAATTCCAAAGAATGAGGAGTTCCTCTTTAGAAATTCCACCTTAGACTTTGAAGTTTGATCATTAAATCATCATTACATGTTTATTTAAACATATTATAATTATTGGCCTAAACCTGAGATACAACACAGTCTGTTGAAGTTTCTAAAAAGACAGCAAACATGTTGTCTGAAAATACTATTAATTATGCCAACATACATGAACATTGTCCTATTAGTTTTTCAAAGCTGTGTAGTAGTTAATAGTCCAAATCTGATCCAACAGACAAGAACTACATTCAGTTAATAGAGCTCATCATTTGCAAGATTTCCAATATTTATATATTGCTTTAGTACAAGAGAGGATTAATCTCATGGATTTGAGTGACCAACTTATTCTTAAATATGAGTCAAGAAAGCTGATCTGTCTGAGTTTCAGAAAACATATCCTTCCTCCCTGCTGGAAGGCCTTGTCTACTATCTCTTAGTTCATGCTCTATGTTTTAAATATACATTGTAAATTGCAATCAATAATGAGTGTTCTGATTCTGTTTGCCACGTTCCCCCTGTTATTTTATTTATCCTGACACATGTTTAAATTAACAAATGAATACTTAATTGGCTTTGAGCATTTTCTTTGATTAACAGGCAGTGTTGGTTGTCAATGATACCATTTCATTGAAAGTAGAGACAGTGTCCCCTATATATAAGTTTCTTAATAAAGTACTTAAATAAACACAAATTTTCACCTCATGTATCACATACATCCATCCATCACCATTCATCTTTCTCTTCTATTTTCTCTCATATATTTTTTATTTCCTCCACAATGGTTGTCTTTTTTGTGAGGTCATACACATAGAACATGTCTATATAAGAAGTATTTCCCTTCTTAATAACCATGATTACACTTTCTGATTTTGGAATTGAAAAATGACATCACATCCGATCCCCACAAACTTGGATTAAAGTTTCCTCCTCCTATTTAGGTTCTAAAATCAAATAAATTCTAGCCATCCATCTCTCAGTTATTTTGTCTGATGAATTAGTAATAATGAGTATGATGAAGATAAAAGCTACATAATCACTAAACATGAGTGACATGACGACTTTGTTTTGATTTGAACTTTTGTCTTTTTAGAGGACATGATACAAAGTTGAAGTTAGCTAAAGATCAAATTAGATGCATTGTTCTCATGCTTAAATTCAAGACTCATTAACTTCACTTTACATGATTGCTGTAGTATTACATACTTGTGTCTTTGTCAATCATTCGGTAAACACCAAATAAATTTGGAAGTTACCTATGACAACTTGAGCAATATTTTTTAAAAAAAAAATATATGTATATATATACAAATCCAACTTTTCCACCTCTCTTGTTACTTTTTGTGTGGAAATACACTAGTTTCCAACTCATTATAGTGACAATACCATTTCAAGAAACTTGTCAATTTCCTCCATAGGCATTTTTATATCCCTGAATTAAAATTGTGCCTGAGTGGTCATTTTTCATGCTTCAAATTTTAATATAATAATATATATTGAGACAGTTTAGTTGATAGAGAGTTGTGAGAGAATGAAATAATTGAAATTCATCAGTTAAAAGAAAGAGATAAGGAACGCAAAGGAAAGGAAGTACACATAACACATGGAAGAAATGAAAAGTTAAAACATACAAACATATGATTTACTATTTGAGAAAAGAAGTAAAAAGAAAAATGAGACCCCATGTGAAAAGGATAGCATCTTTGTCTGGTTTAACATAACATAAAATAAATTATTATGACACTTGGCATACATATGCATGATTGATTGAGAACACGACAAATGAGTGCATATTATCAAATTTTGGGTGGATATAGTGAGAACAGGAAGCTTCATGGAAAGCCAAACTCCCAAACAGTTCCTACCAACGAAGATTACGTCTTACCCAAAATATCCCTCGTTCCCACCAAAGGCACCTTCCTAGAAACCATCACAAATAGATAGATGGATTGGAATTGGATATATATATATATATATATATATATATATATATATATATATTAATTAAACCCATGACAATGAAAAATAAAAATAAAGATCAATGGCAGAGGAATACATCTATCTACTTGTGACAAGAGACGGTCTTCTCCGAGATTCCTGAAGTCCTTGACTTAGAACAATTCCCTAACTCCCAATCCTTCTTAAATACAAATTGAGCCACACATTCTCCTTTCTCATCCTCATCACTTCACAACAACTTCATTTTCTTCCCTCCTCAATTTTTTTTTTTACAAAAATTTAGGGTGAGGAGATGGTGTCTCAGTTCAAGGCATAGTGGGCTCAAAAAACACTTATGTACTTACATTTAATTTATCCCAAGAAATTTGAATCTATAACCTATCAGATACGAGACCTTGTCATACTCCACTGAACCAACCTTTGGAATTTCTTCTCTCCTCGTTACTTTTTCATAATAATAAACTTTACATAATTATAATATATTATGTATGGAATCAGCCCTTTGTGTATATTGTACAGAAAGTGAGAAGCCAATTACTGAATTACCTATGCATATAAAAATGGTGTAACTTTACAAAAAAAAAAAATAGTATGCAAGACCAAGAAGAAGGACTTACATCAAGAATTAAGAATAAGATTTCCAAACAGACGGTTGAGATTACAAACACAATCTGGCCAATTTAACACCATGAAGTACTAAAACGCTACCATTGAGAGTTATTCCAAAAAGCAAAGAACTTTTACATCTCTATAAAAGGCCATTGTCCTCCTAACGAATTTTCTCATTCAGCACTACTCATTGTTATATAATATTCAAGTCTTCCAAAGTCGCTTTCTTTTTCTTCCGACTATAAGAAAAAGGAAAGCTCCTTTACAATGGAAAGCAACCAGAAGGAGATCACCATGGAAACAGAGTTTGAGGACTTGTTGCCAGTGATGGCAGAGAAGCTTGATGTGGAAACCTTTGTGGGTGAACTTTGTGGAGGTTTCAAGCTTCTAGCAGACCCAGAATTGGGTTTGATCACAAGCGAGAGTCTGAGGACAAACTCAGCTATGCTGGGTATGGATGGGATGAGCAAGGAAGATGCAGAGGCTATGGTTAGACAAGGTGATCTTGATGGTGATGGAAAGCTTAATGAGACTGAATTTTGCATCTTGATGGTGAGGCTTAGCCCTGGAATGATGGAAGATGCTGAGGCTTGGCTGGAGAAGGCAATTGAGGAAGAGCTCAGGAAATCTTCAACTTAAAGAGAGGCTATGATTACCCTTATTATGATCAATCAATTGTAAGTTATATATATGCATGTATGTATTTATCAGTTTAAGTTGCAAAGATTGATGAAACGAAACTCATCTGTGTCATAAAGGGTATTCTGTTATTAATGAAATGAATCTCTTAGTGAAGCATAGATGAGTGAGTTTGAGTTTGATACTAACTAACATCTTTTGATAAGTAATTTCATCTTCTTCAGATTAAGTAGTACATCTTTTCCTGAAACCAAATATCAGATAAAACAGAAAAGACCATCTGAAGGAGATAATACTATTGATAATTTTAGGTAGAAGCTGTGGATATCAGTGTCAAAGAGCATGTACTTGCGTTAACTTTCAGCTACAAATTCAGTACTTGAGATGACCAAATGCCAAAGTCAGATTCATTATTCAGTTGTTAAGTATAAAAGGAATGATTGACGGTTTTTGTTCTTAACTTGCAAACACCATTATCATCATCATGATGTTGGAGAACAATGTTCTTTTCCACTACCAAATAATTTAAGAAAATATGAAGCAGCCAGAATTCTTTTGCCAGAATGAATTGAAAGTGTTATTTACTGTTGGATATAAAATTAGTCCAAGTATAACTTTTGGAGTCTTTCACAAATTTCGGTTGAATTTTGTCAAATCTTTTGGCTGTGTAGCAGTACTCGTTCATATTGTTAACACTTGCCAAGTTGTAAATAATCTAATCATGTTTTCCCCAAAAACTTTGTTATATGCCACTTTTGGGTGTCTATCCTAGACTTGATTCATAACAAAAAGCGCACACACAAAACATGTCATAATACAGAGTTTGAGATGCCCATGCACGCCTGGATATTTTTTCTTAAGAAGGGGAGTTAAACCAAGTGACAAAATTTTATCTTGAGCTGCTGCAAGGAAAACAAGAAATTTCTCATCTCATAAGTCAAGGATAACTAATGCTTGACGCACCCATTAAACACTCGAGAGAACTTTGAACTGAACCGACACAATTCGACCCTACCACATTTATATAGCATCTCAACCGTCTTTGTTTAGATTTTTCTTTTTTGTATTAACCACATTTATCCTTATTACTAGAACAATCTTTTCTTATCCAAAACTTAATCACAGATAAGGTGTTCCTCTTGAGAGTGTATTTAGTGAGAATCCAACCTGATAGTTCTTCTCAATCTCAACCTACATTATGAAATGAGTCACACCTCTTTCATAACATTTTTATGATAAGTAAACCATCTGAGATAATTAAAATTTGACAAAAAACACTTTTTGGTGTATATTTTATAAAGTACATCAAATATAAAATATAATTCATATGATAAATTCTATCATATTCTATTTCTAATTTGTAACATCACTGTAGTAATATTTGTATTCAGCTCTCTTCAGATCTCCTCATCACATAAAATGAAAATTCTTACGAGAGAATTAAGTCTCCACCCGTAGCACAATTCTACTATTACTTTGAATCGTATCGATTCCAAAGTCTAGCCAACAACCGTTTAGAGTAATCTTTTAAAGAAGCCAAGATTTACCCAGAGAAAATTGGCAGTGAATAATGTTGCAACAACTGACGCGTCGTATGTTTCACGCGACAGGATACAAGCGCGATAGATAATTAAATCTCATTATTACCATTATAAAATAGAAAAAATGAAGTGAAATAGATATACAATTTGAACTTTCAAGCACTCAGAAAAAGTTAGAAGAAATTTTTTATCCGGTCACATGCATGCATACGTAGGAAATGTAGATTTATACACTTAATTTTATCATTAAAATCATTTGTAATTGAGGAACCAAATATATAGTTAAAAAAGGAGGTATTTAAGATGTTGGCTGGTCGCTAAACCAAAGCTCAAGCAGTTTAGCAGATGATGCAAAGATATGCATCAATAATTTCGACTCTAAACAGGCTCATATTCAAGTCCTATAAGCACAATGGGCAATAACTACTAAACAGCAAAGACATAAACTAAACCAAACCAAACCATTAAAAACTGAGAAGTGCCCTTTACTACATAATGTACCACTTGCTATTCTAACACCAAGAAAGTAACAAAGTGCCACTGCAGCGCCGCCTCTTACCCCAAAACCAGGCATCACCTAAGTTCTTGACCTTCGTACTGGCGACCGGCTGTAGATAAATAACAGAATACATAAGCTCCATAAAAATAATAAAGCTATTGAATGATATGATTAGATTGTATTCAAATACAATACCTGCGAAATCTACCATATTCAGGACTTCTAGGCCTGCCATAATCAGGACTCCTGGGCCTGGCATATTCAGGACTCCTGCGCCTGCCATAATCAGGACTCCTCCGCCTGTCTGGTCCATTGTACCTATCATACACAGGACTGCGTGGACGACCATAATCAGGACTTGGCCGTCGGCGATAACCTGGACTGGGTGATCTCTCATAACCCCCTCCTCTTCTAGGACTGCCATAATTGTCACCCCTCTCACCATCATCCCTCAGAGCATACTCCACAGACACCACTCTGTCCAGTATCTTACTGCAAGTGAGAGACCAGAAATTCATTATTTGAACATAGTAAAATAAGAAACCTCAAAAAGCACAAGATATTATAATCTCGACACTGACCTCATATTTGTACACTCTAAAGCTTTAGTAGCATCTTCTTGTGTTTCAAACTGCACGAATGCAAAGTTCCGACGAATTCGAACATGAAGAATCTTCCCATAAGGTTCAAAGTGTTTTTTCTATATCACGAACTCTAGTACGAATTGGGTCAAAGTTAATCACAAATAGGGTTTTTGTGGGCCTCTGGTTTGCCTTTGAGCCATCACGATGCCGACCACGTTCACCCTGCCAAAATAAAAACTAAATCAGAAAGCTCTTACCAAACTCAGGCAGGACATTGTGTTACTCTCATGATTTCATCAATCAGCAAATAAAACTAAAACATGATTATGAAAATGCTACATACCCTAGCCCACTCCACAGATAGCCGCCGCTTGTCATACCCAAATGGAAAATTGTCTAGTGCACGAATTGCCTCTTCAGCATCACGCTCATCCTCATAATAGACAAAAGCAAAACCTGCAACATAAGTGGCATTAGAGGCATAAATGATGATAAAAGACATCAGCATGTTATCCCTCACCAGAAGTACATCAGCCAAATCAGGAAATCATTTTCCCTGTCAGGAACAAAGGAATACAACACCTGAATATAAGTGAGGGAGGGCTGATGCACATGAAGCTGTAGAGGCGTTGAATGAGGAACAAAATCAAGATTGCATTTAAAGGTTTAAATCCAAAATTCAGATCTGAGATTGTCATTGCCAAGCATGCTTCTCCATTCAGACAGCACAAGTGATTTCAGAAAAAGAATGGCATGACTTGACAGAATTTCATTGATCCCCTATTTTCAGTGAAGCTAGGTATGCTTAATAAATTGATTGATGATCCCACTAAGAACATTCTGATGGAAATGTCAGTGTTGGGTGATGAGGTAAGTGAGTGACGAATGATCAGATGAGAAAATGCAGATCTGTGGATAGAAGGAGGAGCAGACAAGCAAGAAGGTTTCCTTCCAAAAAAAAATTGGCACAGAGGTTGGCAAGCCAAGACAGAAGCTCAGCATATTTTCCCTTAGTTGTAGTTCCTGCGTCAAAAGAAACACTTAAAAACCAGAGGATTTTTTCAAAGACATCGAAATTTTGTGGCTTCCATTTATGTTTCACCAGGATATAGGAACTAGACATTCAGGCCACACAAGAAGCCGTGTGTCCAAAACTCCATATCCAAATTCCATAATTTGGCCGTCGCAGTATCCTAGTTCTCGGTAGCTGTTAAGCTGAACATCATCCTTATTAAACTACAAAATACTGTTTACTTAGACTAACACACTAACCTCACACAGACTATAGTCTATAGGACCGTGAAATTGGTTTGAACATTGACCATTCAAAATGGGATGACAAGGCAGGGTTAGTTAAACGAATTTGTTTAAAAAAATAATAAATTTAATTGAGAAAGGGCTAATAATAAATAAATAATAAAGTAATAAAGAGAATGCCCCATTATATGACACCCAGAAAATCATCAAAGAAGGGCTGAGCAAGAAGGTTCAAACTTCATCAGAACAGAAACTTTAAATATTAAACAAGTAAATTCCCATTAAATTTTTCTGTTGCACATGACAAACCACAAACAAAAGAATTTTACCAGATTTCATGTCCACGCGCTCAATCCTTCCATACTTGGAGAACAATCGTTCAAGCTCTGACTGGCGAGTATCGTACTCTAAGTTCCCAGCAAAAACCGGCCTCATCATCTTCCCTCAAATCGCCTCCAAAATCAACCCCTTTTATCACACAGAGCAAGAAAAAAAATTTATAGCAAGATAAAATATCTAAACCAAAGAGAAAACACACAAAACCGACAATGCCCTAACCCTAAGACCCCTTCATCACTAACCCTACTTGGAGCTTTAACTAGAGGAGGATAATCGCACAAATTTCCCACCTTTCTTTCTTTACCCAGAAACCCTAAAAAAGTGGTGGTTGAATGAAAGAAGGAAGAGAGAAAGCGTACCCGAAAAAAAGCTTGGAAATTTTTGGGTTCGCAAAATATCTTTGGTTCAGAGAATCAGAGGGTAATTTCAAATCTAGGGTATGTCTTTGTTTAACGAAGCCAGGTGAGGTTTTATTTCGATTCCCAAATGAGCCGGCCCAGCACGAAAACCCCTAATTTCGATGTTTATCAGCCGTTGGATTGGATCGCTGATCAAGAGGGCGATGTGTTCTTGCTATTTTCTACCCAGTCTATAAGCCCAGTAACTTCGGCCCATTTATTATACTAACCGGGCCCCAACACCCATCTAAGATTCTCAATTGTGTTTTACCATAGCCCAGAAGAAGAAAAGAAGAAGAATCATCATCTGACCAAAAAAAAAAAAGGAGAAACATCATCTGTTGGTGAGAGAGATTTTAAGGGCTCGACAAAAAAAAAAAAAAAAAGAGTTTAAGGGAGTATTTTGGGAATTAAAAAGAAAGGGCTGGTACATATATGTAACACTATAAAATATTTTTGCTCTTGGACCAAAAAAATTATTGAATTCGTCGAGTTTGAAAAAAAAAAAGAATTAGATGAGAAATAAGCTTATTTTTTTACCTCTTGACCAAAAATTAAGTTATAAGCTTATTGTGTGCTTATTCATGATATTATTTTTCTTGTACACACTTTCAAGTAAATGTTAACGAACATCTATACGACAATTATTAGAATTTGTAAAGTAAAAATAATTTTTGAAGTTTTAATCTATTAAATGACATATTTTTATTAAATACTTTAATTTCTTATTTCTTAGTCGGTATTTTTAGGATACTAATTCATAGGTTCATGCTTTTAAGGTGGGTTTATTTTTAAAATAAATAAATAACACACTTACTATTAAACTATTTTATTTATTGTTTATCAAGGTTCGGATGCATTGAAATTAATAATAAATATTGTTAAAATTAAATAAATTAAGTAGTAGAACTTATGTGAAATAAAGTTATGTCTTGCATAGGATTTGATAAAGACAAAATTACCTATTTATTGTCACGAGAAGTTTTTTAAGCAGGGCTAAAGCGCATAGAACTACAAAAGGGTTCCGTCTGACGTGAGGAAGGATAAATTCCCCTCACCCGTAGAGCATTGATTATAATCGTTGGATATAATGATAAAATAAAGAATGGCTTAGATTCGTTTAGTTGATCAGGTAATACAAGTTACAAGTGTATTTGCTATTTGACCCCTTCACTGAAATGGATTCCCAATTACGTCTTGCAGAAGAACGATGACGATGGATGCAATGTGGCGAGAATGGTGGTCTTTGTATATTGTTGCAGAGATTTAATGTAGGAGGTAATTCGAAGATGGCAAACAATGTTGCAATTTGTTTGGTTGTGGAAGTGAGGTAAAAGAATATGGAGGTATACATAGTATTGAGTGATAGGGTTTAGTTCGACCATGTAGGAGGTAGCTGTTCAAGAGGAAGCGATGATTTTTTTGTCCAAAATTTATGGAATTGAACGACATTGGTCTTGAGATATGTCCTCTGTTTGCGATTGATAGAGGCTATTGTGTCATTGAGTTAGGTAAATGTTCGTTTGTGTCTTTTCTTCCCGTATTTGAAGTTTAAATTCAATTTTTAAAATGTTCGTTCTGGAGGAATCGTCCACTGTTTGAGATTGCGTCCTCTATTTGAGATTGATAGACGAGTTTATTGATTTTTTGCTGAATGGATTTAGTTGTGAAATGAAATTTCAGTTTGAGTGGTTTCTGTTTTCGTAAGACAAAACATTAAAGGGAAGTAGTTCACTGCTTGTAAATAGTTGAAAATGGTTGAACCATTGTCACATATGAGCATGACCTTCTTTTACAGTGAATGAAAGCATTATTGCAATTAACAAGAAAGTTAAAAGATTGAATGCCAACAGTAGATTTGTAATCCTTGTCTGCTTGTCAATGTTTCTTTGCATGGTTTCTATCTTGGATCTCCATGTTTCGATGACCATTTCTGAGCAATGAGAACATGTATGGGTTGGAGGTTGGTTGATTGTGTTATCCTCATCAAGCCAGGCGAAGAAGTTGCATGTGTTGTTTGTCTGGTGGAAATACAGAATTGTTATTAGATTGAAAAGTGAAATTCCGTGAATAATGAAGAGAATGGTAGATATAATTAGTACGTTCCAATTAGGACAACGCAAGAATCTTCTCCCTGGATTCTTTGCACTGGTAGATGTTAAGAGGAGCAAATTGTGAGCACATCCACAATGTTTGTGTCGTGAGCTTGAAGATGATCCGTAGCTACCGACCATTGTTCCTATCAATTGGGCAATAAAAATTGGTTAAGTTAAGGCAACCAAGAAAAAACAATATGTTAAGTGCACCAGGAAAATGAATTTGAGCGTAGAAATTTAGAAATAAAAAATGGAAACATAGACGATGAAGAAGCGTGAGTCTAACTCATATGGTCGAGCAGTAATGGTGAATACAGAGGAGCAATGATTGGAGTTGGTCGGAAAAATGTGTTTCATTGAATGAGGGAGGAGATGTGTTATTATAGTAAAGAATTATATTTGTGGGCCTTATCCCTTAGGTTTAATAATATCATTTTCGGCCTATTATGTATGTTGCAAATGACATGGAAGTCCCCACTGGATGAAGGCCCAACGGACATCGGCCCAGTGAATATATTTTTTGTTGTAACGTTATAAATTAATTATGTTAATTTATATAATTAGTATAAAAAAGGTTCATTTTTTTTATAATGTGAATTTTCTGCTATTTTGCAATTCTCTCTAATTATATATATACTGTTCATTTTCTGTTTTTTTGGCAATTCCATTAATTAAAGTGAAAATTAATTACTTATAAATGAATGAAAATAGGTAATAAATAGCACATTTGGTGGGAAAATATGGAAACAAACATTTTATGGGTCCTAATGTGGTGCTCTAGTAGTGGAGTGAAATTGGTATGAAGAATAGGGAGTTGTCATGTTGACACTGTCGAAACCGGGGTCACGACGGGTCGGCGAAACGTATTGGAAAAATTGAGTTTCAATGGAGTCGCCACCAAAGTTTATTTTAAGGGAAAACATTTGGAAAAACCCTTTAAAAGAAAAATGGTCTTCGAAACCAGATTTGGGTTCGGGAGTCATTTATGTGTAGGGAAGGTATTAGCACCCTACAACATCCGTTTAAAAAAACGGTTACCTCTAATTAATTGTGCAAAACTTGTTAACTTTGAAAATATTCGTTTTACCCCCTTTTTTATGAAAAATGAAAATTATTTTTGTTTCTTTTTATTTATTTTTTTTGTATTTTTTAAATAAATAACCTAAGTTAAAAAGAATTGAATTTGGATTAAAAAGAGGAAAAACATTTTTTTGTTTATTTTGGCTTGACGGGTCCGGTTCCCGCTCCTACGTATCCCCAGGTGCAATGGAGAAATCAAAGCTACGTAGTTCTGAAGTGTTGGAAAAAAGATTGACTTTGTTTTTGAAAGAAATTGATTTTTTTATTTTTAAAATAAAGGAAAATGAGGAAATTGTTTTTGGAAGTTTTTTTTTCAAAGAAAGAAGAAAATTTATTTATTATTATTATTTTTTAGCAGAGTCGATGCTAGCAAATGGCTATACAACGAACCCTTGAAATTGCTTAGACGACATTATTGATAGAAATGCTATTCGATAAACGTCATTTATTTTGAGAAGAAAACATTTTTGAGAAAAGATTTGAGATTTCGCATTATTGAGCAAATGGTTATACTCGATATTTTTCCCTTTTTACGTTATTGATAGAAATGTTATTCAATTAACGTAAAACTTTTTAGAGAATTATTTTTGAAAAGAAATTTGAAATTTGAAATTTCACGCATTATTGAGCTAGTAAATGACTATACTCAATATTTCCCTTTTTTACGTTATTGATAGAAGTGCTATTCAATTAACGTAATTTTTAGAAAATTATTTTTTGAAAAGAAACTTAAAATTTGAAATTTCACGCATTATTGAGCTAGTAAATGACTATACTCAATATTTCCCTTTTTTACGTTATTGATAGAAGTGTTATTCAATTAACGTGATTTTTAGAAAATTATTTTTGGAAGAGATTTGAGATTAAGCGAATTATTGAGCTAGTAAATGACTATACTCAATATTTTCCTTTTTTACGTTATTGATAGAAGTGTTATTCAATTAACGTGATTTTTTGGAAAATTGTTTTTGGAAGAGATTTGAGATTAAGCGCATTATTGAGCTAGTAAATGACTATACTCAATATTTTCCCTTTTTTACGTTATTGATAGAAATGCTATTCAATCAACGTAGTTTTTTTTGAAAAGAAATTATTATATTTTTTTTGGAAGAGATTATTTTCAGGAAAACACATAACTGAGCTAGTAAATGACTATACTCAATTACTTCGCTTTTCTTAAAAAAAAATACGTTAAAGGATAGAAATGCTATTCCATTAACGTGATCGGTTATTTTTTTAGAAAAAATTATTATTTTATTTTTATTTTGTTAAAAAGGAGTAAATTAAACTAACCGCATTTACACGCGTCCTAAGTTATAAACGAGTACTATTTACAACAGCGGCTAAAATTCACGGCAGACAGATATTCATAATTATTTAAAGCAGACCAAATAAAAGAAATAAATATTTACAAATAATACAAGATGGTGGGTCAAAAAGAAAATATGAAAAATGTGAGATAAGCAATAACACAGAAAATGAAAATTAAAAGAACTCGCACACACTGAAATAAAGCTGGGCCTCAGGTTACATCATTGGCCCAACACAGTAACAAAAATGATACAGAAAACGTGTAAAACAATTATCCTTAATTATCATTTATTCACTTCCTAATTAAAGTTTTTTGTTTTGTTTTGTTTTTTTTTAAAAAAAAAAAACAAAATAGAGGAGGCTGGGCGTGTAACCCAACCCTTTACCAAACTTTTGAATTTCAAAAAAAAAAAAAGGGAAAGGAACGGTCAGATCCCTCTAGGTTCTTTGACCTCCCCATTCAACCTCTCATTTTCTCTCTCACACTCACTCACTCGCCCCCCTCATTCTCTCTTTCTCACTTTCCCATTCTCCTTTCTTTTTCTCAGACTCTCTTCCCTCAATCTCTCCTTCACTCACTCACCCGCCCCCCTCAATCTCTCTTTCTCTTTTTCACTCACTCCCTCAAACCATCAAAGCCTCATCCTCTCAAACCCTATTCCCCATTCTCTATTCAAACATTCCTTCTTAGGGTTTTAAAATGGAAGAGGGGAAAGGAAGAAAAAGGGGGGGGGGGCACACCCTTGCATGGCCGCGGAGGACGCAAGCTGCGGCCGCTGGTGGCCTGGTGACGGCGGCACACGGCCGCGGGAGGGAACGGACCGAGGAGAACGGCGGAGCGGCGGAGAGCAAGCGGTGGCTTGCGGCCGTTTCAAGCGGCGGTGGTGACGGATGCGCAGCGGCGCGGAACAGCCGCGGGAGGGGAAAGCCGTGCACCACGGCGGCGCAACGGAGGTTCCGGTCTGGTGAGGTCTACAAGCCGCGGCGGCGGCGCCGTGCCGGAACGGGAGGACCGCGGTGGCCTCCCTTCCTCCTTCCTCTCTCTGGTTTTTCTTTTGGGGCTCATGTCTTTTACCCCCTTACTGGATTTGGGTTCTCTGTTTTTTAGGGTTGCGGTGGTGGTATTGGCAGTGGCGGAGCTGCGGCAGAGAAGCCGCACATGGTGACGGCTGCAACGACGGAGGCACGGTGGCGGCCGGTTGGCCGCCGAGAAAAGGGGGTTCCTTTCTCTCTGATTTATTTTCCTAGCCTATGTTCCCTCTTTCTCTGCCACTTCTTTTGCTACTGATAAAATAATTTTTATTGATTTTACTGAAAAACTGTTGCTGTTTTTTGTGCCACTGTTTTGATTCTTGGCTTTGATTTTTCCTTTTTGCAGACTCTGAGGGTAACAGTAGGAAGGGTACAGAGGAGAGGAAACCTTACAGGGAGGCCTTGGCTGCCAGGGAGGGGA
The DNA here is from genome assembly GCA_026901365.1 of Sesbania bispinosa. Lineage (NCBI taxonomy): Eukaryota > Viridiplantae > Streptophyta > Magnoliopsida > Fabales > Fabaceae > Sesbania > Sesbania bispinosa. The sequence goes on from QLOH01000840.1 coordinate 333,181, forward strand.
ACAAGGCCGCGGGTGGAGCTCAAAGGGGTGGTCTTGATTTTTTTACCTGATTAGTCTATTTATTTATGTTTAAAAAGACTGTTTACATTGGTTGAACTGAGACTATATGATTCTGGACTTGATATTCTGGACTGTGATATTCTGGACTGTGATATTCTTTCTGATTGATTTTATTTTTAATTGTACAAAACAAACTCTCAGGTTATGCACAATGATTGTATAAGCACAAAGCATGAATAGATAAGTCAATAGCAAAGTTTAGAATAAGCACGAGAAGGAGGAAGAAAGAAATTATTTTGATACCAAATGGATGCCTCCTTTGCTTCTGAATTTTGTTTTGTAACTTTGTGACCCAAGTTTGCAAGATAAGCTATCAACTCTCCCTGTTTCCCCCGAGTTTGTTGGCCTATTCTGTTTCGGTGATTCCCAATGGAAATTTTTGTATGCAGCTCTTTTTTTCTGTTTTGTGTGTGTAGAGAAAAGAGAGGGGAAGACGAAGAGAAAAAAAAAACGTTTTACCATCACTATTTATACATCCTCAAAGCTTAACCCTCATCGCCCAAGTGATGATCAAATTGTGCAGCTCGAGGTTGCAACTTGCAACCTACAGCAGCTCTTGTTCAGAGATATTTGTCCCCAATCCTTCCCTTGCACGCTTCCTATTTTACATCCTTTATTACCCTTTTCTTTTCCTTCTTAAAAAAGGGGGAAGGAAAAAGGAAAAGAAGTCTGATGGGTGGAGGAAAAAGAAAAAGAAAAGAGAAAATTTTAGAAAGGGCCCAAAAGTACTGGGCCCAAAAAAAGATTTTAAATTTTCCAGATTTTAGTTTTTTTTTTTATTTTTTTTTAAGGGATGATTTCAAACAAACCAAAAAAACAAAATTAAATTCTGAATTTACAAAAGAAAGGAGTTCCAGCCCAAGGTAGAAAAAAAAAAGGAGAAGGACCACTGGCCCAAATGACTTTTTGGGAGGAAGCTAAATTAATTTGTTTAATTAATTAATTATTTCAATAATTAACTAATTAACTAATAAATTAACCCCTCCTTGTTTTAAAGATTTTAACGGAGTAAAAGATAACGTCGCTATACACATCTAAATAAATAGAAAGAGAGGCGAAAAGGAGAAAAGAACTCCCGGACGAAATTGGGTGCTGACAGCTGCCCCTCTTTACTTATATTTTTACTATAGAATATGAATAGCTTTAAGTTTCATATTCTAAAGTAAAAATTAAGTAAAGACAAAAGCACTTATTTCGTCCGGAAGAAACGAATGAAAGAGAGAGAGAAAGAGAATGACACGAATTACAAAACACGACATGAATTGGGATTTACAAGCGCCAGTTGAAGGCTAGGTTCTGTGGAAACAGTAAGGGGTAATGCAGTAACGCAAAGGATGCCAGACTGATTCTGGGCTCTAGAATGAATTGAGTGCCGGGACGATTCCGGGCTTTGAAGTGGGTGAGTAAAAGGGTGTCAGGCCGATGCTGGGCTTTGAAACAGGAAAGACAAAAAGGTCGCCGAGCTGATTCTGGGCTTTGAAACAGAAGAGTAAAAGGGGGTTTCCAGGCCGATGCTGGGCTTTGAACAGGAATTTTAAAGATGCTGGACCGAGACCAGACTTTGCGGAAACGGAAAGGATGCCAGGCATGTGCTAGGCTTAAACAGGAATTTTAAAATGCCGGATCGGGACCAGACTTTGTGAGGACATAAAGGTGAAAAATACCTGTACAAAGCGTTAGTAAATGATGATGCATGATGTGTAAATGAATGCATGATGAGCATAGTGTGAGATGCTATGGTGTTGGACATTTAAGGTCATTTTGACAAATAAGTACTGCCAGAGAGTCCATTCAGTCATATTACTTGCGAAGATCATTCTTTTCCTTCCTTTTTTTGAAATCGACAACCCTTAAGGACGTTGCTCTTGGATTTTAAGGATGAACCGGAATAGAGATCCAACTGGAATTGAGCATATTTTTCTATCGGCCGGGGGTCTGGTCCCACGCTTAACCGGGCTGAGTTGCTTCTTCATATGCACTTTTTACGCAGTTACCTAGTTATTTCCTCATATAAATTCATAAACCATCAAATCCCCTGTGATTTCATTAAACTCTTTCCGGCTTATGTTTTACTGAAGCCATTCTTAATGCTTTTGAATTTGACACTTGTTCCATTGGCAGTATTTTGATTTTCAATGAAACATTCTTTTGGACTTTCAAAAGGGGTATGGATAGGGCAAAATGATCTTTATTATTAGAAAGGAAACAATTTGTACAAGAGTGAATAAAAAGAAAGGCAATATATAGAATACTTGGGTTACCAAAGACAGTAAGAGGAGCAAGAAACTTAGCAGATCTTTCAATGATTTGCAGAAGATGCACGGTGCCATAATCTCACATCATAATTTTGAATGTTCTTCAATTAGCCTTCGAGGAGACAGGATCGCTTTATCCCCCCACACTCCGAGATCCTCAACCAAAATACCCAAGCAATTCTGACCGACGTTCGATGGGCTGCCATGACTTTTGCTTCAGCTGCTCTTTATATAGCGAGCTGTGTTATCGCCTTTTCTGTCCTTTTTTCTTTTATTTGGACCCTAACTTTTGCATAGGCTGCCCTTTCGAGTTTTCAACCTATCGGGTCGCTCTAATTTTTGCCTAAGCCGCCCTTTCGGTTTTCAACTTAGCGAGCATGTATTTCCTTTTTATTCTTTTTCTTCTCTTTTTGTTGTTTGTTAGTTTTGACCCTAATTTTTGCCTAAGCCGCCCTTTCGGGTTTTCAACTTAGCGAGCATGTATTTCCTTTTTATTCTTTTTCTTCTATTTTCTATTTTTTAGGCATAATATTTCTTGACGGTGTCAGAATTCACCGTTAGTGGGAGGTCTTCGCCATCCATGTTGGTTAAAATCAGTGCCCCTCCAGAAAAAGCCTTCTTTACCACATATGGTCCCTCGTAATTTGGGGCCCACTTACCCCGGAGATCCTTCTGGATAGGTGAAACTTTTTTCAATACTAGGTCTCCTTCTTGAAATTCCCGGGGACGTACTTTCTTCTCATAAGCCCTTTTCATTCTTTTTTGGTACAGTTGCCCGTGGCAGAGTGCTGTCAATCTCTTCCCATCAATGAGGTTCAGCTGATCATATCTAGCTTGGACCCATTCAGCTTCCTCTAGTTTCGCCTCCATCAGTACTCTTAACGAGGGGATTTCTACCTCAATAGGTAGTACTGCTTCCATTCCATACACCAGGGAATAGGGAGTTGCCCCAGTTGAAGTGCGAACAGACGTCCGGTAACCGTGTAGGGCAAAAGGAAGCATTTCATGCCAATCTTTGTATGTCACCACCATTTTCTAAATGATCTTCTTAATGTTCTTGTTTGCCGCTTCGACTGCCCCGTTCGTCTTGGGGCGATAAGGGGAGGAATTATGATGTTGGATCTTGAAATCCGCACACAGTTCTCTCATCATTTTGTTGTTCAGGTTGGTGGCGTTATCGGTGATGATTTTATTTGGCAGGCCGTAGCGAAAGATCAGCTCCCTCTTGATGAACCTAATCACAATGTTTCTTGTCACGTTGGCATAGGAGGCGGCTTCAACCCATTTTGTGAAATAATCGATGGCAACAAGAATGAAGCGATGCCCGTTGGATGCCTTTGGCTCAATTGCCCCTATAACATCTATTCCCCACATTGAAAATGGCCATGGTGATGTCAAGACATTCAAAGACTTCGGAGGTGCATTGATATTGTCCGCATACGTTTGGAACTTGTGACATTTCTTACATAATTAAAACAATCAGTTTCCATGGTCAACCAGTAATATCCTGCCCTTAGAATCTTCCGTGCCATGGCATGCCCATTTGCGTGAGTTCCAAAAGAACCTTCATGAATATCTTGGATGATTTTCTTGGCCTCTGTCGCATCAACACATCGAAGAAGCACTGCATCGAAATTCCTTTTGTAAAGCACCTCCCTATTTATGAAGAAACTCATTGCCAATCTCCTTAAGGATCTCTTGTCGTTTTCCGATGCGCCCGGAGGATACTCCTTCTTTTCTAAATACTGCTTGATGTCATGATACCATGGTTTCCCATCCGATTCTTCTTCTATCATTTGACAATACGCAGGTTGACCTCGAGTTTCAACCTTTATGAGTGGCATGTCTCGATCCTGACTTATTTTGAGCATTGAGGAAAGGGTGGCTAAGGCGTCAGCCAACTGGTTTTCATCGCGAGGGACATGGTGGAAAGTGATCTTATTGAACTGTTTGATCAGCCCCCTTATATAAGCCTGATAAGGGATCAACTTCGAATCTCGAGTCTCCCATTCTCCTTTCAAACTGATGAATGACCAAAGCTGAGTCTCCATATACCTTAAGGGCCTTCACTTTAGATTCTATAGCCGCTTGGATTCCCATGGCACACCGCTTCATATTCTGCTATGTTGTTTGTGCAATCAAAACACAATCGGGCCGTGATTGGAATGAAATGATCCTTCGGGGATATCAAAATGGCTCCAATTCCATGCCCCAGTGCATTGGACGCTCCATCAAACAACAAGGTCCACCTTTCCTCCTCCAATGAGTCTTCTTCTTCGAGTAATGTCATTACGTCCTCATCTGGGAATTCACATTGCATTGACTGGTAATCATTCAGGGGTTGATGGGCCAAATAATCTGCTAAGGCACTCCCTTTTATAGCTTTCTGAGTGACGTACATAATGTCATATTCTGACAACATCACTTGCCATCGAGCAATTCTCCCAGTGAGAGCGGGCTTATCAAAAATGTATTTAATTGGATCCATTTTGGCCACTAACCAGGTCGTGTGACACAACATGTATTGCCTCAAACGTCGGGCCGCCCACGCTAACGCACAACACGTCCGCTCTAACATTGAATACCTGGCCTCGTAGTTAGTAAATTTCTTGCTCAAGTAATAGATGGCGTGCTCCTTCCTTCCCGATTTGTCATGTTGCCCCAGCACACATCCCATGGATTCATCAAGCACCGTTAAGTACATAATGAGGGGCCTTCCTGGAATCGGAGGCACTAAGATCGGAGGGCTTTGCAGATACTGCTTGATTTTTTCAAACGCCTTTTGGCAATCCTCATTCCACTCCACCGGTCGGTTCTTTCGTAATAACTTGAAAATTGGCTCACAAGTCGCAGTTAGTTGAGATATGAAGCGAGCAATGTAATTCAACCTCCCCAAGAACCCACGAACTTCTTTTTCAGTGCAGGGAGTTGGCATTTCAAGAATGGCCCGCACTTTGTCAGGATCCACTTCTATCCCCTTTTGACTAACCATAAATCCCAATAGTTTACCGGTACTTTACCCCAAAGGTGCATTTAGCTGGATTTAACCTCAGCTGAAACTTCCTCAAGCGCTCAACAAAGCTTGCGCAAATTGACAACATGCTCTTCTTCCGTTTTCGATTTCGCAATCATATCATCCACGTAAACCTCAACCTCCTTATGCATCATATCATGAAATAGAGCCACCATCGCCCTTTGGTAGGTTGCCCCGGCGTTTTCAAGCCAAAGGACATAACTTTATAACAGAATGTGCCCCAAGGCGTGATGAACGTGTCTTTTCCATGTCTTCTGGAGCCATTTTGATTTGGTTATACCCTGAAAAGCCGTCCATGAAAGAAAAGAATGAATATTGAGCAGTATTGTCCACCAAAACATCAATATGTGGCAACGGGAAGTCGTTTTTTGGGGCTAGCCCTGTTAGGTCCCTATAATCAACACACATCCGAACCTTCCCGTCTTTCTTAGGGACTGGAACAATATTAGCCACCCACTCAGGGTATTTTGCTACAGCTAGGAAACCAGCATCGAATTGTTTCTTGACTTCCTCCCTTATTTTCAGCGACATATCAGGTCTCATCCTTCTCAACTTTCTGCTTAACGGGAGGACATTCAGGCTTCAAAGGTAATTTGTGCTCTACTATACCGGGATCCAACCCTGGCATGTCTTGGTATGACCATGCAAAGACGTCACTTGTACTCATGAAGGAGAGCAATTAGCTTTTCAACGCTCGACACTGCTCATGACAGTGCCAATTTTGATCCCCTTTTCTTCTTCTTCAGCTCCCAGATTAATGACTTCAGTCTGGTTCTTCATGAGGCTGAATTATTCTGGCCTCTCGTTCCACCATTTTCAACAGCTCAGGAGAAGGGTTCCAAATCATCTTCGTCACCCTCATCGGCGTAATGAACAAGGCATTCAAATTATGAGATGAGACTTTAGCACTGTCATTTTCAAGTGATTCATTCTCAGATCTGCATTTTTACGGTAAACAAGGATTATTATGAAGTGAGGGAGGAAATGGAAGTGAAGGGAACAAGGGAGAAAAAGAAAGGTGTAAGGGAAGACAAGACAAAAAGTGATTTGCAAATTCCACACATGTTTCATTGATTATCAAAATACTGAAAATAAGACAAGTTCACCCATTTTCCAAAAAGAAAGTGATTCTAAAGCCCTGGGCAAAGCGTAGGACTTAGCATTACAGAATTACTTCGAAAACAGAGCTTAAAACCACAGGGAACTCAATGATCTTCCAATTGTTGAGCTTAGTATCTGGTGCCACAAGGATAAACCAGGGCTTCCTGCATCATGAGCTCTAGCAGGGGTATCTTCTTCTTCGATTACAACAACTGATCGTCAAACATGAATCCAAGCGCTCCTGAAGCTTTGGCGAATGTCGCAGAGGGAATACCTCGTGTAACAGGCTCTCGGTTCTCTAGTCGAGCCAACTCTTTTCTTTTTTCTCCTCAGCCACCCTCCTCCTATCTGTCGGTGTGGCTTTGTATCCCAACCCAAACATTTGTCTTATTCTCACAAATGCGCAACACGTCCACACATGCCTTTTCATGGTCTTTCCCAGTCCTTGTCCATGTTGATAACCTTTCTCTAACATGGCCTTAGCCATCATCATGGATGCCTTTGACAAATTGGGCCCACAATGGGGGCTCCTTCCTTTGTGTAAGAGGCATTGGCTATCTCGAAGGTCTGAAAAGCAGTTTCCAGAGCTTCTTCCGCTGCTTCGATATAAGGGGTTGACGCTGGTTTACTAACCAACATGTCCTCCTCGCCTGAGATTATTATCAACTGTGAATCAACAATGAACTTGACTTTCTGGTGTAGATTGGAGGGCACAGCTCCTGTGGTATGAATCCACGGGCGTCCGAGGAGACAACTGTAGGCTGGCATGATATCCATCACCTGGAAGAGTACTTCAAAAGTGATGGGTCCAATTTGGATTGGGAGTTCGATCTCCCCAATAACCTCCCTCCGTGTCCCATCAAATGCTCTTACTATCATGGAACTTGGCCTCATGTGGGTCCCTGCCACAAGGCAACTTTGATAGTGTTGACTTTGGGCATGACATTCAATGATGATCCATTGTCAACCAGAACCCTTGCCATTATATGGTCGTGGCACTTAACCGAGATGTGTAATGCCTTTTTGTGCCCCAATCCTTCAGACGGAAATCTCGTCCTCGGTGAAAGTGAGATGATTAATGGCTGGTGATGCTACCAACAATACCATCAAACTTATCCACGTGATGTCATGGGGAAACATGTGCTTCATTTAGCGTTTTCAACAAGGCTTCTGTGGGGTTCTGAGCTCAATAGCAGAGACCAGAACAGCCTATCTTGGCAGGAGTTAGTTGATTTAATTGGTGACCACCTTATACTCGCTCTGCTTTACGAATTTCAAAAATTCGCTGCTGGCCTCTTCATCGGTCACCAACTTTCTACAGTTCTTCCTTTTTCATTACTCTTCTTTTCCCTTTTCTTTCCCCATCTCTTTGTCTTTAACCTCCCGGAGTTCCCTTGGGATATAATACGCCCCCTCCGAGTCATTCCTCCAACACCTGAGATGTGGTGACAGCAGGGGCTCCAGGGCCAATGAGGGATTCAATTGGTTTCCCTGAACATTCCCAACCCCTATTTGCACATCTACCTTCCAGGGGACCGCCTTCGAGTTTTTGTACGGAAATGGTGACGGGACTTGGATAGTGATTGGTCTTGGTCTATACCGCAGGTCGATGCTTGCATGTTATGAGCGCCATGAAGCGCCAAAGGCGTGGGCACCTTAGGAAATGCTTGGGTTTGGGCGTTTTCGACTCTTGGACCACGTTAACTCCCTCTTCATCCCTTATGCAACTTATTGCACTAGTTGTGAATCTATCAGGCTTGGAGGACTTCTTTGAATTTCTCACACTTCTCAACTAGAATGCTCAGCATCTGGATGGATAGCACACATCGCTCCTTTCCTACTATCCCTTTCTTCTCGATTGCCCCAATTTTGCAAAGTTCCTCAAAATCAATCCATTGGGGTTTTGATATCTGTCACATCCCGCACAAGAACATGTCCTGCAAAATCCTCTAGCATATTGACTCCAGATCCAGAAAGCCCCATGGCCAGGGCAATGGATTATTTCTGACATTAGGGCTGTCTTCTTTGAAGTTCAGCCACTTAGCATTAAGCAAGTCTTGGCCACTTTAAACTTCAAGGCTCTACACTTTTCTGTAGAATGCCCACAGCTCCTGCGTGATAGTCACACTTAGCATTGGATCATATCCCTGTTTGGGTAAGGAGGCTCAACTGGTTTCATGGGGGCCGGAGGCTACCAGGGAGTTACGGATGAGGTGTGGTAGGAGATCAGTGTAGGACATCGGGATTGGGCTCAAATTGAATTGGTTTCCTTCTTCTTGGTTATTTGGTGGTTGTCTTTGATTAGGATTAGGGTTTGGGACCATGGTGACTAGATTGATGAGGCATGGGGGGAGGTGCTCGTGGCCAGGTGGAGGTGGCGGACGGTATGGCATTGGTGGAAAGGCTTGGGGATATGGCGGGTGTGAGGTTGCAGCTACGTAAGGGTAAGGCATGTAAGGGGGTTGAAATTTGGCTGGAAGTGAGTTGGGGCGTAACCCGGTCTTGCCTGGAAGGTGTGTATATGCTCAAACGTCACCGCGTGCGTTTTCTCCCTCTTTTTTCTTACCTACCCCCGGTTGAGGCCTCTTTACATTAGAAACTTCCGTTACACTCCTCGTAATCTTCCCATTTCTCACTCCTGCCTCAACTCTTTCTCCAATCACAACAATATCCGAGAAATTCGATGATACACTTCCAATCATCCTGTCATAAAAGGGTGATTGGAGTGTATCAATGAACATCGCGGTCATTTCTCTTTCTGATAGAGGCGGTTCTACTTGTGCAGCGGTTTCCCTCCACGCTGAGCATATTCTTTGAAGGTTTCTGTATCCTTCTTCACCATATTCTGTAACTGCATCCTATCAGGAGCCATATCAAGATTGTACTTATACTGCTTTAGAAAGGCGTCAGCAAGATCCTTCCAAGTGCGGATGTGGGTTCGCTCTAAGTGCATATACCAGCTTAGAGCTGCCCCTGCTAAGCTATCTTGGAAGACATGAATCAACAACTTGTCATCATGGGCATAAGAGGCCATTTTTCTACAGTACATTGTCAAATGGCTTTTTGGCATGTCACCCCCTTGTATTTCTCAAATTCCGGTGCTTTAAATTTCGGAGGGATCACTACATCTGGCACTAGACATAACTCAGAGGCACTTTCCCAAGCCATAATACCCTGCACCTTCTATTGCACGCAGACGGTCTTCTAGGATCTGTAGTTTCTCCTTCGAATGGGGGTCATTTACTATCGCATCCTTGGTTGGGTGGTTGACACGAGCAGAGGGACAGGTTGTGGGATAATTGGTTTCCCTTGGGAATCCAGGTTGAAGTTTGGTGGTTGAAAAGTGCTTGAAGGGGTGTTAGTGGTTGGTAAAAAGGGATAAGGCATGAAGGTGGGGAATGGTGGTGGTGGTGCTGAGGTTTCATTAGTGGTTTGACCCGGATCCAGTTGTTGTGCTTGGTTTTGAGGGTCAGTGTTGGCCGCGTGTCGTGTTGTTGTCTTGGGGATTGGTGAGTTGAGGTGGGTATAACCCGGTGGGAGGCCATAAGTGGGCCATTGGACTCCTTGAGGCATTTGGCTTTGAGGATCAGGGTTGGTTGCCGGTGTGTGATTATCTGGAGGGTTGGTAAGCGGGTGGGGTAAACCAGGTGGGTGGCCATAAAGGGGCCATTGGACTCCTTGAGGCGCCTGTGCTGGTGGGGGGGTACATCATCACTGGTATCATTCCTCCTTGAGGACTTACACCATGGGATGGTGGAGGAGTTGGAGTGAACCCAGGTGGATGATCAGGTGTGGCGGACTGTTCTTGGTTTGCTGCCGAGGCATTCCCATCTGCTTCCTTCTTTGTAGTAACTCAAAGATCTTGGCCAGTTGTTCCTTCATTAGAGTGACATCTCCCCTCAATTCTTGTTGGTTCTGTTCCAGTTCTTCCATGATTCTTGACTGAGCACGGGTCCTATAAGGGTGTCGGTTTTGCTTTTTTGCTTGATTAGTTATTTTTCCTGTTAAAACACTTTGTAAGCAAAAGAAAAGAATAGTTCAAGAATTTATTACCGGTTATGGAAAATCCTGTCAAACGCTCAATAACCAAGGGACGTTCCCCATATTCTAATGCTAGAGGATGTTTCCTCTTAGATTAGATATGGTTGGTGATCATCTTTAGGGAGTTATTCGCTCCTCTATAAATGACACCTCAACACTAGCCATGCAATTATTTCTTTAGCGGACATCCCGTATCTCAGTTAAGGAAAAATGGTTGGTAATTAAGCAAAGGAGAATTTGTTCCTCAAACGTTAATGCCTTAGATCAAAGTCAATGAGCAAGAAAAACATAGAAGCAAAGCGTCGTTTCACACCAAAAGGTAAGTACAATGTTTGATCTAACAAGGTTCACATAGGAAACAAGATTACATCAAGCATTTTGGCTCCCTCCCAAAACCCCTAGCTAAGTCTTGGCAATATCTCATGAACCTAGCAGTCTTTGGTGGCAACTGTATCTCAGGGTTCCTGTCGATCTCATCTTCTGCTTCACCAAGTCGCCTTGCTAGCTCTATACTATGATAGTTGACGCAATCAGCCATGTCATCGCATCGTTTCATCCACTCTTCTTTTTGTCCCGCTGAACGTTGGTCCTGAGCCTCCATCCTTCTATTGCCTCATCTGCCTCTTGCTTTTTCTTTTAGCTTTAAGCTTCCGTTTGATAACTTTCTGACTCAATTCTTCATTCTTCTCATGGTAATTCTTAGCCAAGCCCCACCAGTTTTTAGTATCATTACGGGCGTCTGCCAATTCTGCTAGTAACTTCTTCAGATGTTCTCCCTGCGTCTGATTTTCTGCTTCCAATGCCAACTTTCCTTCTAGAATTTCTGCATTCTCTTTTCTAGTGCTTCTATTCTATCTTGCATCTTTTCTTCCTCAGTTCGTTCCACTCCTTTCCCCTTCCATTTCTTTCCTTTCCTAGCTTGACTTGGATATGCACCTTCCCTGGATCTTCAAACGCTCTATTTGTTCATCCTTTTTCTTGCATTGTCTCTTCAGGGCATCAATTTCCCATTCAGCGGCCTCTTCTACTTCCTCTAACTGTTTTATCTGTGCTCTTGCTCTTTCCAATTCAGATGCCATGGCTTTTAGGGTTTCATCAGATGATCGGGATGAACCTTCAGCTGGGGTTCTCTTAGGACATATTCTGGGACTCCTCTCGCCTTTCGCCACTCATTGTATTCTTGTGAGGCAGATACTCGTGGTTTCCCCAGTTCGTCATCTCCTTTCCTTTGGACATTCCTCCATGCGGCTCTGACCCTGACTAGTAACTGACTATCAGGTACATCATACTGAAAACAGATACCTCCCAACTGCTCTTCAACGGGTTTGACTTGGGTCCGCTTGAGCTGTCTGAGAGCAATGGAGGGTATAAGCTACACAACCTCTCGGGCCCATCAACGGCACATTTGCAAAATCACCGCAGCTGAATATAACCTCATAAGGGGAATACCAAGGACATGTCCACGCAATCTTATTATCCTGGATGTCTGCAAGCTCTTTCTTCCATTCTTGCCTCTTGCCTCTTTACTTTGATGCGGCCAAAATCCCTCAAAGGATCAGGAAAGAGAGTGCGAAGCTCACATGCATACATATGTGTGATGATCCATACATAAAGCAGGTGTGTACAACATTTCAGAGTGCCTCCATTCTTTTTTTGACAAACTTCCAGGTTAGGAGAGTATCAGCTAAGATGGCTGGAACGGGATTCAATCCCTGAGTCTCATACTGTGCAAACACATCCATGGCTGCATGATCCACCATGTTTGGCGCGAAAGGGAAAAGTACCAATCCATAAATGGTCAATGCCAGGGTCTTGTTAAAGTAATGCCAACTTCCACGCCCAGCTAGCGCCTCCAGATGATCTTCTAGGAATGATTTTCTCAACCCTGTATTGCCCCCCTCTTTTCAAGTTTCAACTGGTCGGGGTGCAAGCCGATAAGTTTGGCAATTTTCCTCTCATCAACATATCGTCCCCTGTAGGAATACACTCCGACATTATCATCGATGGGCAACCTTGTCATCCTCGTATACTCTTCTATGGTCGGCACTAGGTCAAGATTTGGCAACTCAAAGCAGTGAAGATCGGAACTCCAAAACTGTGCTAAGGCGCTTATCACTGGTGTCTTCACAGAGATATCCAATAAGTCCAATATCCGCCCATACATCTTGTCAAAATCTCTCCTCATTTCCTTGCTCATTGACTTAGTGATCTCAACCAATCTCTCTAAGTTGCTGTCTGTTGTGGTGATCCTGATGCTCTTCTTTGCCTTGGGTGCATTGCTAGTGTTGTCTTGATCTCTACCATCCCTTGGTATTGATTGCTATCAAGTCTTTCCATTCCGAGAATCTAAAAGGAAACGGGAAAAAGGAAAAAAAAAGTGAGAATGACAAATATGGACAAATGCAACCTATCACATGCAGAACTATGATGAACATGCAATGCTTTTTTCATTTTTTATTTATGATGTACATGAGATGATGCATGAAAGAATGAATGGGATGAGAATTCCTCCTTATATTTATCATTTCTTTTCTAGAAAAAAAAAGAAAAAAGAAAAAAAAGAAAGAAAAAAAAAAAAGAAAAATGTCACAATAAATATGAATGGAATGAAATGTTATGTACATATATACATGCCTTATTACTAAATGTCACAGTAAATATGAATGGAAAGAGAAGGAAGAGACGTGCCCCCATGTGTCCTAACTTAGGTAAATCCTATGGCATTAGGGATACCTAAGGTTAAGGTCCTAAATTTGGTGGCTTGCTAGGGCAACTTTTGTGCACGGTTTTCAAGGTTGGGACTAAACTCTCACGGATGATGGTTCCCAGATTGCCCTTTATCTAATAGACAAGGACCCAGTTTCACAGATTTACCACAAGGAGGCATGGGACCCTCTGGATTGTGATTAATTTGTAAAACTGGTGACAATCTGAGTGGCGAATCAACAAAAACCACGTGAGCATTAAGCCCCTCAATGGCAATTTGTTGAAACACCTTCTACTCCTCAGCGCGCACAGGCTCGGGTATAGAGCCAAAAAATATGTGAGGTTGGTGATGGTGTGGTGGGTGTAGGGGCACACAAACCTTTTCCTTCCCTCCCATCTGCAAAACAAACCAAACAGCACAAATATATACAAGAATACAATCTCCTACCCTAGTGTTGAAGCAGAATATAATACAAAAGGATATTTACATAAAAGAAAAAATATTACAACATATATATGAAACAAAACGAAACAAAACAAAACAAAAGGGGGTAAAATGAGTATAAAAGTTAAAAATTTTGCACAATTAATTATGACAGGCTCGACTCTCAAATCCCCAGTGGAGTCGCCAGTGTCGAAACCGGGGTCACGACGGGTCGGCGAAACGTATTGGAAAAATTGAGTTTCAATGGAGTCGCCACCAAAGTTTATTTTAAGGGAAAACATTTGGAAAAACCCTTTAAAAAAGAAAAATGGTCTTCAAAACCAGATTTGGGTTCGGGAGTCATTTATGTGTAGGGAAGGTATTAGCACCCTACAACATCCGTTTTAAAAAACGGTTACCTCTAATTAATTGTGCAAAACTTGTTAACTTTGAAAATATTCGTTTTACCCCTTTTTATGAAAATGAAATTATTTTGTTTTTTTTATTATTTTTTTGTATTTTTTAATAAATAACCTAAGTTAAAAAGAATTGAATTTGGATTAAAAAGAGGAAAAAACATTTTTTGTTTATTTTGGCTTGACGGGTCCGGTTCCCGCTCCTACGTATCCCCAGGTGCAATGGGAGAAATCAAAGCTACGTAGTTTGAAAAGTGTTGGAAAAAAGATTGACTTTGTTTTTGAAAGAAATTGATTGATTTTTTTATTTTTAAAATAAAGGAAAATGAGGAAATTGTTTTGGAAGTTTTTTATTCAAAGAAAGAAGAAAAAATTTATTTTTTAGCAGAGTCGATGCTAGCAAATGGCTATACAACGAACCCTTGAAATTGCTTAGACGACATTATTGATAGAAATGCTATTCGATAAACGTCATTATTTGAGAAGAAAAACATTTTTGAGAAAAAGATTTGAGATTTCGCATTATTGAGCAAATGGCTATACTCGATATTTTTCCCTTTTTTACGTTATTGATAGAAATGCTATTCAATTAACGTAAACTTTTTGAGAATATTTTTGAAAAGAAATTTGAATTTGAAATTTCACGCATTATTGAGCTAGTAAATGACTATACTCAATATTCCCTTTTTTACGTTATTGATAGAAGTGCTATTCAATTAACGTAATTTTTAGAAAATTATTTTTTGGAAGAGATTTGAGATTCACGCATTATTGAGCTAGTAAATGACTATACTCAATATTTCCTTTTTTACGTTATTGATAGAAATGCTATTCAATAACGTGATTTTTTGAAATTATTTTGGAAGAGATTTGAGATTAAGCGCATTATTGAGCTAGTAAATGACTATACTCAATATTTCTTTTTACGTTATTGATAGAAATGTTATTCAATTAACGTGATTTTTGAAAAAAATTGTTTTTGGAAGAGATTGAGATTAAGCGCATTATTGAGCTAGTAAATGACTATACTCAATATTTTCCTTTTTTACGTTATGATAGAAATGCTATTCAATAACGTAGTTTTTTTTGAAAAGAAATTATTATATTTTTTTGGAAGAGATTTTTTCAGGAAAACACATAACTGAGCTAGTGAATGACTTACTCAATTACTTCGCTTTTTTAAAAAAAAATACGTTAAGGATAGAAATGCTATTCCATTAACGTGATCGGTTATTTTTTAGAAAAAATTATTATTTTATTTTTATTTTGTTAAAAAAGAGTAAATTAAACTAACCGCATTTACACGCGTCCTAAGTTATAAACGAGTACTATTTACAACAGCGGCTAAAATTCACGGCAAACAGATATTCATAATTATTAAAGCAGACACCAAATAAAAGAAATAAATATTTACAAATAATACAAGATGGTGGGGGGTCAAAAAGAAATATGAAAAATGTGAGATAAGCAATAAAACACAGGAAAATGAAAATTAAAGAACTCGCACACACTGAAATAAAGGTGGGCCTCAGGTTGCATCATTGGCCCAACACAGTAACAAAAATGATACAGAAAACGTGTGTAAAACAATTATCCTTAATTATCATTTATTCATTCCTAATTAAAGTTTTTTGTTTGTTTTTTTTTTTAAAAAAAAAACAAAATAGAGGAGGCTGGGCGTCGTAACCCAACCCTTACCAAACTTTTGAATTTCAAAAACAAAAAAAA